>JAVSCE010015438.1:0-127112 GCA_032199065.1 Smutsia gigantea
AGAAATAACACCCATTCTCCTTAAAATTTTCCAAAAAATAGAAGAGGTGGGAATACTTCCAAACTCATTCTATAAACCAGCATCACTCTAATACCAAAACCGGGCAAAGACCTCACCAAAAAAGAAAATTACAGACCAATATCCCTGATGAACGTAGATGCAAAAATACTCAACAAAATATTAGCAAACCGAATTCAAAAATACATCAAGAGGATCTTACACCATGATCAAGTGGGATTCATCCCAGGGATGCAAGGATGGTACAACATTCAAAAATCCATCAACATCATCCACCACATCAACAAAAGAAGAACAAAAACCACATGATCATCTCCATAGATGCTGAAAAAGCATTTGACAAAATTCAGCATCCATTCCTGATTAAACTCTCAACAAAATGGGTATAGAGGGCAAGTACCTCAACATCATAAAGGCTATATATGACAAACCCACAGCTAACATCATACTTAATGGCGAGACGCTGAAAGCTTTTCATCTAAGATCGGGAACAAGACAAGGATGCCCACTCTCTCCCCTGTTATTCAACATAGTACTGGAGGTCCTAGCCACAGCAATCAGACAAAACAAAGACATACAAGGCATCCAGATTGGTAAAGAAAAAGTCAAATTGTCACTATTTGCAGATGACATGATACTGTACATAAAAAACCCTAAAGATTCCATTCCAAAACTACTAGAACTAATATCTGAATTCAACAAAGTTGCAGGATACAAAATTAACACACAGAAATCTGTTGCTTTCCTATACACTAATGATGAACTAACAGAAAGAGAAATCAGAAAAACAATTCCATTCACAATTGCATCAAAGAATAAAATACCTAGGAATAAACCTAACGAAGGAAGTGAAAGACCTGTACTCTGAAAACTACAAGACACTCCTAAGAGAAAGTAAAGAGGACACTAACAAATGGAAATGCATCCCATGCTCTTGGCTAGGAAGAATAAATATTGTCAAAATGGCTATACTACCTAAAGCAATCTACAGATTCAATGCAATCCCTATCAAACTACCAACAGCTTTCCTTCAATGAACTGGAACAAATAATTCTAAAATTCATATGGAACCACCAAAGACCCCAAGGAGCCAAAGCAATCCTGAGAAAGAGGAATAAAACAGGGGGAATTATGCTCCCTGACTTCAAGCTCTACTACAAAGCCACAGTAATCAAGACAATTTGGTATTGGCACAAAAACAGACCCACAGACCAGTGGAACAGAATAGAAAAATCCAAACATTAACCCAAACATATACAGTCAATTAATATTTGATAAAAGTGCCTTGGATATACAATGGGGAGATGACAGCCTCTTCAGCAGCTGGTGTTGGAAAAACTGGACAGCTACATGTAAGAGAATGAAACTGGACTACTCTCTAGCCCCATACACAAAGGTAAACTCAAGTGGATCAAAGATTTGAATGTAAGTCATTAAACCATAAAACTCTTAGAAAAAAACATAGGCAAAAATCTCTTGGACATAAACATGAGCAACTTCTTCATGAACATATCTCCCCGGGCAAGGGAAACAAAAGCAAAAATGAACAAGTGGGACTATATCAAGCTGAAAAGCTTCTGCACAGCAAAGGACACCATCAGTAGAACAAAAGACATCCTACAGTATGGGAGGATATATTCATAAATGATGTATCTGATAAGGGGTTGACATCCAAAATATATAAAGAACTCACGCACCTTAACAAACAAAAAGCAAATAATCCATTTAAGAAATGGGCAGAGGACATGAATAGACACTTCTCCAAAGAAGAGATTCAGATGGCCAACAGGCACATGAAAAGATGCTCCACATCGCTAATCATCAGAGAAATGCAGATTAAAACCGCAATGAGATATCACCTCACACCAGTGAGGATGGCCAACATCCAAAACACAAACAACAACAAATGTTGGCGGATGTGGAGAAAAGGGAACCCTCCTACACTGCTGGTGGGACTGCAAATTAGTTCAACCATTGTGGAAAGCAGTATGGAGGTTCCTCAAAAAACTCAAAATAGAAATACCATTTGACCCAGGAATTCCACTCTAGGAATTTACCCTAAGAATGCAGCAGCCCAATTTGAAAAGGACAGATGCACCCCTATGTTTATTGCAGCACTATTTACAATAGCCAAGAAATGGAAGCAACCTAAGTGTCCCTCAGTAGATGAATGGATAAAGAAGAGGTGGTACATATACACAATGGAATATTATTCAGCCATAAGAAGAAAACAAATCTACCATTTGCAACAACATGGATGGAGCTAGAGGGTATTATGCTCAGTGAAATAAGCCAAGCCGAAAAAGACAAGTATCAAATGATTTCACTCATATGTGGAGTATAAGAACAAAGAAAAAATACTGAAGGAACAAACAGCAGCAGACTCACAGAACCCAAGAACGGACTAATAGTTACCAAAGGGAAAGGGACTGGGGAAAATGGGCGGGAAGGGAGGGATAAGAGGGAAAAAGGGGCATTACGATTAGCAGATGTAATGTTGGGGGGGCACGGGGAGGGCAGTACAACTCAGAGAAGACAAATAGTGATTCTATAGCATCTCACTACGCTGATGGACAGTGACTGTAATGGGGTTGGTGGGGGGGACCTGATGAAGGGGTAGTTTAATAATCATAATATTGCACATGTAATTGTAAATTAATGATAATAAAATAAATTATATTAAAAAAAAAAAGAAATAGGCTGAGTTAATTTTTGTTAATTACTTTCCATGTTAGTACACTTTTGAAAGTGATAGAATTTTAGACCAGATGGGACACAGACAACAGGTACAGCCTGGCATGGTCTTGGGCAACCTGGGGTGTCTAGTCATTCTTGGTTTAAAGCTCAGCAGTGCTGTCCCATCAGCCGGGACTCCCACTGGGACAAAATGTGAGGTCACAGCGAGGTCACCAGCTGGCATCAAATGCTTCTCCTCAGCCTCTTACCTTAGTCACACAACCCTGTCCCTTGAGTCATCAGCAAAGCCACCTCCAGTGATTTGTTTAAAAGTTCAACTATTGTGCAAATCCTAGGCAGTCTCTTAGCTCCCTGACTAGTCTTGTTTCTTGGGCTGCTCCACCTTATCTTTCCTGGAATTCTTTCTGCTGCTCTAAATTTTAATTAACAGAATTCCCTGTTTGCCTATCATTCTTCATTCTCTCCTTCCCTCCTATGCCCTGACTTTGTATTTTGCTTTCATACCACTGTCTTCTTCTAAGGCTTGAGTCCAAAGCTATCAGTTATCTCTTATTCCATTTCCTGTGAATCTCTGACCCTTCATAAGTTAAATTTGACAGTCCTGAGATTAACAAAGGAAATGCCCGACTCACAGTAGGGGGACACACAGAAGCCCAATATACTTGGGGATTTTTCTAGTCGTCCCAGCACTTCTGTAAAGATTCAGGAGAAATTCAGTGTGACTAGAAGTGTGTTCAGATATAATACATCAGTAAACTTTTCTTCCAAGTATTACATTTCTTTAACACAAATTATTGAAGACAGAAAGTATCGTCCCTACACATTTTGTCCTTGGTGAATCCCTGTTGGAATGAGAAAATATTTAGCTTTAGAATAGGGCAGAAGATCAGTCATGAAGGGACCGGCCCCAGGAGGTGACATCTGGGACAGGATCAAGTCTTCATATTGGTAAATAGGAAGCTCCGGGGAGACAGAGAGCTTGGTGTGCATGTTTATGGGTGACCAAGTGCTGGGCCCATCCAGGATGTCTCTTTAGGCCAATTATGTGTAAAATAATTTACATTCAGACTCTCACATTGACTTTGTCATTTATTTCCAAGCAATTGGATAAAATGTCTGTATGGTAATAATAGGTGATTGCAAACTAAAATCACTAGAGACACAAAAATCTCAGGTGATTTTGACTTTGAGTTTATTTCTCTGTACGCAGAGCCATAGAACTGTAGGAGACAGGGAAGAAGAGTTTCTGAATTTTTTCAGGAGGTTACAGAGTAAGATCTTTTTCCCACTTTGGGAAAATGAAAAGCAGTCACAAAGTTAAAAGAGTGGTGGTTTACTGGTTAAAATGCTTGAACACACTTCCTGTTAAAGGAACTAAAGTTTGGAGCATTGCAAACACCCGTGCCATTCTTCCTAGAAGACGTGTCTCTGAGGCATTTCTTTAGAAGAGAGAAATTTTGGGTTGTCCTAAAATCCTGGAGAAGCTTGGATACGGCAAAGCAAACAGGAAACAGAGTTCAGTCTGTGGAAGGCTCAGGGGAGAAAAGCCGGTCTTCGGAAATGTGGCTCCCTCTGAAGATGGTCACAGTTCAGACGGAGGGAAAGCAGCAACCATGAAAAGCTGGCAAAGAGGCTGGTTAATGAGGAGGTGCCGTGCCAGCGACCAGCAGGCTGTGTTTTGAGTTTCTAAGCTTTATTCTACCTTTTCACACAAATTCTCCCTCTGCAAGAAATGTCCCCTCCCCAAACACTCTTTTCCATCCTATTTAAGACAAATTCAGAATCAAGTTTGTAGAAATCCACCAGAAGTTTTTTAGCCTAGAGTAGCAAAGGTCTAGAAGACTTTTCAGTTTCAGCACATTTTAGAATTTCGATGAGGCTCACCCTTTCCTGTGCAGATTTCTGTTAGCAGAACAAGATAATCCCTTTTCCTGTTTGTCTCTGTGACTGAGTGATGTCTCAGAGCAGATGAACTTGTCACCATTTCTGAGGCACACTGACTTCTCTGCAGCCTCAGATCTGAGAGACGGTTTAATGCCCGGTGCTCAATGCATTGGGACCAGGACTCCAGTCTCCCTGGTGGGGACCTGCTGGGGATTTGAGGAGGCAGGGAAAGGTCGGAGCTGCACCGTGCTTGGCGGCCAGCTGGACGAGTTAGCAGGCTCCCAGAACTTTGCTGCAGCTGTGTGGCCAGGACAGCTGAAGGATCTGCGCGGCTCCTGGACGGTGGGGCAGGGACGCGTTTGAGGGGCACCTGGCCTCCCGCGTCACCCAGAAGCTGGCTGCAGTGCCCATGTGCAGGGAACCCTCGCCCCTGGGGCCCTGAGCCCCAGTTCAGGCACCGCCTTGGAGTTCACCTGCTGCACAGGAAGATGCATGACACCTTACAGCCTCCCACCCTGCCGTCGCCCCCAGCAGTTCGCAAATCCCCGTGAGGAGAAGATTCTCTTACAGCCCCGCTCCCTGGGTGAGGTAGGTGTCCATGGTTCCCTTGATGTTCATTAGTTTCCTGCCCATTTTCCTAAGTCTTATCAGTTGGAAAGACATGGAAATGTGTGGGACTAAAGCCGCAGGGTTCCTGAGAAGAGCTGAGGGGGCAAACAAGCCTGTACCCCCTGCCCTCGGTGCCCCTCACATCGGCGGACCCTGCGTGGAGGCTTTCCTTTGCACAAAGGCACGCAGTCCAGCGCAGCAAGGCTGGGACATCTGGGGGCCCCGAGGCTGAGCACGTCTGATTCCACGGCGAAGGCTCACGTCTCGCACGGCCAGAGGTGCACCTCCCACCTGCTTTCCCAGCATGGCAGCACCCAGCACAGACCGGGAGAGCTCAGCAGCCCCTGCATTACATGCGTGAGGGTCAGAACCTCAGGGGCCCCTTACCATCCTGGTGCCCAGAAGCAGCGTTCGTAGGCTGCAGGAAAGGCCGCTCGTGGCAGAGCCCCTCTCTGCTGGCTGCACCCCTGGGTTGCTGGGTTGGGATGCGCCCCTCCACCCGCAGGAAGGCCTTGATGCTGGTGAGCACCCTGCCGCCGCAGCACAGTGTGGGAAGTCCTGGGAACTCCGGATGTAGTGGAGGAAAGGACCACGATCACGGTGCCACATGTCTCCTGGCTGCTCAGTGCGTTGGGACCAGGCCAGAACCCTTTTCATGCAGCTGTTGGTCGAGCACCTGAGTGAAACACCGTGGAGGCCAGGGAACTGGAGACGTATTTTCTCCTCTCAAAGAGTTTGCTCTCTAGCTGAGGAGCTGACCCCATCTCCTCCAAGGACACAACAGCACGTGTCAGTGTGTCCCTCTTGGTCAGCATGGGGACATTCCTTGTTTCTGAGCCCTCTGTGGGGCAGGGGGTGGGAACCAAGGGTCCAGGCACATCTGAGAAATGGGAAGTAAAAGCAGAACACAGCAGATGTGTGGCCAGGCTTCCAGAAACCACTGTGCCAGGAGCACTCTTCATCCTTGATGACCTGGACACCACCGTGTCCAGAACGACAGGCTAGGATTGTGAGCTGCAGTCGAGGTAGTGTGGGAGGAGACGAGCTGCTGTGCCAGGCCGTTCTGGAGTTCTGTTTCCTCCAGTTCTGACCTGGGGTTTGTAAACTGTAAAGGGACAAATGCAGTTTTAAACAGAAGTGAACAAAGCCCCTATTTGCTTGGGAAAACAGGATGACTAAATATTGTGAGAACCACAGGCCCAACACGGAGTCCCATCACCAGGCCAGGTCACCAAACTGGGGCTTAATGCCCAACCCTTTTACCAACCAGCCACAGGCTCAGCCCCTTCCAGATATGTAGTCTTAACTGGTTAACCAGGAATTTTCTGGCCAGCCCCAGTGTGATAATCTGTCATGTGTGCCCTGTCCATTCTCCAAAGATGAGGGAATCCACCCAAAAGACCATTTTGTCCTCAAAGGAAGGTGACCACACCCTAAATAATCCTTTTTTCTGTTGATGACTTCCTTTAAAATTTTCTCTTTCTGTAGCCCTTTGGATCATCTCTCTCCTTGCTAGATGGGATTCTCCCTGGTTCACGAATCACTGAGTAAAGCCAATTTGACCTTCACATTTACTTGGTTGAATTTTGTTTTTAACTATTCTTGGAAATAATTTACATTTATACATAGGAACCATGTGCAAGGAACCATGGTAAATGCTCAGTATTAACTTATTGTGTAAAAGAACCATAAGGAGGTACTGTCATAAACCCCATTTTATGGATGGCAAAACTGAACTTTTAACCCAAGGTGTTGGATTCCAAAGCACATCTTGTGCCTCTTTAAATGTTTGAGTTAAACTATTAATAGGAGAAAGTGACCTGAACGTCCTCCTGGATTTATAGCCGTAATTCATATCTCATCTCCTTGTAGCTGTTGGGCAGCTGTGGTGACCCCCAAATCACCTTCAATGCCCACGACTATCCAGTTCTCAGGACAGGGTTTCTGTGGACTTGTGTTTGCTACCTATGGGCTGAAATTGTGCTGAGCTCCTGTTCCATGTCTCCCCTACTCCTGGACTGTCAGGCCCCTGGGTGACACCTCACTGGGAGTCTAATTCACCTCAGAGAACTGAGAGATACCTATTGGCCTGAAAACCCTTGGTACTATTGGCATGGGATGCTGCACCTCCTCAGTCAGCCCGCACAGCTGTCAGGGCCTGCTGCACCTCATCTAGGCTGTGGCCCTGGGGTTGCAGCTGTGTGCTTGGAGGTGCGGTATCCCAGGTATGAGCCTGTGTATGGTTATATGTACATTAAGGATTTATGAAAATATATGTAATTTTTAATGTGTGTAAATAAGTTTCTTAAACTATGACTTTCATTTCAGAATGAAAGGGTGCCAAGAAATATTTATGATGAAAAGGAGGCATTGGTAAGATTACAACCACTGAGGTGTTGAGAAGAGGAAGAGTCCAGATTCTGGTTTAAGATGAGGAACATGATAGATATTAAATATAAAACTTAATTCGGGGTTGTTCTGAATATTAAATGTTAGTATATGTAAAGCTCTTCTGCCCCGCATATAATAAATGCTGAAAACTGTTAGCTATTGTGATCATTATTAAAATGGGGATGATATATAACTCATGAGGTTATAAATATTAAGTGAGATCCTATACAGAGTGCCTACTTAACAGATATCCAGTACCATCATTTCATGGCATCTTGGAGGTACCATTATTTTAGGTGCTACCAAGAAAGAAAAAAATACTGCCAACTATACTGTGTTTATAAATAGTAAGGCAGATCCCAATTTCAGGTGTTAAATATGAAAAATTTTGCTCCAGAGCCAAAATAGTTTTTCCCCCTTTCTCTTTCCCACTATTTAACTAGCAGGGAGTCTACACTCCCCAGAATCTGGAATCCTCTTGCCTATTTCTCCTCTTACCAAGACTCTAGGCCTAGTCTCCTGCTTCCTTGGCTACAAGCACCGTAGGTTTCCTGCATCACTTTTATACTCTCCACCATGACTCCCCTTCATTTTCTCTGAGCACCTCAGTGTGAATTCAACTGCTCAGCATACTAATTCTCATGATACGAGATAAACGAATATAAAAGTAAATCACAAACTTCTTCCTAGTCCCCTAAGGCCTGCACTCTAATGTTTAGGGTCAGTGGGTTTAATGATGTGTACATATGCCCTTAGATTAACAGCATGGCGATGTGACCAGGCACTTCATATGAACAGGAACAAACGAAGACTGGGAAGGAATTCACACTTGATAAAGAAATGGCAGGTGTTCCTGGGAACAAATTTATATAATGTTAAAAATGGTAGAAAGGTCAAATAGAACGAAGGTGGAAAACAGGAAACTTTCCTCAAAATGACAAGAGATCTCAACAAATGCTCAGGGACTCTATTTTCTAGCAAGTGTAAGATTGCTCATTTAGCTTGTCTGTTCTTGGATAAGCAAAACCGAACAAACGTCATCATTTCAGGAAAAATAAGAGCAAGGCAGAAATAGAACACTCAAAGTTTCTGGTTATTCTGTTTATTTCAATCAGGGCGCGCAGCGGACATTAACGAGGGTGCTTAAAAGTCATTTCAATTAGGAATCTCTTTAGTCCTTCATCAATTATTTCAAGTGTTTTAGTCTCAAATACATTCTTCTCTTCTACAAACTTCTGAAAGAGATGAATCCCTCCACCTACACCAAAATAATGTGCTTTGCTGGCTAAAAGCACTCGTCCATTTTTATCTAACAATCTAAGGAATGTTTGGTGCAGAGAACCGTAATAATCCGGATTGTAAATGGTTTCTGAAGTGAGGATGAGATCGTATTTTTCAAAGGGTTTTTCGCCGCTTAGTACAAGCTTACAAAACTCTGACCACTCCCCGGAAAAGAACCGGCATTTACGTAGTTTCTGTGCCCCTTCTGATTTCCTGCACCTTTCCATACCTGCTTTGTTTACACCATTTCCTTCGTCTTCCAAGGTGGAGTTGGCCACTGCATTCGGTAAGGTCACTCCGTCAATCACGGCACTGTTGTAGTCCTGAAAGTGAACTTCTCTGGCCCCTCCCCTGAACGCAGTTACACCCAGCAACCCTGACCCACAGCCAAGATCCAGCACCTTTTTCCCTGCAAATTTCACCTGGGACTTTGTGAAATAAGCGAGGAGGTCAAAGGTACATTCCCATATTTTTAAGCCTCCCTCATAAAAACCTGGAATCAGATCAGAGTGAGAAGAAAAGCCTTCTGAAGCGACGCTCTCTCCAGCAAGGTTCTCCTTCAACAGGACGGTTCTCACCGCTGGCCCGTCAGCGGGCTGGAGACCTGGTAGCCTTTCCACCCTTTTATTTTCTAACACCTTCTTTAAATCTTCAGGCACAGCATGCTCTTTGGCAACTGTTCCCAAGCGGGGCTGTTTTCCAGGTGGCTCCGCGTCACCCCAGCTGTCAGGTGCCCTGGGGGCGCTGTATGCGTCCGGAGAGGTGGCTGCACCTCCCGCTGACTGAGGCCACCAAGGATCCCGAGGTGAGTCAAACTGTTCTGCACGACACTCTCTGCCTCTGTGTTTACCTTTTTGACTTTCTGAGACAGGAGACTCTTCTAAGGAATCCAGGGCGAGAGCTCCACCTCCAAGGGATGATAATTCGCTTTCCAGATGGTCTTCTATGGTGAAATTAAACTGGAAAGTCATCCTCCCATTAAATGCACACAATCCTTAAATTCGAAGGAAGATTCAACTTCTGGACGGATGGGTGGCGTACGCATAACGTGCCTCGGTTATTCAATTCGTTTTGTGGGCGCTGCAGTTACAAATATTTAGAGATGTTTCCAAATGACTTTCAAGGTCTCCGCTCCTTTCACATTCTTTGCTCGGGCAGCCACGGGTGAGCGTCCGCGGACACCTGCGCCCGGGGGCCGGGAAGCCGCAGTTTGGGGCGGGACCTCCGATGAGGGCCGGGCGCGTGGCCAGCCTGGAGGCGGCAGGGGCACAGCCGAGCCTGTCCACGGAGCCCGCCCAGTCCCCTTTCCCGCGGGCGCGGCTCGAGCCCGATGCGGCCTGCCCCTCAAGGCCCGGGCGCTCCCGGCGCCTCCACGTCCCGTGCAGTGTGACCCAGGCCTGGGGACGCTCGCGGCCCTCCGGCTCCAGGCCTTCGGCGCCCAGAACCCTGCAACACGTGGGGCCTTCCAGCGGAGAGCGCGTACCACCGAGTCGAGCCCTCCGCGTGCCACATAAGCCGCCTCCTCTCAGTGGTTAGTGGGGGCGGCCGGCGGAGAGCTCGCAAGGCCTGCCGGTCCGGCGGCGAGCTTCCGGTCCCGGCGGCGGGCTTCCGGTCCGGCGGCATCGCTGGCGGGTTTCGCGCGCCGTGGCGGCATGTCTCAGGAGCGCGCCGCGCCGGCGAGAGCCGTGTCCCTGGGGGAGGTGAGGAGCTGGCCGGAGGCGCAGTGCCGCCGGGAGCTGCCGTCCGTCCTGCCCCGGCTGCTGATATCCTTCTCCGGCGTCCGGGGCGCCCCCGAGACGTGCGGGGCCCGGGCTCGGCGCGGCGGGGCGCGGCGCGGGCCGCCGGCCGGGGAGACTGCCGGCGCTCGCACGCCCGAGTAGGGAGCCCGGGCGCCCCCCTCGGGCTGAGGAGGAGCGGGAGGCCGCGGTTCCCCGGAGCCAAGGGTTTCGGAAAGGGATCTGCCCCCGCCCCTCCACCCTTCTCCTTTGGGGCGGGCTGGAAGGAGCTGCTTCCCAAGCGGCCTTCGCCCCCTGGGTTGCGGTGACTTACCTGCCTCGTCAGCTGCAGGCCGTTTTCGGTAGCTTCCTTTGAGGTTGAAAGTGTGTCTGGGGTCCTAGCCCTTCGTTGCAAAAGGTAGCTTTTAAAGATACATCTTTAAACTCACCTTCAACATAAAGCTACACTGAAAAAATACTCCACGAGAGTCTCACATTGCACACACATTTTTACAGCTAAAGCCAAATGTAATTAGCATTACGGAGAAGTCCCTGACCCCGGCACTGGCACGATCCCACTTGGGTGCCAGAGCTCGCCCTCAGCCATCCTGCAGGTGCGGAATTGCTGTCCTTAGGATTTGGATTGATTCCTACTGCCAACAGTTAAAGTACAGAATATGTACCATGCGGGGTGTTAGGGTTTGGGGGAACAAAGATAAGGAACACAGCTTGTAGAGTGGACTTCAGTAATTTCAAGTCAGCATCCCCACCTGGTTAGCATCTCAAACTTCCTAAAGAACCCAAACATGTCCTACCACTTTTTACATTTAAATAGGTGGTTTCACCAGCCAAAACCTTTAATTCTCTCCCACATCCAGTCAGCAAGTTGTTTCTGAATCCATCCACTTCCCTCCGTCTCCATTGCTGCCACTCTGTTCCAAACCCCATCACCTCTTCTCACCTGGATTATTGTTAATAGTTTCCTTGCTTCTACTCATGTTCTATAATCCACTCTCCAAAAAGACTCACAGAGTGGAAAACACACTATTGTGTCATTTCCTTTTTAAATCACCTCCCAGTGGCTTTTAAAATGGGGATAAAATCCGAACTTACCTTTGAGGGCCCCTCGTGATGTAAGTATTGTTGTCTCCTGCCTAGCTTATCACACCTTATCTGCAGATACGGGAAGCACACCTGTCTCAAGATCATGCTTGTGGACCCCTCAGCCTAGTTCTCCCAGTCCTTTGTACATCATCTTATTTATGTCTCAGCTCATAGGTCACCTCCTCCATGGGCCCGTTTCAGAGCCCTCAATCTTAAGTACTCAACCCCAAACCCCAGTTTGTAACACGCTTATCACATTACCCTCTTCAGTTTTCTAAAGAACAGTTTTACCATTAACAGAAATTAGCTTGTTTTTCACTTTTCCTCGCCTACACTGTAAGTTTTACAAAAGGCAGGAATTTTGTCTTCACTGTGTTATCTTCAACTAGATGAGTGTCTGGCACATCTCAGCATTCAGTTAAAGGCTGAAAATGCTGTTATGTTTTAAAATTTCTGAAGGAAAAAAAATTAGACAGTTTTTTTCCCCCAGCTTTTAGTTGTATTTTACCTTCAACATAATTTTTGACAAATGAAAGAAAAGTTTTCCATAAATCCACAATCCCATCACCCAAACATAATTATTTTCAAGTTTTGTATTTTACATACTCTTCCAGTCTTTACCTGCATGTCTACATAATCATAAGTTGTGTTTCGTTTTGAAAGAGGCTGGACATTTTTGGCCTTCACTGAAATTTTTCTGTTCCATTAGTAAGATTTCAGAAGAATCAGTTCTTGTATTAGTGTAACCGGGTTATGGTTTATTTTTCGTACTGGCACATTCTTTAATATTATTACTTTTTACAGTAAAACATCTGTTCTGAATGGTATATAAGTATGTAGTTTATAACGTGGCAACTTGTGTAATGAACATAGGATAATTTATTGACATGTGTCTGTAAGCTTCTGCTGTGTGAGAACAGCCTCAATCTGAAGGTTGGTAACCTAGGTATGCAGGAAGCATGAAAAGAGAAAGTGATGGATGGCTTAAGACGGGCTCAAATTACTGAAGACATACTGAGGAGGAGGAAATTTCCTGTTTTAGAAACCAGAAATCCACGGATTATTACAGCAGTTTCTCATCTTTCAAAAATACGCTGTGACTATAGATAGTTTGAAAAGGCAAGTTTATCTCTGAGCAATTTTGAAGATATTTCCTTGAAGTATTTTCATTGTATTCTTTGTTTTTACCTAATAAGTGTTTTTAAAAGCAAAAAAAAAATTAAGCCAGTAATTTGAGTCCAAATTCAGCCTCTTACTGATCACTGCTTCAGCTTCAAGAAGGGTCCTTTTAACATTTATTCTCACTAAATGGTGGATGTCCTATAATTGAGATACTAGTATCTTCCTTAATTTTTTTACTCAATGTATCGGCATTCTGACAACTGGATGGAGCATATTCGTAAGTAATCTTACTGCATGGTTTCCTCTAAGGTCTGAGTCCCACACGTCTTCATGTTATTCCCTTTCTGTTGATCTTCCTGTACAGTCTCTGGAAACTTCATTTACTTAAAATGACCAACTTATTCCAAATTACAGTACTTAAAAAGTTTTAAATTCCATTTTAGATAGATACAAAAGTGTTTTGTGTGATAATGCATGTGTAAGCATATAGTAAATTTTAAGTGTTAATTTAAATTGTTAAACTGGTTAGACGTATGTAAAACATCCCCGGTCTGCTTAATAACTCTCAGCCTCAACCACATTTTGTGTCAGTTAGAAAATACTTTGAGTTAATGAAAAGCTGATTGCTTAGGTGATGACAGATTGTCTTGTGGAAAAAGTTGACTTTCTGTCTTTATCTGTTCATTGTATTTCATGTGATTTATTTAGTTAGGAGAAGAGGTGGAGGGTTAAGACTGGTCTGCACAGTTCACAGATTCTGTTTACATTACACTTGGTTGGGGAATATTTGTAAATTTGAAGCTGGGTTGCCTGGTGGGGTCTAATTTTTTTAAGTAACAATTATTTTTTATCCTGAGTATAAGAGTTATTCATTGTATCAAATTTGAAACATGCACAAAAGCAGGAAAGATAATTAAGCATCCATTAATCTAAAATGGTTAAGATTTTGGTACAGAACATTGTCATCTTGATGCTGTATATTCCTGCCAGCCTATCTGTTATTCTTTGTATCTGCACATTTATTTGTACTAGAATTGGGATTATACTACTTTGGAATCTTTTTCATTTATCCTCAAAGTATTGTGAACTTTTTTTCATGGTTTTATATCTCTGAAATCATTTGTATGACAGTAGATCATTGCCAGCCATTAACTGGTCCTCATATGGCTGGATGTATGGGTCTCTCCTTTTCCTGGGTTTGGTTTTGGTTTTTTGGCTATTATTTCAGAACTTAACAGTTTCTTTACATAGAATAGACTATTTTGAAACTGTACATAGCTCTGGGTGGGTCATACTTAAACATTCTCGCATTCGGGAGAGGGCAGTGGTCTTTGTTGGTTGTCATGACTTAATATTTCTACAAAATATGTTACTCTTTTGCTTTATAGAAATTCTGAAAGTTATTATGGAAATGTTTCTACCTCATATGAACCATCTGACACTGGAGCAGACTTTGTTCTCACAAGTGCTGCCAAAGGTACAGGACTGTCAGCATCTTGATCAACCTGTATGTTAGGAAGGCTGCTGAAATCTAGTCTGTTTTAGATCATTTATTCTTAATTGTGGCTTTTCCCTGCAGTGTAGCTAACATTTTTGAAATACAAATAAAGCAGTAAAAATAGATCTCATGTGAGAATAGGATGGTGTTAATGTGATCACCAGGTGATCAAAAACTTATATTTTTAGTTAGTATGGATCTTTTATAATTGAATTTGCATTATTTGTAGCCAACTTAACATCCTCTTATATTTTAAAGCTATTCAATGAAAATTTGAATAGTCCCTTTGTTGTATCTTCTCTGAGAGTTTATTAATAATTGTGAATTTCACTGTGTGAAAAATAGAGCCAAAATTTCTTAAATAACTTTAAAAAAAAGCTGGATCGATAAAATATAGTAACTGAGAGAAAATAGTAAATTTACTGACCACAGTTACCATTTAGGTACTCATTACACTTTTCTCTCTGAAAAGCACAGTCCTAACTTTGTTTTAACTGAGGGTGCTAAAGGTACTTTGATGCCAAAATGAAGCATTTTTTAATGATAACTTTTATTGGAATGGATTTCAAAGTTTAGTTTTTAAGTAAATAATCTGCATTCCTTTTACTCATATTTACTCCATTGTTCTCTATCTGAAGAGTTTCTTAGAATTTGTTCTTGACCACTAGGAAGAGGTCTGGCTATTGAATAGATGAGAACAAGAATTTTGAGTGTTAAGAGGCTGTGGGAAACAATATCCTCCTTAATTGCATAGTGTTTTTGGCTGTGTGTTATTTTTGTAAGGTTTAGGCCATATAAGTTGTTATGCAAGATCTGGGTATTAAGGTCTTAGGCTGGTTAAGTTTTCGCGATGAGACTTAGTTCTGAGGCCCCTTGCTGTGCCTCTAACCCAGGAAGGTATTTTTAGTATTTTGGGTGTGTCAAAAGGGGAACTTGTTTGAATACAAGTGAATAGGTAATTCAGCACAAATTCATTAGCACTGCCAGAAAGTACCCTTGTAAATACCTGTAGGAATGGCCATGGTTAAAATTGTCATCTTGAATCGTGTAAAAACTAGCCCTTTCCTTTGTTATATCACCAAAACAATAAACTTTGATTTTTTTTTCTTTAATGAACGTTATTAAGTAGATTCAAACCACAGAAAAGGAAGACCAGTTTCTGTCTGAGGTTTCTTTTTTTTTTAAGAGATTGTATTATAGAAATACTTTATATGTATGTATATGTGTGTGTGTGTGTGTGTGTGTGTGTGTGTGTGTGTATGTGTGTGTGTGTATGTATATTTACTTATATATTTGTAAATGTGTATATATTTATTAGGTGCAGGTAAGCTTGACAATATCCTATGGCTGATACTAATGCAAAGTCAAATCATCTGACTTTTTCCTTTACTTAGTTCTTTTTCCAGTGATTTCTGTTACTCCTGTTTATAACCTGCTTCGTATTCACAGACTGTGGAATTATTTGACGACATGATGTGTGAATTAACCAGTCAAGCTAGAGGATTATCAAGCCAAAATGTAGAAATCCAGACCACTCTAAGGAATATTTTACAAGTACGTTCAATGTAATAGAAGGGGAGGTGGGGGAGGAGCTTAAAGAATGTGAAGATTTTTGTACTGATATATGTTCTTTATATGATGGCCCAATGCTTGAATTAAATTGATAGAATTAAAGATAGGAAGGGCAAATACTTAAATTCTGAGTTTTTTGTACACATTCGCACTGAGTGAATATCTGAACTTGTACAAGGAGACATATAATCAAGATAACATGCTCTGTCTATAATTTCAGAGCATATGTGTAGAATGCCTGTCATGTGCTTTGGTGTGTGGGTTAGGATTCCGACTTCTTTTTTCCCTAACCAAATGGCTAGCGGTTGTCCCAGTATTTGTAGTTCTGGTAGACTGAAGTTCTGTGGATGAGGAACAGAGGATCCATATTGCGTTCTGCTGTGTCCCGAGCACCCACCATACTGTCTGACGCATTTTCGATGTACAGAAAACATTCTGAATGAAACTTCTTTCTTTACTCCCAGACAATGGTGCAGCTCTTAGGAGCTCTTTCAGGATGCGTTCAGCATGTTTGTGCCACCCAGGAATCCATCATTCTAGAGAATATCCATAGTCTGCCCTCCTCAGTCCTCCATGTAATCAAAAGTACATTTGTACATTGTAAGGTGAGTAATGGATCTAAGTACACTTTAAATGGCCTAGCGTCCACAGACAGAGTGGTTAAGTGAAACAGTGTTTGTATAAAAGAGTGCATTTTAGCCTATGTTATTGGAATGGACTTCTTCCATAGAATGAATAGCATGTATATAAGTATTGGTTTCAAAATAAGTGGTTATCAGGAAGTTATAAAAGGTGGGCTTTTGTGGTTTCTTTGTTGTTTCATCCTGTTCCCTCTTTATAAAGAAAGAAGTGATGAGGATCTGTGTCAGGTCACAGGGATCCTGAAAGCGTCTGTCCTGCATTGGTGGGCTGCATGATTTCCCTGATGGCCGGGTGCCTGTAAGGGACGCTGACCCTTAGTCCGTGTCTGCCTTCCTGAGGCAGCGTCAGAGCCTAAGCCTGTCCTCGTGCTGCCCTCTGTCGGCTGAGTGAGGCTCAGTACTGACTAAAGCCTCTCTGGTCACGGGGCTAAAAATGTCATGCTCCTGACCTGGTGCTACTGAGCTCCCTTGTAGTTGTATATTTGCAAGGCCTTTGAGGTCAGAAACCATATTTTATTCATGCCTGCCTCTCTTGAAGTACACTGTATGTGGATGTTTATTAAGCATTTGTCTAATGAGTGAATATGTGACTTGGTAAAAAGCATTAAATTTAGGAGCTCTGATAGAATGAGTTAAAGTAAATTTGGCTCTTACGTTGCTTATGATTTGCTTTTCTTCTCTCTCTTTTTTTAAACTTGTGATCAGAATAGTGAAACTGTCTATTCTGGGCATTTACACCTCGTTTCAGAGCTCCTCCAGGCTCTCTTCAAGGAGGCCTATTCTCTTCAAAAGCAGCTAATGGAACTGCTGGATATGGTTTGCGTGGACCCTTTAATAAATGAGAGCGATGACATTCTGAATATGGTAGTAGGTGAGTGTGAAAACTTGCTCTTTGGTATGTTATATAGATCGACAATAAATTGTTTATTAGTTAAATTACTGAACCCAACATTTTATCTAATGATTCATGATAATCTTACTCATTACGACTAAAAAAAATTTAAATCCTACATGACAAATTTTTAATCTAAATTTTAAAATTTGTAAGATCGACATGTGATGCCTTAGGAAATTTCTCCACAGTGATTAACAGAACATCACATAACTTTATACCCTCTGAAGGGCCCAGATTCTGAGGCAGGAGCTTTATAGAGTTTTTAGACCACAGCCCATATTGTAAGAAAGGAAGTTTGTGTTCCTTCCCAGGAGATAGACGTACGTGTGTGTTGGCCACGTTTACACACTACACGTGAGATAACAACCATCTAATGTGATGTGCTCTGTTTCTGAGCTGTGGCGGGAACTGCAGATGGCCACTGTGTTCATGCCCTCACTCACTGATGGATGGGGACCCAGTCGGAGAAGCAGTGCTGTGACCTGTAAGGGCGGAGGCTGTAATTACATCCTGGCTTCAGTATAAGGAGAGTTAGTTGGTTTGTGTATCAGAACCTTTTGCTCCATAATGAACTGCCCCAAAATCTGTTGGATCAAGACAACCGCTCTTATTTACTGTGAGTCAGCGTGTAGGCTGGGCTCCCCTGGCACAGCTGTCTGTTGTACGTGCTGTGACGTCGCACGTGTGGGGTCAGTGGCCTCAGCCGCAGGCAGTAGCACCTTGCCAGCAATGGTGGGTCACACACCAGGCAGGCGCAGTCTCCTGGCGGTGGCATCAGGGCTTCTGAGCAGCACCAGACTCAGCCCCAGCATGCGGGCATTTCCAACCTCTGCTGCCTTAGCTTTATTGCTTCCTGGTGGCCAAAGCACATCACGTGGCCAAGCCCAGGGTCGGTGTGGAAGGGCATTGCCCAAGGGTGTGGACACAGGAGGGGGTATTGGGGCCATTCCTGCAAATGACCTACCACAGGCAGGCTAGAAGCCTTCCATGGTGCCGTGCAAAGTCCTTTAATTCTTTGTGGGGTTTTCTTTCCTTAGCAGTTTGTCATTTCAGATTAGAGTATCTGTAGAATATGTCAGTTATAATAGGGCACCACTTTTATTCCACTGAACATTTTCAGTTTTATTTGAGTGATACAGTAGGAATAAAGTTCAAAAGTTAATTTTCTGTAATTTATGAAAACCTTAAAAGTGTGACACTTAGTAAGGCTTTTGAAGCAGTTCTTTTCAAAATGCAGTAGGTATTATAACAAATGTTAAAATCGTTCAATGGATGACTGTTAGATGTTGGAGAAACCCAGCCCATGTGATATTTGAATGTCCTAAGAGTTCTGTTTATTTCTTCGTAGTTATTCATTCATTGTTGGATATCTGCTCTGTCATTTCCAGTATGGACCATGCATTTCATGCCAATACTTGGAAATTTATAATTAAGTAAGTTTTTTTTTTTAACTTTTGAAATACATTTTCCACATCCAAAATCTTGCAAAGTTTTTCTTTGGGTGTGTATAATGCTTCCTGACACCGCTGTCTGATGATCCAGATACTGTGCGTGTGGGTCCCAAACCAAATTGAACTTTTTTGCCCTCCAGCCTCTGAGATTCAAACAGTAGTTACACTCAGTTAGCTAGTACTTCTGAAAGCATGGGCTGCGGGCCCTAACCTCTGGCCTGTTACTGTCAGTTAACCGACTGTCACGTGTCCTAGTTCCAGGCTTAGACGAATGCCCAGTTACGATGAGAGCTGAATGTCAGCCCTTCATTGTTTGCTTTTGAGTTGTTCAAATTTAAGTCCCTTTATGAAGTAATTTTAGTTGAAGCATTGTGAAGGGTCACCGGGGGTGGGGGTGGGGGTGGGAGGGGTCCAGTCGACATGTGAAAGGGGTTAGAACCTCTGCTTTGCACGTGCACGGACATTAAAGGTCAGTGAAGTACTCCTAGGTTTTCAGTCCTTTTTCCGCACACAGTTCACTAGGCTGCCTGCAGGTGCTAGTGCCGTGTGAGCGTGTCGCCCCAGAGCCACACTGTATAAGCTTGAACCCACACCACGGCCACTCGTCCCGGACCCTCGGGCAGCTTGGGTGACTTGTCTGAACCTCAGTTTGCGCATCTGAAAAGGGGGGATGCTTTTACCACCTTCGAGTCCAGTGAGAAGTAATGAGTTTATCAGTGGGAGGTGCTTAGAATGCTGCCTGGTGCATAGCAAAATGCTCAGTGAATTAGCCACATACTGTCATCATCGCTGAATGCCTTCCATTCTTGCCCCATTGCAGTTCATTTTCTGTCTAGTATTCAGTCTGATATTTTAAAAATGTAAATCAGATCCTGTCACTCTGCTGCTTAAAATCCATCCTTTTACTAAGGAGAATAGCCAGATCCTCTGTGGCCTGCCTGCCTCACCAGCCCATCTCTGCTGCTGTGGGCCCCTAGGCATTCCAGACTGTCCTGTCCCAGAGTGTTTTCACAGCTTTGCCTTCTGCCTAGGATCATGTCCTGGCCTCTGCATAACGCCTCCTTCTTACTCAGTCCTCTGCTGAGGGGCTGCATCTGCATGGTGGCATCCTGTGATATCCCCACCCTAAGAATAAGCTAGATGAGGCTTCTGTGGTAGCATCCTGGGATTTCTTATCTTAGCATTTATCGCAACTGTAATTGGTTAACTGTCCCGACAGTTATTTAGTGTTGTGTCTTGGCTGGACCGGAAGATCCACACCTACAGGGCAGAGACTGTGCCTTTTCATTTGCCTCCCTATCCCTCGGGCCTAGCAGAGTGCCCGGTACACATGAGAGTTAATTTCTAAGGAGAAATCGAAAGTCAGTAATGAACACGGCAGAGGTCAAGTTGACATATATTAATTATGCTGCGGGTCATGCCTGTGAGGCACTGGGGTTTTTACATGTCCCTCAAGTCTCATTTTTATGGTCCTGAGTTACTTGATGTGTCACTCATGGAGACTGTTCTTTTTACCCATTTAGGCAGAGCATTAAGCACCAGTCAGTGGTAAAGAGTCAGCTAAAACACAGAGCTGTGATCAGTAACTTGTGTGACGACACTCTTCTCTCCTTCCGCTCCTGTGTTCAGCTGGCCGAGCAGATGGCAGAGTCAGACGCACAGGTAAACCTGCTCTGATAGCACTTCATGCAGGAGCTTGCGGTTCCTCTGGCAGTTGCTATATCTTACTTCTCTCTGGATCAGTTTATCTAAAAGGGTTTTAATTTATTTTGTTTCTGCTTTCTTTATTTCAGTTTGTGGGATTACTTTTAGACCACGATTACTTTCACTCAGAACACTGCATGAGGCACCCATCTGTTCTCATTCCTTTAGAATCAGCCTGTGCCCGCTTTTACATAGTAACTGGTCTGTCAAGGCGTTCTCCTCAGAAGCCTTTCCTTCTTTTCCACCCTGTGACAAAACCCTAATTCCTTAGTCCTGTGTTTATGTTAGGTGGTCTTGTACACTTGCTGTCAGCCTTTTCTTCTGCAGCCCATTGTAGCCTGTTGTGATGCTTTGTCCAGCTGTGTGTGTGTGTGCACGTGCCATTCCTGTGAAATCAGTGTATACTTATGTACTTTTTGTTTCAAGAAGCCATAGCGTTGACTTGGCATCCCATTTATGAAACATGTTGTGTTCTAAAAATATGTAATGTGCTTATTGGGAATTGTAGTTCATTTTCCCATAACAGTGTTATACGTAGCACCTTTTCTTTTAAGACTAGACCTTAAATTTTATTTAACTGATAGTTGTCCTAAATTGCAGGATAACAGCTACCTGTTATAATTGAGTGGGAAAAATGAATGAAGTATTTCTTCCTAAAATAATGACCGCATCCCTTCCTGCTGTAGGCTTGCAAGCTGGTGTGGAGAAGTCCTTTGTACCTATGCTGTTCTGCCAGCAGCTGTTGGGTGGATGTGTCGGGGTTCACCCAGTTTCTAAGCGTGGTCAGTGCCTGGGGCGGGGGTGGTCTGGACGGACAGCCTGAGGGAGGTGGCAGTGGGGGAGGGGCCTGAGGCTGGGCACTAGGAAGGGCTACTCTTTCCCCTTTTTCTCCAGTCTCGCCTCCCCTTATATCCCTTCTCTCTTTCTCCTTTTCCTTTTCTGGCCCCACCTCTGTGCAGCCTTTCTGACTCCCTCCCCTTGCTGAAGGGAGGTGCTTGATTGGTATCCTGTGTTGGCAGGGAGGTTGTCCCCTTCCGCACCTTTATCCTATGCATCTGCATCCTCAGCCCACCTCTTCCCAATCTCCTTCTTGCTTATTTTGACACCACAGGCTCCCCAGGCATGTCAGGTAGGAAGAGTTCTCCTCTGCCCCGCATGGCTCGCCTAGCTGCTTCAGAACCAAATTGATGTAAGATTAACAGGAGAAAAAAATTTCACTGCAAAACATACACAGGGGAAGCCATAGGCATGGGTTCCACATCCCGTCAGGGAGAATAAGGTGTATGTGTCACCCTGTGCCAAGGAGAATGGCGTAGGGGTCTGAGACTTCAAAGGAAAAGGGAAGCAACTCAAACAGGAAAGAGGAAGTGTTTGGTAAACAGATGTTTGCTGGGCCACACAGAAACACTGGGGCACAGAGAGGAATTTTAACAGACTTTACCACATGCTCCTTGTCTACCCTTACCTAGGTTATGTTACTGTGTAGTTTCTGTGGTGACAGCTATCTTCCTGGAGCAGGCCCTCTATCTAAATTACTCCTATGCCATTGAGGGTTGGAGGAAGATCAGAGGTTTTTTCTGAGTCTTGATTGTTTTCAATTCTGAAATAGTCTTCATGTCCAAGGCCTATCTTGGGGTGGCCTGCCCTCGGCCCCTCCAGTTGTAAGACTGGGAAAGCCCAAGCAACAGGCTGTCCACGAGGTAGAGAACGTCCTGGGGTGCCTGACCAGGGTGGCTGTAGCTCATACAAACTGCTGTATAAAAATCAGAGAACTTGAATTGTAAACTATCCTAATTGTCCAAACAGATTTTCCTGTTCTCCTTCCTTGGGAGAGTTTGGGACACAAAGATGTGACTAGCTGCTCACTGTCTGTTACCTGAAAAGGAGCTTTGAGGTGGTCTGGTTCTCCTTTAAATTCTGATCAGCAGTGCCCTCTGCCATTCACTGTTGATACTTACCGAGGAGCAAACTTAATTATTAAGTCTATAAGGCAGTGGTTTCAAAAGGTCAGAGTAAAACCACCAGATCTAACAGGCACTGTGCCGTTCAAGAAGGCAACTGGGGGTATCAAACTGTCTTAGGTTCCTGGGGCCTCCCTGACAAATCTCCACAGACTGGCTTAAAACAACAGAAATGTGCTCATCTAAGGATGGATGCCTGGAATGTGCCAGCAAGACTATGTTCTCGTGAAGGCTCTAGGGAAGAGTTGCTCCATGCCTCTCCCTGGTCCCCGGTGTCAGCGGTGTGCTTGGCCGGCCGCTGCCTCTCTGATCACATGGTGTTTCTGCCGCGTCTTCATAGCACCTTCAGGTGACACCGTGCCCTTGGGTCAAGGGTACATCCTGCTCCACTGTGAGCACGTCTTGAAGGGCCACACCTGTGACGACCCTTTGACCAAATAGTCACATCCTGAGGTCCTGGGGCTTAGGACTACAGCCTGTCTTTCTAGGGGACACAGTTTAACAGCCCTTAAAATCGAGATTTATTCTCTATTCTTGAACATGGTTTCAAAAAGAATATTGTATTAGACTTTTTAACATAATAGTTTTTTAGTCCCTGCTGCTTGTTTTTTTATGAACATAAGGAAATTTCTTTGTAAGGCTCTTAAATATAAATTTAATTACCAGTGTCATTCTTCCTTTTGTTTATATGATACAGAAATTGGTATTCAGAAAATACACATATACTTTTATGTCTAGCTTATATTTAGGTTTATTGCCTGCTTCATTTAGATTTTATCAGTATTTTTCTTCTTTTATAAATAAAAGGGAAGAATTGTTGCTATTTGAAACATTGGTAGTGGTTTTCTTGGTTATATCCAGTCCCTTCTCTGTTATCAACTTTGTTTTAAACAGTTCAGTGAATCAAGATGGGACAGTCTTTGTGTTGTATGCTTGCTTTTTGAAAATATCAAAATAGAAGCTCCATGTTTAATTAGTTTGCTATTTGGTAATGAGGTAAAACTAGAGCTTTCAACCAAATCGTGTACAATTTCCTTTTGGATGAGCAAGAAAAATTTAAAGAGGCAAACATAGTAATGTCACCATTCATTCATGTAGTATTTCCTGAGTGTGTGGTCTGTGCCAAGTTTAGTCACATATTCTGCCCTAAACTTTATAGTCTAGGTCGGGAGACAAATAAGCAGGTAATACAGCGTAGTCTTTGGAGAACTGGGTTGGCTCGTGAGAGGAAAAGTAGGAGCCCAAACGTGAAGTCAGGGAGGGTTTCCTGTTGTTACGATATCTAAATTGAATGAAGTTCCTTATCAGTGTGTTACAAGGTCAGTGTAGACTCGCTCTTTAATCAGTGTACTTTGAAACTTCCATAGCACCATATAAGAGAGTCCATTATTGTCAAAGAAAGAACTGTGATCTAACCTATTTCTGCTGAGGAAAATGGACTGTTTCCAAATATTTTTAATAAAGTTCAGAATGAAGGGTTGTATCCAGTTAGTGGATCATCCAATTCCATTTTGATTGGTTTAATTAAGGTTTTGCTGTATTGGTGGAAAGAAATCAAACATGGTTAATTAACATTAAAGTTAAGTTGTGTTATTTTATAAGAAATTATTCTCAGAGTTAAAGACAATGAAATACCTATTCGACTCAATTTTATGGTACTAATTTATTACAGCTCTTTGGGTTATAGTGTGTATCACACATTTGGGTGACATAGAAACAGTATCATTGAGCTCAGTCACCTGAGTGTCAGACACTGCTTAAACCTCACAGAGGCCTGAGTATACGCCCTGTGGTGGCCCCATGGTATCCCCGTGGGGAGGTTCGGGACATTCCAGGGTCACGTGGTGGTTGCTGTAGGGCAGCATTTCAGTCCAGCAGACTCCGTAGGCCTCTACCTCCCCCACGTACACAAGGCTGTCCACTGTCTAACCAGTGTTCAAAGGTAATGCAGACTCAGAAAACCCTCAGACGTTACACAAACATCTGATGTGGAAAGTGAAACCATGCTTTCGTCTGTTAGAGACACAGGCAAGGCTTTGGTTTATTTTGGGGAGGATAGGGAGCGAATATTATCAAATAACATACTCAAAAGCAATAACAGGATTATATGCAACTTGATTTCTTACTTAATTATTTTAGGGCATTCTGTGTCCATGAAGGTATACTCCCTGATTCTTTTTAATAGCTCTGTGCTTTTCCAGTTGATGAATATACTGTGAATTTATTTAATCATTCTCCAGTTGATGGGTGTTTGGTTCATATAAATTTCCGCTATATAAAAAATGTTGCATTGCACACCTGGGCTAGTATATAGGATGTGTTTCCAAAAGTAGAACTCTATTGGGTCAAGGAGCTTTAACACTTTAGCTTTTAATAATAATACAAAGAGTTTTTATGTTCCTACATATGGTAAAAGAAAGCGTTTATTACCTCGATTCCTCCTCAGCTCTGGGATGTTGTCGGTCTTTTTAATCTTTGCTGATCAAATAGCCTTCTCTTTCCTCCCCTCTAAATAATTAGGCTTTAATTTGGATTTTCTTAGTATTTATTGGAAATGTGTATTTTCTGTGAACTGCCTTATACCTTTTACCTGTTCTATATATCATTCTTTTATTTGTTGTAAGATGTTTTTCTTTTGGCTGTTGATCCCCATATAGCAAAGAACAGTAAGGTATTTAAATTTCTTTCACTTACAGATCAACCAAGAATAATTACCTCTCAGTAATGCAGAGTTTAATTTTTTGGTGTTTCTCCATTGTCATTTGGTGTTTGTATTGCTCCTGACAATAAGTCAGCGAAGAGCTGTGTCTTTTTGGAAAATGTTTACTCTAATGTGTTCATTAAGAGATCTTTTTAGAAAGTTCAGTTAGCTTCATATTCTTTTATTTATTGTGCTTTCTTACTTACTTTTTTGAAACAGGATAATGTTGATTACAGATTATTTCAGAAAACGCTCAAATTGTGTCGCTTCTTTGCCAACTCCCTTTTGCACTATACTAAGGTAAGGCTTATGTTTTATAATGTTTAAAGGTAAAATCTACAATAAAATAGAAATTATTCTGTTTTTACTATTCTTGCCCAAAACAATCCTTTGAAGTTACTTTGTCAGGAGTATATTTTGTAGACTTTTTATTTACTGTTGTTAGTGGTTAAATATTGAGTATCTCTTAAATCCTTTAAGTTGCAACCACTATCATTACTATTCTTGTTCAGTTCTCTGAAAAAATTATTTTTAAGCATAAATATAAGTAAACTTATTTCTATGAGGACAAATCAATTTCTGGAAGACACAATTTGTCTTCAAAAACTGTATTTCTGTTATATTTGTGTATTATGTTATTAAAGTTTAAATATTTAGACCTTGAAAACTGTAGTAAGTTTAAGAAGACCTGCCTGCCTGTTTGGGGACTGTGAGGATAGCAGTGATCACTGAAGATACATGAATAGAATAGATAATTGCCAAGCAGATTATTTGGAGAGAAGAACAGAGTGCTTACAGCAGCCAGTGACAGAAGTATCATTAGTAACAGATATTGGTGATTTAAAAAAAACAACCCATGTTGAATTTGCTTCTGACCTTGTCTTCCTCCTCTGAGGGGAGAGAAGGGCCTCCAATGCCTGTGTTGGAATGAGAGCCCCTGGCAGACACACTGACTGTTAGCACACAGGGCTGCCCTGTTAGGGACTGGGCCCCTGTCGGTCATTCTGGGCAGCTGCCCCTACCTGTGTCGGCTGCTCTGGCCGTGGGGCCCTGCAGCCGGCAGGTTGCCTGTTCAGTGGCAGAGGTACGTGGTGGGGGGGCCCTGCACCCTTAGCGTTGGGTGGGTAGTTACCTATCTGATACTTGCTTGGTATATAGGAGGCCGAATTGCCCCTAATTAGCCATTTTCATCAATTGTTTTCTATCAGGAGACTTTAAAAAATTTTAAATTGATCATCAGCTTTTTTTCCCTTTGTCCTGTAACACAATAAAAACTATTTCTTTACTCTCTAAGAGTTGGCCTACCTATTAAGGATGGAGCAGCCACAGCTGTACTGGGATCTCAGCCTTACTGGCTTTAGCTGTGTGACTAGGTCAGGTTCTTGGTGTCTTGGCTTCAGTTTTGTGTTTTCTGAAATGGAGATGATAATGTAAGGGTTCCGAGAGGACTAAGGTTCCATACAGTCCTGAACCTGGAGTCACGCGCCTGTCTTCTGAGCAGGAGGTGCCCAGTAAAGGGCGGCAGCTAATGGTGGTGGTGAAGCTGTAACAGTGGGGAATTTTAGGGGTCTGTGTAGCCCATCCTGCCCTTCATTCTCCTGTGAGAACCTTTTTCAAATGGGGCACATCCAGGATCTTTTTCATTTTGCCTGCCTTTGTGAGAGAGTATGTATTAGAAAGCACATTATATACGAAGAATGAATAGAGTTTTGTTCTATTTTTAGGAGTTTCTTCCTTTCCTTTCTGATTCCTGCTGGGTGTTGCACCAGCTTTATCTCCAGATACACAGGTAAGAGTGCCAAGTGATTGATGGAATGTAGCAGAGCCATTTGAACCATGCAGAGGTTAATTGTATATCATTTTAAAATAAAACCTCAGGGTGATTTTTCTTACTGTCTTAGGAATTTATCTGTTTGCATTAAAATAATTAGAGATGGAAGCTTTTAAAGAATAGATTCTGTGTGCGTTTTACTCACCTTTGTATTCTGAACTAGGACCTTGTACCATCACTTAGTATAAGAATACAAAGATAAGTAATAAGTTATTTTTGTATTTTGATAATGATGTATGGAGGCAAATACCAAAGGCAGGAAAAGAGGTTCTATTATTCACGTATATATTTGTATTGGCATATTATTTTTTAACTTTGTTAATTTTCATTTTACTTCTGTGAGAAGTTAATTCCATCTCAGAAAAAATGGATTACTGACAAGTTTTGTAGTTTAGATGGGGGCTGAGAGATACCAGAAACCAGTCGCCTCAGCAGAGCCGCCTTGACAGTAAACTGAGGTGTCAGCTCATCTCTCCAGCACTGCTCTTCAGTCTCCCTGACTTTTTCATCTCTTTCTTCTTTACACTTCCTGCGTCCCAGCACCTCCCCCTGTTCCTCACTGTCAGTTCTTAGCCTTATTCATAGGTCACTGAGAAATGGAAGCAGTCAGAAGAGAGCTTCTGTGCTTCGCTTCACCCGCCTGTGTGAGGCCTCTGCTCCCCTGTTCCCCGGAAGCGCCCGTCCTGCCCATGCCTTGGGTTCCAACCTCTCTTCCTGCCAGGGGCCTTGCTCCAGCAGCTGTCCCTCTCCCTCCTCAGTCCCCAGCCTTCCACCCAGGCTTCCCTGGGAGGCTGCTAGCTCGCTGTTGTTCTTCCTGTCTTGAAGGGAGTACTGAATGAAATCCCTCCGCTCCAGGACCTCCTCCAGATACTTTCCCGCTTCTCTGACCTGCTTACAGCAGCGCCCCTGGAGAGAGTGCCGTGCCCCTGTCTGCTTCCCTCTGGAGCTCTTGCACTTGGGCTTCTGTCCCACCCCTCGCTCACACTCTTGTTGGGCTCCTCGGTGGCCTCTGTGTCGCTGCATCCAGTGGTCGGCTTGGGCTTCATCTCAGGGACGCTTTCTTCAAAGCTCTTCCTTTGGTTGGTCCCTAGGACACCCTCTGCTGTCCTTGGTGCTCCTTCCCAGCCTCCTCAGTGGCCCTGCCTGTCTCTCCAGCTTTAGCTTGGGGGCCCAGGACTCCGGCCTCTTCCTTTCCATGGCCATCCAGTCTGAAGACTGAATTTCCTCTGCCCTTGAATGTCTGACCACAGTCAGGACCTCTACACTTACATGATCCAAATGAAACTCCTGACTCCAGCCTTTCTGTGCCCCCACCCCCCATGGAGCCTGCCCCTCCTTCCTCTTCCATGTACGCGGCCACTGGGTTGTGCGGGTCCATCAGGCCACAGACTGCTGTCACCATCATCTCTGACATTTTCTCATGCTCTCGTACCTCACGTCCAGTCCATTAGCAAGTTGTCATTGTCCCCTTCAATGTCAATACAGGTAGTGGTTGTGTATGTACAGAATCCAGCCAGTTCTCAGCACTAGAACCTCGTCCCTCTGACCTCACTTACTGTTACTTTCTTACCTGGGCTTGGGCAGAGAGCATCCTAACCACTGGGCTTCCTCCCTCCTTCACTCTAGTCTTTTCTCAATATAGTTGTCAAATCCATATAGTTGTCAAAGTGAGTGATAAAAACATAAATTAGATCCTGTGATTCTCTGCACAGATCATCAAGTGACTCAGTATCAGACATTGCACAGAATGAAGTAGAAATTCAGTAGATGTTCTGTCCATCTTACCCTGTTTTATTTTCTCTCCTCAGCACCTAACTTCTGCTCTTTTAGGGAAGTACTTGCACACTTGTTAGCCACCCCCTCCATTGAATTTAGACTTTCTAAATGCAGTGACCCTGAGTCGGTTTCCTGCAGCAGGCCACACAGGCATTCAAGTGCATCATCGGGCTGGAACCAGTACTCGCTGTGTTGCTCAGTAGCTTAGCAGTGAAATTCTGTGGAGTTTGATTACCTATAATTAATTCTACATGTGTGTCTTTCACCTTACTTACAATTTAATCCTCATGATAACTCTGAATCAACATCACAGATGAAGAGACTATTCAGGGTGGTCAGGTGAAAGAACCAGTTATGTCACTAGTAAGTGACAGGCTGTGCTTTTCCATCACACAGCAGAGGCTTCGGTGTTTACACTAAGTGCGTCCTTTCAAATAATGTTACCCCTGCTGGACGGGGTTTCATGTGCAGTGCCATCTTCGCCATAGATGACATAACGTGGCAGAAACCCCACACTTGTGTCTTCCTCCACAGAGGTGTGGCGTGAACGTCATTTTCACCCAGGCTCCTGAGATGTTTTTCAGGAGAAGTCTTTGCCTCTGCCTTCAGTGTTAGTGTGCGCTGTGGTTCTTGCAAAGCTCTTAGGTTTTGCTTCTGAGAAACTAAGCAATGATTCATAGTAAATTCAGTGTTCTGCCTATTTAAAACAACTTTTAACGGAAATAAGCAAGCCAGAAATTATTGAAAGTAACTTTTTATTTGTGATGTTTTTACTGCTTATTTAAAGATACAGGTTTTTACAGTATTTTTTTAAGGACACTACTGTCAAAGTGGTATTAACACATCAAAACAATACCAAAGGTTTCTCTAAGGTGATAAACTTTTAATTTACAGAATTATAGCCTTGTTATTTTATTTTGATCACAAGTCTTCATACAATTGTAGTACCAGTTGAGTACTTTGAATTTTGTTCATAAGATGCATGCTGGTTTTTTTGTGTGTGTTTTCACTGCTGGAAGAACATGGGTTTGCAGCTCTCAGCTCTGCTAGGTTAGAAGGTAGCTCTGAGTGGGTGAAATCATTCCCCTCCCTCCCCAGCAAGCTCCCTCCAAGCCTGTATGCTGCCAGGATTTCTGACACCCAGCAGGAAGAAATAGCAGCTGCTTTCCTGGTGACACTGGACCTGCTCATCAGTCAGCTTCTCGCATTCCAACCTTTTGTGCAAGTGGTTTTGGACAGTAAATTAGGTAAAATTCTAAGTCATCATCTGTTAACTCTAACATGTCAGAGAAAAGGGTTGTTTTCCCTTATATAGTTATGCTCTTTAAAAATTTTATTTAAAATTCCTTCTACTTTGTTTTCTTAGAACATGTATTTCATTTAAAAATTATGCATCTAATTTCTTTATGTATCACAGTCAGATTTCAGGTGACATTACCTGTATGGGGGATGTTTTACCAGTTTGTAGTAACTTAATGTGCTTTTATGATCTGTAAGAGCTCCCATGTGAACTGCAGCTTCCACAGTGTCTCCTGCTGGTTGTCATCATGGATAAGTTGCCCTCTCAGCCTGAGGGTGTGCAGGCGCTGTGGTGCAAAGAAGGCCAGCGCGCAGGAGCCTCAGCCAGGTATCGCAGCCCAGACCCTAGCCCCAGCCTGTAGCCATAACACAGCCCTGGCTCTGGCCATAGCCCTGGCTCTACCCTGACATTAGCCCTGACCCTGACCCCAGCCCTGACCCTAACCTCAGCCCTGAACCTAACCCCAGCCCTGGCTCTAGCCCTAACTCTAGCCCCTAACCCTAGCTCTGACCCTAGCCCTAGCTCTGGCCCCAGCCCTGGCTCTACCCCTGACACTAGCCCTAACCCTAACCCCAGCCCTAACTCTAGCTGTAACCCTAGTCCTAACCCTAACCCCAGCCCATAGCCATAACAGCCCTGGCTCTGGCCCAGCCCTAACTCTAGCCCCTAACCCTAACCCCAGCCCTGACCCCTAATCCTAGCCCTGACCCTAACCCCAGCCCTAATCCTACCCTGTTTCTTCTGATGATGCTGAAATTAAGTCTTGTCATGTCAGATACTCCAGCAAATAGTTATTGTATAGACTTCGTATATATTGTTTTGTAAAAAATTCATAAATGTTAAATGTATATAAATCTATAACAGAGTCTAACAATAACTTTGTTCATTGTTCTAGAAGGTGTTGCCTGGTAGTCAGTGTTGCAAACATTGAGTGTGGTAGAGCAGACAGCTGGTGGCATTTAGAAATGACTGATAAACAGAATGGTGGATACCATACAGCTGCCTCCTGGGAGAGCTCCCTTGTACTCAGCCCTCCTGCCAGTGCCAGGCTTTAGGTCTCCTCCATGGACTTGGCTGGCATTTCACCCTTCCCTTTAGCCTGTGCTGTGTGCCACCACCAGGTTAGTCTCCCAGTGGCCCAGCCCTGAGCTTCCTATTCTCCTGCTGGAAACTAAGCATGATGTCAGAATCCCTCAGCTGTGCATGAAGCCTCTCCCATCTGTCTCCACCATCCACACTGCCCCCTCGTCCTCCCACTCACTTCCTGCACACACACCTTGCTTGTTAGATCAGCTCTGCAGGTCGACCTTTTTACTCACGCTTTGTCGTCTTTTCCTACTTGAGTTTTGCCTATTTTTAATTTGTTACTTAAACCTTTTCAACCTTAACTGAAGATTTCTTAAACCATTTCTACCTTAAAATGATGCCACCCTGTCTGAACTTATATAATAGGTATTTTCTGTTTTTATGTATGGTATCTAATCTAGCTACTTAAATGTGAAGTTCTTTAATGAAATTTGTCTTTGTATAGTTCAGCGCTGTGATAAACTTTTGGTAAATGATGAAAAAAGTACAGGAAAAGTCCTCTTTAAGGGATTTCTCTGACAGTGATGTAGTCGTGTATATTGGAAACTGTTGTGAATATGTCCTCTTGAAATGTTTGCTGAAATGACCCTCTGCCTGTCGTCTTGCCGTGTGGGTACCAGCACTGATGACGTTGGCTCTGTGCACTCAATTTCCTGCAGGCTGTCCCTCCTCGGCGCTGTTTTCTGCAGTTCTGAGCAGTGTTCTGCTGAGCTCTCCCTGCCTGTTCGTCTCCAGGGAGCCCAGGGCCCAGGGCGAACTGCGGCTGCTATCACCCTGTATCAGCACCTTTGTGTTCATCTGTGCGCCTTCATTGCTTCCGTCCACCCCTCACTGTTCCCTGAACTGGTAGGTGCACTCGCTGGGTGGAGCTGAGAGCGGTACACTTCCCTTGGAATTGGGACTCTCATACAGGACAAAGTGTGGGGATAGTTCCCATGTGTTCTTTTGAATGTCCTTCTCTCAGCTTGCATATTTTACCCTGTAATTTACTTGTGTCTTCAGATGTGCTAATCCTTGAGTCCTGTAGTATTCACATGTAATATTTAGTTAAAATATTTGAGAAGACATTTTGGGTGGGAAGGTATGGAAAGACAGTGTGAAAAGAGAAAAGGTGTAGAATTTTAGTTCAGTTTCATAAAGAAAATAAGTAAATAGTGATATGTAGTACCAAGCCTAGGTTTTAGGCATAATTAATATTTTTTAATGGAATTGGATTAGAAAAGGCGTTGAGAAAATTCTAGGAAAAGAAGGACCAGTACCACTTAAGAGACACAATCGTTAGTGTCCTGCACATACTGATACCATATTTGAATAGTTTCAGGCAGAAACAGAAGCACAGTTGTACATTATATATACTGTTGTAAAGGTTAGAAGCCACTTTTGAATCTCCATAGCCCAGCACCATGCCTGGCACACAATAGGTGCTCAGTAAGTGTGGAGGGAGTTGCAGCACAGGCCCCTTCAGGTGCTGGTGGGGAGCTCTCCTGCCGAGGCTCGGCTGCAGGGTGGCTGTGACCTTGGTGCTCATCATCTGGACTCTTCTCCAGGACGCTGCCCTGCTGGACGCGGTGCTCAGCGCGCACATGATCACCTCTCTGCTCGCTGTGGACGCATGGTGCTTCCTTGCCCGGTACTGTGCCCTCGCTTTCCTGAGTTCCGGGTTGATTTACAGTAGTGACTGGCAGCAGATTATTTTATACTTGCAAGTTCATAGAGCAGTTCTGTCTGGATAACCCTTAATAGCCCCCAGGCTGGTTTGGCGTCACATCGCACCTTGGAGTGGGGGCTCGTGTTCCGGCCTTCCCTTCCTTGGCTCACGTTGTGGGGACTCTTGCTCAGGCCGTTCTGAGTTGTGATGGTCCTCGGCCGTGGGGATCACTGCAGCTCAGGATGTTTAGTGCTCTGTGGGGCCCTTTCCTTGCTCTTCTGGGTAATTGTATAAATAGCTGTGTAAACATCTCTCATTTGTATGTCTCAGGTACGGGACTGCCGAGCTCTGTGCCCACCATGTCACCATAGTGGCTCACCTGGTGAGTAGAGTTTCAAGACCTGCGACACTCACTCTTCATGCAGGGCCTTTGGAAAGAGGAGTCAGAACAGGGCACACCTTGGGAGATTGTATTCCATTTTCAGAATTTTGCAGAGTTCCACTAATTGTACTGGGAAAGAAAGACTAGGTTAATTGAGAAAAAGTTTAAAATTTGGTGCAAAATAGAAATAAGAGTTGGAATGTTGACCAGGCTGTCCCCTCCCTGTCAGTGGGACTTAGTCCAGCCTCCTGTTGATCATGTGCATCTCCTCCAGCCCCTTGAGCTGAGGGACTAAATGTGATGGTCCTTTTGGGAAATTTGGGAAAATTGTGATGCTTTGTGAATAGTGCAGAGAAAACTGTTTTTAGTGTAGTGAGGATTTCTTTTAATCTGCTCATTGGTGACCTTTCTGTGTTTCTAAATCCTAAGACACTGGCTGTGCCCCAAACAAGATGGCCACCCTGTGGCCCTCGGTAAAGATCCGGAGTGGGTCCTGGTGCCCCTGGTTTCATTCGGTTTGTCTTTTGTGAGTCCTGCAGCCTGAGTCCAGTGCCGCAGAGGAACCTGAGCAGCTCATATCTCTCCACAGCTCGCGGTCTGGGATACTCATCACTTTCCTAACCTTGACACATCTTGCTCAAAACAGATAGAGTGCCTTTTATGTTGTGTGTATTATGTCTCCTTCAAATAAAAGCTTCCCTTTAAATGAAAGCTTTTCTAGTACATTATGACAGGAATTGATTTCTAGAAAACCAAGCTCATAAGATTTTCATGAAGTTTTTATCTAAGAATTATGTCCACCTGTGCACCGTTCTTAGATTTTACAAAATTCCATGAATTGTCTTTGAGTAGGAGGATGAACATGCCCGGTTACCAAAATGGTGATTAGAAATAGAAACTCCAAAATGTTGTCTTTATTTATTTATTTAAATAGTTTATTTTGGTATCATTAATCTACAACCACATGTGCAACATTATGGTGATTAAACTACCCCCTTCATCAGGTCTCCCCCACCAACCCCATTACAGTCACTGTCCATCAGCATAGTGAGATGCTATAGAGTCACTACTTGTCTTCCCTGAGTTGTACTGCCCTCCCCGTGCCCCCCCAACATTACATCTGCTAATCGCAATGCCCCGTTTTCCCCCTTATCCCTCCCTTCCCGCCCATTTTCCCCAGTCCCTTTCCCTTTGGTAACTATTAGTCCGTTCTTGGGTTCTGTGAGTCTGCTGCTGTTTTGTTCCTTCAGTTTTTTTCTTTGCTTTTATATTCCACATATGAGTGAAATCATTTGGTACTTGTCTTTTTCGGCTTGGCTTATTTCACTGAGCATAATACTCTCTAGCTGCATCCATGTTGTTGCAAACGGTAGGATTTGTTTTCTTCTTATGGCTGAATAATATTCCATTGTGTATATGTACCACATCTTCTTTATCCATTCATCTACTGATGGACACTTAGGTTGCTTGCATTTCTTGGCTATTGTAAATAGTGCTGCGATAAACATAGGGGTGTATCTGTCTTTTTCAAACTGGGCTGCTGCATTCTTAGGGTAAATTCCTAGGAGTGGAATTCCTGGGTCAAATGGTATTTCTATTTTGAGTTTTTTGAGGAACCTCCATACTGCTTTCCACAATGGTTGAACTAATTTGCAGTCCCACCAGCAGTGTAGGAGGGTTCCCTTTTCTCCACATCCTCGCCAACATTTGTTGTTGTTTGTGTTTTGGATGTTGGCCATCCTCACTGGTGTGAGGTGATATCTCATTGTGGTTTTAATCTGCATTTCTCTGATGATTAGCCATGTGGAGCATCTTTTCATGTGCCTGTGGGCCATCTGAATTTCTTCTTTGGAGAAGTGTCTATTCATGTCCTCTGTCCATTTCTTAATTGGATTATTTGCTTTTTGTTTGTTAGGGTGTGTGAGTTCTTTATATATTTTGGATGTCAACCCCTTATCGGATACGTCATTTATGAATATATTCTCCCATACTGTAGGATCTCTTTTTGTTCTACTAATGGTGTTCTTTGCTGTACAGAAGCTTTTCAGCTTGATATAGTCCTACTTGTTCATTTTTGCTTTTGTTTCCCTTGCCCGGGGAGATATGTTCATGAAGAAGTCGCTCATGTTTATGTCCAAGAGATTTTTGCCTATATTTTTTTCTAAGAGCTTTATGGTTTCATGACTTACATTCAGGTCTTTGATCCACCTTGAGTTTACCTTTGTGTATGGGGCTAGACAGTAGTCCAGTTTCATTCTCTTACATGTAGCTGTCCAGTTTTTCCAACACCAGCTGCTGAAGAGGTTGTCATCTCCCCATTGTATATCCAAGGTTCCTTTACCAAATATTAATTGACTGTATATGTTTGGGTTAATGTTTGGATTTTCTATTCTGTTCCACTGGTCTGTGGGTCTGTTTTTGTGCCAATACCAAATTGTCTTGATTACTGTGGCTTTGTAGTAGAGCTTGAAGTCAGGGAGCGTAATTCCCCCTGTTTTATTCCTCCTTCTCAGGATTGCTTTGGCTATTCGGGGTCTTTTGTGGTTCCATATGAATTTTAGAATTATTTGTTCCAGTTCATTGAAGAAAGCTGTTGGTAGTTTGATAGGGATTGCATTGAATCTGTAGATTGCTTTAGGTAGTATAGCCATTTTGACAATATTTATTCTTCCTAGCCAAGAGCATGGGATGCATTTCCATTTGTTAGTGTCCTCTTTAATTTCTCTTAGGAGTGTCCTGTAGTTTTCAGAGTACAGGTCTTTCACTTCCTTCGTTAGGTTTAGTCCTAGGTATTTTATTCTTTTTGATGCAATTGTGAATGGAATTGTTTTTCTGATTTCTCTTTCTGTTAGTTCATCGTTAGTGTATAGGAAAGCAACAGATTTCTCTGTGTTAATTTTGTATCCTGCAACTTTGCTGAATTCAGATATTAGTTCTTGTAGTTTTGGAGTGGAGTCTTTAGGGTTTTTTATGTACAATATCATGTCATCTGCAAATAGTGACAATTTGACTTCTTCTTTGCCAATCTGGATGCCTTGTATTTCTTTGTTTTGCTGATTGCCGTGGCTAGGACCTCCAGTACTATGTTGAATAACAGTGGAGAGAGTGGGCATCCCTGTCTTGTTCCCCATCTTAGATGAGAAGCTTTCAGCTTCTCGCTGTTAAGTATGATGTTAGCTGTGGGTTTGTCATATATAGCCTTTATGATGTTGAGGTATTTGCCCTCTATACCCATTTTATTGAGAGTTTTAATCCTGAATGGATGCTGTATTTTGTCAAATGCTTTTTCAGCATCTATGGAGATGATCATGTGGTTTTTGTTCTTCTTTTGTTGATGTGGTGGATGACGTTGATGGATTTTCGAATGTTGTACTATCCTTGCATCCCTGGCATGAATCCCACTTGGTCATGGTGTATGATCCTCTTGATGTATTTTTGAATTCGGTTTGCTAATATTTTGTTGAGTATTTTTGCACCTACGTTCATCAGGGATATTGGTCTGTAGTTTTCTTTTTTGGTGAGGTCTTTGCCCGGTTTTGGTATTAGAGTGATGCTGGCTTTATAGAATGAGTTTGGAAGTATTCCCTCCTCTTCTACTTTTTGGAAAACTTTAAGGAGAATGGGTGTTATTTCTTCTCTATATGTCTGGTAGAATTCAGAGGTGAATCCATCTGGTCCGGGAGTTTTGTTCTTGGGTAGTTTTTTGATTACCGATTCAATTTCGTTGCTGGTGATTGGTCTGTTTAGGTTTTCTGTTTCTTGTTTGGTCAGTTTTGGAAGGTTGTATTTTTCTAAAAAGTTGTCCATTTCTTCTAGGTTTTCCAGCTTGTTAGCATATAGATTCTCATAATATTCTGTTATCATTCTTTGTATTTCTGTGGGGTCTGTTGTTATTTTTCCTTTCTCATTTCTGATTCTGTTTATGTGTGTAGATTCTCTTTTTCTCTTAATAAGGCTGGCTAGGGGTTTATCTATTTTGTTTATTTTTTTCAAAGAACCAGCTCTTGGTTTCATTGATTTTTTTTTCTATTGTTTTATTCTTCTCAATTTTATTTATTTCTTCTCTGATCTTTATGATATCCCTTCTTCTGGTGACTTTGGGCCTCATTTGTTCTTCTTTTTCCAATTTCAGTAATTGTGTCTTTAGACTATTCATTTGGGACTGTTCTTCCTTGTTTAGATAGACCTGGATTGCAATATACTTTCCTCTTAGAACTGCCTTTGCTGCGTCCCACAGAAGTTGTGGCTTTGTGTTGTTGTCATTTCTCTCCATATATTCTTTGATTTCTGTTTTGATCTGGTCATTAACCCATTGATTAATTAGGGGAATGTTGTTAAGTCTCCATGTATTTGTGAGCCTTTTTGTTTTCTTTCTAAAATTTAATTCTAGTTTTATACCTTTATTATCTGAGAAGTTGGTTGGTAGAATTTCAGTATTTTTGACTTTACTGAGGTTCTTTTTGTGGCCTAGTATGTAGTCTATTCTGGAAAATGTTCCATGTGCACTTGAGAAGAATGTGTATCCTGCTGCTTTTGGGTGTAGGTTTCTGTAGATGTCTGTTAGGTCCATCTGTTCTAGTGTGTTGTTCAGTGCCTCAGTTTCTTTAGTTATTTTCTCTCTGGTTGATCTGTCCTTTGGAGTGAGTGGTGTGTTGAAGTCACCTAAAATGAATGCATTGCTGTCTTTTCCTCCTTTAATTCTGTTAGTATTTGTTTCACATATGCTGGGGCTCCCATGTTGGGTGCATATATATTTATAATGGTTATATCCTTTTGTAGATTGACCCCTTTATCATTATGTAATGTCCTTCTTTATCTCTTGCTACGCTCTTCGTTTTGAAGTCTATTTTGTCTGATACAAGTACTGGAACACCTGCTTTTTTCTCCTTGCTGTTTGCATGAAATATCTTTTTCCATCCCTTCACTTTTAGTCTGTGTATATCTTTGCGTTTGAGGTGAGTTTCTTGTAGGCAGCATATAGATGGGTATTGCTTTTTTATCCATTCTGTTACTCTGTGTCTTTTGATTGGTGCATTCAGTCCATTTACATTTAGGGTGATTATTGATAGATATGTACTTATTGCCATTGCTGGCTTTAGATTTGTGGTTACCAAGGGTTCAAGGGTTGCTTCTTTACTATCTAACAATCTAACTAACTTTCTTGTTAAGTTGTTGTAAACAGAGTCTGATGTTTCTTTATTTCTCTCCCTTCTTATTCTTCCTCCTCCATTCTTTATATACTAGGTGTTTTATTCTTTGCCTTTAGTTAGTATTTGGATGGTCTGTTTTCTTTGTTATGATTTTATTTTCTCTGGTGACATATTTTTAGCCTTAGGAGTGCTTCCCTCTGGAACAGTTCCTTTAAGATGACCTGTAGAGGTGGTTTATGGGAGGCAAATTCTCTCAGCTTTCGCTAGTCTGGAAATTGTTTAATCCCTCCATCATATTTAAATGATAATTGTGCTGGATACAATATTCTTGGTTCAAGGCCCTTCTGTTTCATTACATTAAATATATCATGCCGTTCTCTTATGGCTTGTAAGGTTTCTGTTGAGAAGTCTGATGATAGTCTGATGGGTTTTCCTTTGTAGGTGATCTTTTTTCTTTCTCTTGCTGCCTTTAATATTCTGTCCTTATCTTTGATCTTTGCCATTCTAATTATTATGTGTCTTGGTGTTGTCTTCCTTGGGACCCTTGTGTTAGGAGATCTGTGGGCTTCCGTGGACTGTGAGACTATTTCCTTCCCCAGCATGGGGAAGTTTTCAGCAATTATTTCTTCAAAGACACTTTCTATCCCTTTTTCTCTCTCTTCTTCCTCTGGTACTCCTATAATGCGAATATTGTTCCGTTTGGATTGGTCACACAGTTCTCTTAATATTCTTTCATTCCTAGAGATCCTTTTATCTCTCTCTGCCTCAGCTTCTCTGTATTCCTGTTCTCTGATTTCTATTCCATTAACAGTCTCTTGCATCTCGTCCAGTCTGCTGCTAAGCCCGTCGATGGCTTGTCTCATTTCTTCATTGTCTTTCCTGACTTCCCTCACTTCCTCCCTCAGCTCTTGCATATTTCTCTGTAGATCCATCAGCATCGTTATGACTTTTATTCTGAATTCTTTTTCATGAAGATTGTGCATTTCCATCCTTCAGGTTCCCTCTCAGGTGTTGTCTGGGTCTGGGTGATCTTTTTCTGTACCATATTCCTCTGTCTTTTCATGGGGATAGAAGTGGTTGCTGGTAGGTGCCACGTATGTCAGCTCGGCTCTTTAAGACTTAAAAAAAAAAAACAAGAAAACAAAACCAAAACCAAAACAAAAAAAAGAAGAGAAAGAAAAGAGAAAAAAAAAGAAACGGAAAAAAAAATGCCCACCCAGAGTGGATTCTGTAAGGATGCTGTAGGTGGCGCTGTTGCTGCACTATTCCGCAGCTGCAGCTGCGCCGCTCTTTGTAGCTCTGGCCGGGGCGGGGACGAATGGGAGGCTGTTGTTCTCTGTGTAAAGTTTCAGTGTGGCTATGTTTTCCCAGTCACCAGCCAAGGGGTCTGAAATTCCTCAGGACTGCCAGCCCAATGGGCTGAGCTTGCTGGGGCCGTCGTGTTCCCTTGCTCGGCCCCCCGCCTCTCCAAGTCCGCTAAAAACAGCGCGTGCTTTTCTCTTGTACCGGGGCACCGGCTGCGTGGACCCAGGCGCGTTCCCAGCTCAAAACCTGCACCTTCTGCCTCTCCAATATCTGATGCACCACGCGATGTGTGTCAGCGCTCCTGGCGCAGATCACCAGGGCTGGTTATTTCGCAGGCCTGTTCTTCCACTCCCTCCCGGCTCTGAATCCTCTCCTCCCGCCGGTGCGCTGGGGTGGGCGAGTGCTCGGGTCCCGCCGGGACGTGGCTCCTCATCTTACCTGCCTCTTGGGGTGCCGAGTCCTCTCGGGTGTAGCTGCACGCTATGCGCTGTGGTGTAAATTCTGGTCTCTCTTTTAGGAGTAGTTGTATTTGCTGTATTTTCATAGATTTATACTGTTTTCGGAGATTTCTGCCACCCTGCTCATGCCGCCATCTTCCCAAGAGCCAAAATGTTGTCTTTAAATGTGAACATTTTTTTCATCATGAAGTTAGCCAGGGAAGAAATACCCTTTTTAAAAGCTCTAAATTGTAAGTCAATGTCCCCATCGTCTTCCAGGAAGTGCTGCTCCTGCTCTGGCATCTTGAGGTCTGGAAGGCTGTGGCTCTAGGCTGGGAAACCTCTCTTCTCCCGTCTCTCCTAGATAAAGTCTTGCCCTGGAGAGTGTCACCAGCTCACCAGCCTGTCGGTGCTGTTGAGGCGGCTCCTCTTCCTCATGGCCCCCCCGCAGCAGGTAAGGGCTGCCTCGTGTCCCTGTCTGAGCGGCTGCTGAGAGATTTGCACTCTGACTCTTTTGAAGGCTTTTCCCCTATTTATTCTACCCTTAAATGTTCAGATGATCTGAGCATAAATTTTCAGGAAATTAATTGCTTATTGCCTTTAGATAGGCTTTGGTTTTGATGATATTAAAGAAAAGCCACAGCTGCACAGTAGTTACAGTGGTAAAAATGGTAAAAGCAGCTCTTGTTCAGGAGGTTGTGGTAGGAGAAGGAGGTGTCGGTGTAGAACCAGGCCCAGCTCTGATGGCAGCACTGACCAGGGGGAATGTGTAGTCAGGAGCGACGTGCAGGCCAGTGGGTGTAAGTGACGACAGGGCGGCCGCAGGGGAAGGGGTGGTCGGTGTTGCTCACAGACCAGGGCAGTCAGGTGCCAGGCATGCTGAGGGTTCTTTGTAGATCGACTCACTGGGATTCTGGGTAAAATGGGTGATGCAGGCGCTGAAGGACGGCACACGCCTCAGGTTGGAGGTCTTCTGAGAAGAGGGCTCAGGAGACCCTCAGTTTCATTAGGAGAATTTTTCTTGCTGTCTTTGCTGCAGAGTGCAGACGGTCATTCCCGTTCTGCCTCCATAGGGTCCCTTTCCTGTTTCCTGGACATGTAAGATCCTTGGCACAGTGGCTGTACTCCCCTGCCCCTTCTAAATTATTTTGAAGACCTGGAATATTATGTTCTTAAATCTTTTTTTTTTTTTGCAGTTAGTTGAGCTTTAGGGAGAATTGGACCGTGGTGGTCTGCTGCTTTGAGGGGATGGCCCTGCCACGATGGGGGGTCCTCCAGTCAGGGCCCTGTGTGGCTCAGTGTGGCCTCTCAGGCCGGCCCCTGACACTGGCAGCTGCCATGTGGGAAGGCAGGTGCCTGGCCCTTACCTGTGAGTTGAAGTGAGGCTCAGTGATTGGGCTGTTGTCACTGTACAATCCCCACAGACTCTGACTGGCTGTGGGCTGGAAGCCACTAGGTGGGTGAAGGGGTTATGGGCCTTGTCTGGGTCCTGGCTTACTGTGGCCGTGGGCAGGGCGTCCTTCCAGAATCTCAGTTTTCCGTTCACAGAGTGGCAGCTACATGTAACTATTTTGAAAGTTTTGTCGTAATTTTCACTCAGAGGTAATGTGTGCAGAGCACCCACTGTAGTGCTTCGCTGGCGGGCGCTCAGTGAGGCCGGATGTGCCTCCGGTTGTGGCATCTGCCCCGTGTCTGGGTGCGCTCTCTGCTCCTCAGGCCGGCCTGGCGCCAGAGGAGCCCCAGCAATCCCAAGCCTCTTCCCGGCAGGTACCTCCGGGGCCCCCACAGCAGGGCCTCTGTCAGCCTGCAGGGCGCCGTCTGCCCAGGTCTCCTCTTGGCCTAGTGCCCTCCGCTCCCTGCCTCGGACCCTGTGTGCTTCCCTGTGCATGTTCTGCACGGCCCTGTGGGGAGCAAGCAGGAGTGAGAGGGCCCGGGAACCTCGGTTTTCTCAGTTATAGGCCAGGAATAAAGCTGCCTTTCCTGGGCGGTTGTAAGATTCTAACCTTTAAAATAACACAGCTCAGAATGGATTGGGCCCCAGTGAGGTCTGGGAGATTTGTTCTAACTAGGCAGACCCTGGTTTGTGGTTAATGACCTCAGGCACTTGTCGGTTTTCCAAGTCCTTCCCAGTAATTGGGGCCTTCAGATACGGAAGCCTGGTTAAGTGAGGGTTACTTTCCACTTTCTCCTTTTTACCAAGTGCCGATTTTCTGCTCTTGTCAGGTTACTTTGCTTGAGTCTGCTGGGTCGGAGAGCCCTTGGGAGAGTCAGCTGACCCTGTTCCGGGCGTACTGACCCTTGGCTGCACCCCTTTGCGGCTGGGGGGTGCACAGGGCACACCCATGCCGGGGAGCCGCACAACTCGTTCCGCCATACTCAGCCTTTCCTCCTCCCTAGGACATGGCCCCCTTCCCCAAGGGAGGGGGTGGGGACAGTTCTGAGGTTTAGCACTGTGCTTTCATTCTTCAGTCTGTATGTCAGCCCTGTGAGATAGGCGGTGCTGTGTCCACTTTACAGAAAAGGCAGCAAAGTTCAGGGACACTGAGAACTTCCCCAAATTTACATGGAGCTCACGGCAAAGCCGGGACTTGCCCCAATCTGTCCTGCTCCCGGGTCCGAGCTTTTGTGCTGTGCAGATCTCACTCAGCTGTTGCTCGCATGGCTGTCACCACAGAAGTCCGCTTTTCCTGTGTGTACATGGAAAGCTCACTCAGAAGTTAATTAATAGTGTTTCACTGCTTAAAATGAAAACTTGGAAACCATTGCCCTGTATTATGATATCTTAAGGACCATATAATCTAGTAGAAGTTACAGATTTATAAAAATACACATGATAGAAGGGGGTATGTGGTGCGTGGCAAGGCCGAGGCGCAGAGCAGGTTTGGTCAGGTGTCAAGAACTCAGAAGATACATGTGAGGAGGGGAGGTTGCACAGGGGGTGGGGAGTGGCTGAGATGGAGGCGGATTAACTGCATGGCCAGGGCGGTGCGTTGGGAGGAGGGGTGGGGAAGGAGCAGAGGCAGGGTACCCGGTGTGGAAGGCCACGGCCTGCATAGGAGGTGCTGTCTTCAGATCATGCAGTAAGAAGGCAGACCAGTTAAACCCATGTGGTGATGTTTCACCTGAAAGTGTCTGATAATTTGGGGGAAATGGCAGTGTACAGGGACATGAAAATGTGTGTACTCCTCCTGTGTGGAGAACGATTACTGAATGTCCTGCTCTTTCCTCCCGTAACTATTAATAGTGTCTGTTTCCTGGAAATAGGCCCGTGTGCAGGAGCCACCTGGGGGTCTGGGCACCCGTTTTCCAAGCATACTGACAGCTGTGTGCCCGTTCCTGTGTACAGCACAAATTACTACAATGCATTTTTAAGCCCACTGGTGTGTTTTTTCCTCTCATTTGAGAGAAGTCATAATTCTGTGAAAATTACTCCCTTATACTTCACTTCTTGTGAAATTGACAGCACTTTCAAATTGTTGAGACCAGGGTTCTCAGATTCAAAGGAGTAAATAAATAAATCACTCTTTCTGTGTAACAAATTTTGGCTTTTAAAAGTTGCCTGGGTGTTATGACAAGAGTTTTGAGAATGGAGCAAGTCCTTTCACACTCAGGACTTTATTATAAAGAAAGGTTAGGTTAAACCGATGTTACCAGCAGGTGCAGTTCTCTTAGCTTTGCTGACATACTTTGCTTCTGTGAATAAAGCGTTTACTATAGCAGGCATGCAGCGTATCAGCTGTTCAGAAGGAAGTCACATGATCACCCCTTTATTTTGACACCTAAATATTTTTTGCAAACAATTCAAATTTAAGTATAGTATATAACATAGGGAAGTTTCTCTGTTAAATTTAATAAAGTGTTTGTTTTTTTTGATATAGGCAGTTTTCATTCAATAAGTAGATTTTGGATATTATAAATTGAGTAACTCTACTCTTTAAGAATTATATTAATATTCTTCCTAGTTGGATTGTACTTTATTTGGTAATTAAGTACACCATCGTTTTTACTGTTTTCCCACCACAAGCTACTTAAACATTTTAACTATTGCTTTTAGAACTTTTCCATTTTTGTCTCATCTGTAGTTGCCTTTTTAACACATTAAAAAATGAGTGTTTTGTGCTGACATAGCCAGCCCTGTCACCTGCCGTGCCAGTGGTGGACTGGGCCCGCCAAGCACAGCTAGCCGGTGGGGCCGTTGCCTGCGGTCCAAGGCGGAGCTGAGCTCGCCCAGTGGGAGCCTGAAGGCCGGCCTGGCCCCGCACACGCGCGGCTGCCCTCAGCTGCGGTAACAGCCACAGGCCAGCCGAATTGGTGGTGGTGGTGTATTTAGAAATATTGTTTTTGACTTACTATACAACATGATGTGTACACAGATTCCCAGGAAAGTAATGGACTTGCTGGGTGGGAGTGTAGAGCGGCAGCTCCGCATGGTGGCGTGACCACGAGTGAAACACTCTCACATCCCCTGATGCAGTCACGTGTGCACCACGTGAGCTCTTCACTTGGGTCACCAGTGCGACATGAGAAATGCCTGTGTTCAGCCGCGTCCCCCAGGCCTGGCGCCTTGTGCTGTCACTGGCCAGTTAGAGCTTAAGAACGTTAGGGATGGAGGCTGATAAGGGCTATTGCGCCCTGCTCTGCAGACCATCTTGTCATTCTTGCTGCTTCAACCTTCATTTCAGGTGGAGTTTCTCCAGAACTTTTCCCCCAGGGCAACAGAAAATCTGCCTCTGTGGCAGTGTGTCTCCTTCCAGGCGTTTCCCGCTGAGCTCAGGAGACAAACTGTGCGTGAGGTCTGCCGAGTGGGCACCGCCTGGGGCCGGGAGTGGCTGAGCAGCCCCCGCTCTCTGGGGGAGCTTGAGAGCCTGGTAAGAGGGTGGTTCCCACTGACCGGATCTGTTTGGTAGGTGTTTGCTGAGCGCTGGTGTAGGTACTGGGGACGGATCTGTGCCCTCACACTGGGGCCTAGTGAGAGGTGGTAGAAAGGTCTGCCAAAAACTTGCCATTGCCCTGAGTAAATTACGTAGGGGCGGGAGGTCTGGAGCTCAGGATGCATTGAAACAACGTGAGGCGTGTTATGAAAACTTTATTCCTAGTATTTTTACTGCCTTGTGTCTGGATAGGCAGACATGAGTCTTCTCTTTGACAAAATACAGCCCCCATTCTATGCAAACCTCCTCTGAGCCTTTACATACCTTTCTATTGAAAATGCTCCCTCTCAAAATAATGGAATAAGAAAAATTCACCCATAAGAAGTAAAAAATACATGATTTTTAAAAACTGAATGTAGTACCTGTTGAATTTTCCATTTACTGCACATTTGCTTATTTATTCATTCATTTATTCAGAAGACACATTTCGAGTGCTCTTATGTGCCGGACTCTCTTCCGGGCATTGGGGATACGTCAGGCAGCAAAGCAAACAGTTCCCACTCTTGTGGACTTATATTTGCACTCTGCTGTGGGCAGTAAAGTAATAAATTGATAGATCGGTTTGTGGTAAGCAGAGAAGAATTGAGCAAGGATGGGGCCTAGTTACAATTTAAATTATGAAACTCAGGGTTTCTTCAGGGCTCTGTTGCCATAGAGAGTAAATGTTCGGCTCTGTCATGTATTGGCACTTGGCCGGAGTCCGGACAGTGTAAAACAGCTGCATACATACACACATGTCTGAAGAAACATGCCTTTATTAGATAACCTAGTTAGGAGTAGGTTTGGTTTTTGCATTGATTGTGTACTTATTTCTGGAGTAGAGACAAAAGGTCTTTTGTGTTAGGTAAAATAAAAGCACCTGTTTTCTAAAAAAACTTAAGTGTTGTGGGTGATTTAATATATTTATTTGTAGAAAGAAATAAGTAAATCTTAAATAAAAAGCTGTAATTACATAAAGTTAAGTGTGGTTGTTAAAGTACAATGGATTGAAGGCATTCTCACGTGGCCTTCACTTCATTCCCACCACACCGCAGCCAACTCTGTTCCTGGCCAGAGAGACATTTGATATATAGATAAGAGTGAATCTAGAAAAGACTGTATTTTCAAATACTGGATACTGTAACCCTTAAGTAGTATATTTGCTTATTGAATGCAGTGTTGTTGAGGAATTTAAAAATTACTTAAAAAACACCACCAATAAAAATCTAGTTTTAAGAGATTCTAGGTGTATAATGTGAAAAAAACAGAATATTTAGTTGATAATTATTATAAATTAGCCTGACTGTACTGACATTTACATCAAACCTATTTATTAAAATACATTACTGTTTCCATTAAAAGGAAGAAAGGTTTGTTTTTTAGGAAAATAATAAGCCATTGTTTCTGTGTGTAAGGAAAATTAGTTTTAATAACATACACTTGTATTAAAGAAATAGCTGCATGGGTCTTAGGAATGCAGTTGTACACGGTTTTTATGAAGAGTTACCGATAACCCATAAGCCCTAGGCAGTCGGGTTCCGGCTCCATCAGATGGGTGTCTAACTGGGCTCCTTGCCCGTCTCTCCCCAGAACATGCTGCTGTCCGCCTTGCTTGCCGCGTGCGTCTCTGCTGGTGACGCTCTGGACAGCGTGCAGCATGCCGCAGTGGTCGACGTCGGGAGTCAGCTCTGGGCGCTTTTAGACGTTAAACTGGTAAGGAGAGCAGCGGATTGTTTCCCAGAAGAACAAGTGAAATGCTGAAGAAGAGCAGGATGAAGTTCCTGTGGAGTGAAATGTATTTAATGTCTTTGGCTGCTTGGCAGAACTTGTGGTTAGAACTTCAAATACTTACTAGTAACTTTTCAGCCTTTTGTTTTCTGGAGTGTGATGAAGTTATATTGTAAAACTAAACCTAGGAAAATGGCAACCACGGTCCAGCTGTTTCATGACCAGTTGGCCCCAGTCTCTCTCCTCTCTCGGGTTGTCAAGCCTGTTCTGTGATGTAGGTTCTTCTGCGGTGCCTTCAGGTGGTGCAGAGCCGGCTGGCATAAAGGTGGGAGGGGCAGGTGACTGGGTGAGGCTGATGGGTCGTCCTCCTCCCCAGCAAAGCCAATTCCAGGGGCTCGCTGGCTGGAATTAGAGTGTGTGCCCCCTGCAGGTGCCCTTGAACAGTGTGGGGGGGCACAGGCGCCAGCCCCGTGCTGTTGAAAATGCATGTGTAACTTGACTCTCAAAACTTAACTGCTCTTGACTGGAAGCCTCACCAGTTAACATAAACAGGCGATTCACACATTTTATGTATGTGATATTCTGTGTTCTTACAGTAAAGAAGCTAGAGAAAACGTTTCAAAATGTCACAAATCTCCAAAAGTCTTCCAGTATTTATTGAAAAAACCTGCATGAAAGTGGACCCATACAGTTCAAACCTGTGTTCTTCAAGGGTCAGCTATAGTTTAAAAGTGACATTCAGTTCAAAATCTAAATACATTTGTTTTGACTAAATGAAGTAAGCATGTGCCCTCTGCTTGCCCAGCCAGTGGAAACCGAGGGTGACATTGCCACTTCCGGGCTGTGATTGGGACGGCTCTGCCGTCTGTTCTACGGTTGGTCGGTTCATTGCGCTCAGCCCCTCTGCTGCCCCGCCCCCGACAGCCCTCGCCGAGCGTTTGCACGGTTTTTCAGCGCCAGCAAAAGTCATTAGATCCCCATCCGAGTTGGAACTGGACCGGCATCGTGGCTCTGCTTTCTCGTGGCTGTGTGATCATTACTTGACCTCCGTGCCCCTTTCACTTAGTGTGAAGGGAGGGTCCTGATGTGCACCTCCACCTTGGTGTTGGTAAATGCTCACTAGAAGGTTGCTGGTCTCGTGTAATTCAGAATTTTCACCAGAATTTTTGTTTCTTATTTAAGGTAAAAAGTCAACCTTATGTTCAACAGACACTCAGCCTTCTGTGTCCACTGTTGGGATTTTTCATTCAAACTCTAGATCCTCAGCTGATCAGCCAGGTAAGAGAAGGGAGCAGTTGTTTGCTGCGGGCGTTGACGAGCCATTTGGACGCGTCCGCTGTCCCGGAGGCAGGACCTTCCTGAGTGTGCTGACCGTCCGCTGGTCCCGTCGCTGAGCTGCCCGTGAACACGGCCGCGTGCGCATGCACGTGCAGGCGCCGCCTCGTTCATCCTGTCCTCTCCCAGACCCAGACCATAGCGTCCAGGCCGTGAGCGCAGCCTGCCTCTGCCTCCAGCCTCGGGCACTCAGAACGTGTTTCTGTCAGCCGCCCAGGAGAAGGCCTGCGGGCGGGGCCGAGCCGTGGGTGTGCTGTCTCAGCCGCCGTGGCCGTGGCTGGCTGTAAGCTGCCTGGACTCTGCCGTCCTCATGTTTCTCTGGAGACGTGAAGTGACTGAGCCGCAGCACCGCCGAGCCACCTCTCTGGCCCCCGGCGTGCGCAGCCGGACGGGAGCAATAGGGTCACAGCCGGGGGGTCCTTGGAGTGTTGCTGGGCTGTGCCCCGGTTTTGGAGGCTTAAAGCTGATGGAGAGAGAAAATTGGAAAAGGCGTTCATCTCATCTGAAGCAATTTAGCAGCTTTGAGCAGGTCCACACTGGACAGAATTGATGGCCAAATTCAAAGTGGCTTAAGCTTAGCCGCATAAGAAACAGAACAGTCACGAGGTGACCCAAGCACTCCCTGCTTGGTTGGGAGGGGGACGGCCACACACGGTTCTGTGCACGGTGGGAAGAGGCTCGAGGGACTCCTGGGTTCAGTGACCCAGGTGAGGGGTTGGGCATGAAGATCTTAGCAGTACCAGATTTACAAATGAGGTGCATTTTTGTTACTGTAGGTGTAGTATGGATGACTAAATTACAATTGATGAGTACAGTAAATTGACTAAAATTTTTATTCTGAAGTTTCTATTTTTTTGAAAAATTAAATACTGGTAATTTTTATGTAATTGTACCCACCTTTAAAAAACCCAAATGTAAAATTTTAAGTAAGCGAATTGTTCATTTAGGCATTGCTTCCTTTGCGGAAGATTCAGTGGTTGGCAAACTGCCCTCCTTTTTTTAGCATGAGAGCGAAGGGTGATTTTTACATTTTTAAAGGTTTATAAAAACAAAACAACATGTGTCAGGGAGCGTGTTGCCTGCAAAGCCCGAAGTATTTGCCATCCGGCCCTCGGCAGAAAAGTCTGACAGCCCATGCTTTAAATAGCGAACTTCTCTCACTAGATTTTAAACCACAACATAATTCCTAAAGATTTGAAAGAAGAGCACCTGGTATAGTTTTTAGGAACCTTTTTCCCCTAATCCACTCTTGGCCGGTTGCATGAACACTGTTGAATTGACTGAGTCGCTTCTTGGTTGTTCTGCTCGGAGGCCACTTGGGAAGTTTGGGTTTTGCTTGCCCCGCCCCTGCCCTGCACCCATCAGAACCTTAGTTTAGGGCTCGGCGAAGTGTGAGCGCTCCCTGCTGACTGTCCCCCGGCCCTGTCCCCCAGGGGGTCGCCTTGCAGGCCTCTCTGCTGCAGCTGGAGCCCCCGGACCACGTCTGTTTGGCGGTGCTGGAGTTCGTGTCTTCTCTAGGGAGACTCTTCATGCCTCAAGCTTTCCAGGTGGGACTCTCAGTTCTTACTTCCTGTGTTAACACAATCGCTGTAAGAACTGCTGAGGAATTTTTCAGCTTTTAATTTCTTGAATTCTGTGGATTGCGGACAATGAAAGTGGGTTGGGAGCGGGGTGGGATACATTTTGTGAAGAGAAGAGTGACTTTGTCAAAGTGGAACTCATTCTAGAGACATGCTGATGTGGCTGTAGTCTGCGGCTCTTGTCCCAGGGGGCTGCAGCCCTGTCACTGAGGAGGCAGACACATGAGTGTCTTCTAGGGGATGGTGTTTAATGGAGACAGCGGTAATTTACTGCAGTTGCTCTGTGGGTTTTATATTCACGAAAGGAAGCCTGATTACAGTACTTCTGAAAATGGTGCCAAGTATGTATGGTTGACAAATGGATATTAATAAAATTGTACTGTAAAGGCCTGGCAATACCCTTCTACTGAATTTTAAGACACTTCACAGCAAAAGGGGATCATCCTCCTAAACTGAGTTTTGCTTTCTTACTGTGGTTGAAATCCAGCAGGTCTGGATAGTTGGGAGACTATGAAAAGAGCTCACTGATAACTTTCTTACATAATTGGAGCAAAAACACAGTGGACATCATCTCAGTGCGTGTTGATTAAATTGTCAGAGTGACTGGCTGGTGTCCAGGAGGGTGGTGCCCCCCGTTTGTGGGCGATGTGACACCGTTGGTTTCATCACGGGAGGTCAGGTGTAGACGCTAGCAGCTTCCCTCCCAGTGTCCAAAGGCACCTGCACGGGAGCTGGGTCAGCCCGAGTGGATTCCAGTCCTGCCTTCACGGCTGTGGACAGTGTTGCCCTAGAAATTGCTTTATATACTTACTTGCAGGATGTGTATGTTCCCAGGAGTGAAATTAGTACCTGAATGAACTTTGTGATTTACCAGCATTGACACCCATGTGATGAGATTGATAAGACTTATTCATGAAAGAAAATATTACCAAGTTCTTGCTGTATGTTATGCACTGTTGTAATCTTGGGATTTAATAATGAAAAAACTAATAATCACTTGCTCCCAGCCTGTTGGGAGGCAACAGACTAAGAAGGTGGTGTGATACCTGCAGCATATTAGAGCAAGGAAGGGGAAGGGCGTGTGTGGGGCCGCTTTTCCATGGGATGTCGTCTCTGGTGCCCTCAGCAGGGTGCTGTGTGAGTAAAGCCCAAACCCGAAGCTGAGACGCAGCTTCATCTGAGCAGGGGACGCGGGAGGCGCGGAGGCCGAGGTGGGAGCTGGTGGGGAGCCGGGGAGGCAGCACAGGCCAGGGGGCTCTCAGGCTGCTGCGCGAGCTCTGGGCAGCATTAAGGATCTGAGCTGAGGAGTGACGTGACCTAGCATCCCAGGGTGCTCGCTCAGACAGTCATGGGATCCTGGTGGTAGGAACACAGAATGTCCTCTGAGGTTTTCCTCTCCATAAAGGTTTGGTTCTCATTTTAGGACAAAGTTCTGCCCAGCCTGTCTTCTGTTTTTGCCCTCTTGCTGGTGGGCAGGAGCTGGTTGCTGGAACAACATGCCCTGGAGGCGTTCATGCAGTTTGCTGAGGTAACAATAGGGCCCTCTACCACTGCCCTTTATGACTTCTCAGCACTTCAGGTATTCCAGAAACATCTGTTGACCTGCTCTGTACCTTAGTCATACGACTTTCTGCTGGAAAAATGAGGCAGAGAAATGAATGACTTCCCCAAGGTCCTACCTAGGACAGGCGTTCAGCCCAGGTTTACTGTAGGCACCATCTTCCACACAGTGTCTTTGGGTTGAATAATCCATTTTACCTCAAACTCTCAGGGGCTCTCTCGGAGCCGTGAACCCAGTGGGTCACTGCTGAACACAGGCTTGTTTGTGTGGTTGCACGAAGGCACGGCCCTGCTGCGGGTTGTGCTGTGTGGTCACAGACAGGATGGCTGTGCAGGAGGGACGTAGGCTGGTAACTGTAGACCTGGGCAGGGGCTCCACTGCCCTGCAGTGCCCTGCGAGAATGGGCTTACTGTCTCCTGAGTGTTTTCCTTTAAAATGCATTTTCATTTAGGTAGCCTTCAAAACTCATGTATTTCTCCTTGCGATTAATTAGTCTCAATCTTTTAACAGGGAACAAATCAGGAAGAGATAGTTCCACAGTGTCTCAGTTCTGAAGATACTAAGAACAAAGTTGTATCCTTTCTGGAAAAGGTATTTTTTATATAGAAATAGTAATGTCACATATTTTGTTCTTTATCTTTTTTTTGAAATTGCATAATCGTAAGCAAGTTAACAGCTTAAGTTTTTCAGTGTTTAGTTAGCACAGGGGAGACACGTTAGCAAGCAGTCGGAACACATTACAGGTCACAGAAGCACAGCAGCTCGAGTGCCTCCGACCGACTAGCTGGGGCACTAGGCACTGGCAGGTCACAGTGAGGTGGCCGACGAGGGCCCATCACTGGTCATGGCGGGGTCCCACACGGAGTGGCAACCGGGGCTCGTGGCCATGGCCATAGTGTGGACAGGCTTGGGCACAGCTTTCCTGCACTGAGGGAGGCCCAGAGCTCCTTCAGACTGATGCTGCACAGTGAGAAGTGCAACGTGTGTCATCGGAGCGTCTGTGTGAGCTCGGGACATGAGGTGGAGACGGACTGAAGCACTAGTGCAGCCTCTGGAGCGCTGGGGAGCGAGTCAGGCTTATGAACGGACCCTGTTTTCCTAGTGTGCGCCCCTGCTGTCACTTTATAGACGGTCACAGGTCGTGCGTACACGCTGCAGCTTTTCTGTAGGGAGGGCAACACCATAGGGTAACTACCCCATCACACAGAGAGGACATGCTCCGGGTGGGTCCAGCTTGCCGCCAGAAGTTAACTCAGCCCTTCCACACACGTCGGCCTTCCCATTTTCTGCCTGATACACCATTTGAGTCTGAAGGATGCTGGTGCATTGGTGTTCACCTGGTTTTCTTGGTGTCCTGCAGACCGGGTTTGTAGAGGAGACCGCAGCTGCCAGAGTGGAACGTGTGAAGCAGGAGAAAGATGTTTTCTCAGAACCCTTTGCTAACAGCGTTGCTGCAGAGGAAGCAAAGTGCTCGTCTTCACAGGTATGGACTGCGTTTCCGCACGGGTCAAGCTTGAGTAGGAAACTGCCTCACACTGGGTGCCAGAACCGTCAGGTACATGAGGACGTGCACATGGTAGCTGCTCTTTTAAAAAAATCTTCCTAAAAACATTTCTTCCTAAGAAGTTACCAACACATAGAAGAGAGGTTGGACTACCAAACAACAGGGTTTTAAACAACAGACTAAATGTCCTGTTTCCATGGAACTCGGCTGCTGGCAGTGGCCTTGGGGAGGCTGATGTAGGCCCGGGCCGCTGTCAGAGCAGCCTGGTCACCTTTGGCCGTGTCTGGAAATGACATCCACCTGCTGGAAGGCAGAACTGACGGCACTGAGGATGTTAATACTGTTCTGAGTCCTGGCAGCTCATGACTCCACAAATAGTCGAGGAACAGTGTTGTGGAGAGTTTTGGTTACAGCTCTTAGAACAGGTGTCTTGGCCCCAGCCCCACCTCCTGTCCTGGGCAGAGGCGTTCAGGCACAGCTCTCTGCAGCTGCAAGGGGAGCACTGCCGTCGCTCTGGGAAGGTGCCATGGCTTTACTTACACGTTCCCTCACTTGTCAGCCTTATGCAAAAAGAGCCCGCCCGGCGTCCCCCCTGGAGGAAGAGTACGGGTCTGCTCTGCGCGCAGCAGCAGGGGCTCTGGAGGCGATTGAGGTGTTGCTCCCCAAGGTCCCTGCTCCGGACTGGCTCCTGGGGAGCGTGGAGCTGCTCCAGGAGAGGCTTGACAGGCTCAGGCGCTCTCTGCTCTAGGGGGACTTCATCATCCAACAGCATGTTTTGTGAATGGAAATACTGATGTGATTATGTCTGCACGTTTTCTAACACATAAAAAACTTTTGTCAAGTTGAATCTAGTGAAAATAGTCTTTATTGGACACAGTACAAGATCGTGGGGGTCCCTCTTTGGTGCACGTGGAGCCGCCAGGAACTGGCCGGGGGCTGTGCACACACCTGTAGAGAAACAAGCTGCCCAAGGGAATCTTAGGTAAAGAAATGATTTAAAATTGCTGTTTTAGTACATTGTACTTCATAATAGAGCTCACTCTTCTGTTAAAGAAATGGCACAAAATTAAGCTAATCAAGCTTGGATCTTTGTATTTATTTTCTTCCGGAAGTGTCCTGGACAAAATGCAGTAGAGCCACCCTTTCCACTGCCACTTGCTCGTGATAGAAACTGGCCGTAGTCAGATGCTGCCCATGGGCTCCCCACTGCCAGGGCGCCTCCCAGTGTGGCACGGGTGCTCGGGGCTCTCATCTGCAGAGCCTGCTTTTGAGGTATGAGTTTGGCTTGAACAGGGGACCCTGTTCCTGCGGCTGTCACCAACTGCTGTCCTCCCAGCCGAGCTCCCCTTCTCCCCAGCCTTCAGCCTGCACCTGCAATGAGACGAAGCAGACCTAGGGCAGCTGCTGAGGACCACGGGATCCCACAGAGCAGTGTGAACACCTGCCCAGGCACTGCTGCCCTTGGGGGGAAAGGTACCCAGGTGTGTGCCCTGTCCTTCCCCTGGGGGACTACATGCCCGGCTCTCCCCCGACCCCCGAGGGGCGGGAGGGCAGTGCTGGCACTGTGGGCAGCGTCCTCCCCTCACCTCCATAGTCGCTGCTGCAGCAAATTTTGAGGAAAACATCACAGGTGAGCCTGTGGCTTTGCTGGGAGCCACCATTTGTGCCCTCAGTTCAGGCAACACAAGAGCAGCTGAAGGCTTAATTTCTGGGGTCATGTCTGCAAACCAGTCCAACTCGGGGTCTTGTACTGGCTTCTTCTTCACGCGAATGGTAAACTCCTCTCCTAAACTGAGTTCTGATGGAAGGTTCAGACGTCTGTCATGTGACGGTGTTTTCGGTGGCCTGGCTAGGCCAGGGTGATCCCCGTGTTGCGTGAGCCCAGCCTTTTGGGGTGGGCGTGGCTGCAGAAGCGTGGCCTCTCCAGCCAGTGCAGGCTCAGCGGGGCTGCCACGGAGGCTGGTGTCACCCTGGGTCTCCTCCTCGCTGGGACCAGTGCAGGGAGCCTGGGCAGTGTTTTGGGGCTCTGCGGGACCAGCCCGTGTGCTGCCAGCTCTGTCCTCAGGCTCCCCGGGCTCGCTCCAGTCAGGCCACTCCTCAGAACCTGGGAGGTCGTTGGTGTCTCCTGAGGTATTCTTCATATCTGAGATTCCATTTAAGGGAAATTTAACAGGCTGCGTAAAGTGATTGCCTGAGGAGATATATACAAGGATTATTCTCATAAAACACTGGTTTAAGAGTATTTAGGAGAAGGTTAACATGAAAGAAACACATAGTTGTGATTTCCTGGGAACATCCACATACACCAGACTACAAAAGAGCAGACCACTGAAGAGCAGACCACGCAGACGGGATGTGCGTTACCAAGCCACATCTAACGGAAGCACCCAAACCTTTACTAATATCAAAGGCTGTTTGGCATGACTGTGAACAAGTACAGAAATGTTCTAAGCCAGCAATGTAACCTCGAGGTGTTACCTGTATGTCCCGAGAAAATGCTGTGTGTGTGAATGAGCTTGCCTAGCCTCACACACCCTCAGTGGAGACCCGTCTCCTCACGTGTAGTCGGTAGCAGGGTCATGACGTGCTGCCCAAGAGTTCAGGGTCTTAACAATGCCCCAAACCTAGAACTCTATTCACAGCACACCTAGTAACGTTCTTCAATAAAACTTGGACTAAGGCATCACTAAGTCCTAAGTAACTTGTGCAAAAAAGAACTGAAGTGACGTCACCCTGCTCCTGCCCAGAGCCCGGGGGAAGATGAGAGCAGCTGAGCCCAAGGTCGCAGAGAGGCAAGCTCAGCCTCAGCATTCCCAGAGTTCCCTCAGTCCGGAATTTAAGCCTACTGCTTGGGAAAACGTCCATCTAAGCAGCACTGCCTGCCACCCGTCTGTGAAACAGGGACCTTGCTGTATGCGTCACGCTGCCAGAACACCTGGGGAGTGTGCCGGCGGGGATCCCAGAGACCGGGGGTCTGACGGCACAGGCGGGGAGCGTGGCAGGATCTGAGGAAAAACAAAAGCTCCAGAAACTGCAGGGATAGGGAATTGCTCTATCACGTGTCCAGGGGCAGTGGTTAAAGGATGGGCACATTAGCCCATGTAAGAGTTAGCTGCACAGAGGATGTCTTCAAAGAGCTGAAGGCCGGACCCTGTTAGGGAAGGGCTGGTGACAGGAAAGAACCTTTAGGACACCGGTTATGAGTTAACAAGCCTTAGAAACATTCTGGTAGTGACTTAAAAGCATAACTGCTTCTGCTTTCCTTTTAAGGATAACAGCCTAAGGGTACAGGCACACAAATGGGAATGTACTCTGCCACAAAACCAGACATTTAAAAATGGCTAAAATGGCAAACTTTATGTTACAGACATCTCACTCCCAGTGGGGAAAAAACTGTTTCAAGAAAATGTCTAGCAGTTCACCAGAAGTTCATACTCAAGAGTGCACATTGGTCAAAAAAGATTCTAGCAATTTTTGGGCCAAATAGCCTTGGGTAAGTGGACCAGGGAGGCCACACCCCTCCTCAGCCCACCCTCCCGCCTGACCCTGCACACGCTCCCCCGCCATGTCTGCCACAGTCCTGCCCACTGACATCCAACTAACTTTTTACCCGATGTCCTGTCCCTAAATTGCCTTCCCAACTCTGACAGACTTACTGTTCCCAAGGCACACTTCTCAAAAACCCTACTACCAGTCCTTATTCGCAACTCTTGACGCACAGGTGAACTGCAGAGGAGCGGGAAAACACCCATGGGTGCCTCCTTCACAGACCCCCCTTCCCAGCACAGCCTACGCCTCAATCATAAGCCTGGAGCGCGGCTGCCCCCGGGGCTCACTACCATCTTGGATGAAGAGCCAACCGTGGAAATCTGGGGTCAGGCCCCTAATGCGCCTTCTCAAGAGCCTCAGGAAACTTTACAATGAAAATCCATCTGCTGCTGCATCGGTGCATTTCCCATTTCCTACTGAGATTACAGGTCAGTCCAGACAGACAACATACGAAACGTCTAGAGCTAGAAAACGCCAACAGAACAGGAGCAGGAACTTCTGCTAACTCAGCATGCAAACCTGCTCCCAAAGACTGACCCCTAAGCCTTATCTCAAATGTACACATATTGCCTCCACAAAAAAATTCCTCTGGCATGAAATTTATACATCCCATTTGCTGTTCACTGCAGTCTGCGCAAAGAAAAGCTGGTAAGAGACCTCCCTCAGCTCAGTATGCGCACTTCACGCTGGAGTGCGGCAGTCACACGTGGCCCTCTTCAAGCCCTTGCAGCCGTCCTGGTAGTGCGTCCCCACCAAGAGGGGCTGAGCATCTCCAAAACTTGAAGCCAGGGTTGCTTTAAAAATGCTAGCATCAATGCTAGAGAAAAGTCTGCCTGATAGTCGTTTCTACTAGTCACCATTTCCATGCTACCTACTGGCTGCCCATGAACCCCGAATTAGAGATCCAGAACCAAAACACGGTCCCGTCCTACTCAAGGTTACACAGAGTACAAAGCAGTGGTACCGTGGATGCAAAAATGCTTGTCTTTTACAGCCTGTACACACCAGAAATCACTGCCACCTCCCACTCACAGCCAGTGGGAACATACCAGAAGTAAGATTTCATGAAGTACCTAAGTCAACAGCTTTTCACCCAACAGGCCAAACAACCAAAAGAACTAAACATCTGGTGTCATTAAAACTGCTACAGCCTTTTTGGACATTGCCACTATCTTCAGGTATGTTCTCTGACCCAGTAAGTCCTCTATAGCAGTAAGAGCGGGACACTGAGACACGTGTAAGGATCCGTCAGCCCTTGCTGCACTGTAGTGTTAAACAAGCAATGTGAGTGCAGTTGTTCACCAACAGGAAGGTCACTGAATGAGCCACACAGTGGGGTACAGGCTGTGTAGGTCCTAGGCCCCAGATCCTGGCCTGGAGAGCAGTCTGATAAGCTGCTACCGGAAAAAATGAAGTTCTGACAATGTGTGTAATATCTTCTCAAAATTTTCCATATGTGCACATACAACTGGTTTTTTTTGTGAGCTTAAAGGGACAAAAGAATTCCCACTGAACTATTAAAACTGGTACCTTACACATCCCACCCTTGGAGCTGGGGGAGGGGAATTATTAACTTCTTCCTTACAATTCTCTGTCCTTTGAGTCACCCACCTGGATTATGTACATAATGTTAAAGGATAGATCTTTCCATCACTCTTACCTTCTGGAGAAAGGTTGACAGTTTTAGTGAAACTGGGGGCGGTGCGCTTGAAGATCTTAGTTCTCTCCCCTCCTACCACCACCTCGGGGCCCAGCAGGGAGACCAGCACCGCCAGGCTGTGAAGAGTGATCGCCACAATGGAGTCGCTGGTATCACGCAGGCCCAGCAACACCTAGAGAGCAGACAATGAGGTAATAACCAGGCAGTAAGTGTAGACGGAAACAGCGCCTGCCTTTCCCTGCCCAGGCACATGGGCAGCTGGGCCGCATCAGGTGGCCTCCACTTACATGTGTACTCTAGTTCAGCAGCTCTCACACCATCTGTGGCCACGGACCCATTATTTCCCCCTCCCAATCCATCGCAGACTGATAAAAAACAAAATTAAACCGGCAAGTGCATTAGACATGACAAAGTTACTGTTAGATTGCTATACAAGGTTTCAGAGTTAGCCACGATGTCTGTCAGCTCCCACTTCCAGCCCAAGGCCACTGAATTCTCCCAACAGCTCAACCCTTTAGGTCTTCAACACCCAGTTCTCCCATGTGGTCTCCATCCAAGTACTAACCAGGTCCTATTCTGCTTAGCATCTAAGAGCAGTCGAGATGGGCCTGTTTAAAGTGGGGTGGCAGCTGATGGTTCCCCAATTTATGAGAATCTAAATATGCCAATCAAAAGACACTAGCTGAATAGATAAAAAAATAAGATGCATCTATGTCTGCCTACAAGAGACCCACTTCAGGTATAAGGACACATAAAGCCTAAAAGGGAAAGAATGTAAAAAATTCATTCCATGCAAATGGAAACCAAAACAAAGCTGGGGCAGCTGTACTTAAATCAGACAAAACTGACTTTTAAAAGACAAAGACTGTAATAAACAAAGAAGGCCATTATGCAGTGATAAAGGAGTCAATCCTAAAAGAAGATATAACATGTATAAATATGCACTCAACTTAGGAACAGCTAAATGCATAAAAGCAAATACTAAAGGGAGAAACAGCAATCTAATAGTAAGGGACCTTTAACATCCCACTCACAGTGGTGAACAGATTATCCAGACAGAAAATCAGGAAGAAGGAAACATCAGTCTTAAATGACACATTTCATCCCAAAGCAACAGAATACACATTTTCCTCAAGTGCACATGTAACATTCTCTAGGACAGATCACGTTCGGCCGCAAAACAAGTCTTAATATTTAAGAGGACTGAAATCACATTTTCTGACCACAGTAGTTTGAAACTTAACTACAAGAAGAGAGGTGGAAAACTCACAAATTATATAGAGAGATTAAACAACAGGCTTCTGAACAACAGTAGGTGAAAGAAAAAAAATCATGGGAAGAATCAATTCCTGGAGACAAACAAAAATGGAAACAACCTATCAAAATCTGTGGGATGCAGCAAAAGCAGTTATACGAGGGATGTTCATAGTAATAAATGCCTACCTCAAGAAACATGAAAAAAATCTCAAACTAGCTCAAGGAACTATAAAAAGAACAAATGAAGCCCAAAGTTAGCAGAAGGAAGGAAATAAAGAGCAGAGCAGAAATAAATGAAACAGACTAAAAAGACATTAGACAAAAAAAAAAACCAAAGAGCTGTTTCTTTGAAAAGATAAAAGTTGACAAACCTTTAGCCAGACTCACCAAGAGAAGAGAGAGATGTTAAAAACGGATATGCAAGAAATACAAAGACTACTATGAACAATTATATGCTAACAGATTTGACAAACTGGAGGGAAGACTGAATCAGGAAGAAATAGGAAATGTGAGCATACCAATTATTAGAAAGGAGACTGAATCAGTAATTAAAAACCTCCCAACAAGCAGAAGTCCAGGACCAGATGGCTTCACTGGTGAATCATACCAAACAAAGAGGAATTAACACCAATTCTTCTCAAGCCCTTTTGAAAAACAGAAGAGGAGGAAACTCATTTTACAAGGCCAGCACTACTCTAATACCAACACCAGATAATGCCACAGGATAATTACAGGCCAGTATCTCTGATAATGTAAAAACCCTCAACAAAATATTAGCAAACTGAATTCAACAATACATTAAAAAGATCACTCAGCATGACCAAGTGAGATTTATTCCAGGGATACGGGGATGGTTCAGCATTCACCAATGTGATACACCACATTAACAAAATGAAGCATGAAGTCCTAGAAGAAGAAAAAAACATTTGAAAAAATTCAACATTCATTCATGATAAAAAATCTACACGAAGTGGATACAGAGGGAACATACCTCAACATTATAAAGGCCACAAATGACAAGCCTACAGCCAATATCATATTCTCTTAAGAAGTCAATACTCTAACTGCTTTTATTCAACATAGTCCTGTAAGTTCCAGTCCCAGTATGACAAGAAAAAGAAAGAAAAGGCAACCAAATTGCAAAATTAGAAGTAAAACTGTCATTATTATTTGCACAGGACATATTATATTTAGAAAACCCTAAAGATGCCACCCAAAGACTTTTAGAATTAAACAACACATACACTCAAGTTGCAAGATACAAAAATCAGTTGTATTTCTACATGTTAATAATGAACTATTAGAGAAATCAAGACAATCCCACTTACAGTTGCATCAAAAAGAATAAAATATTTAGAGATAAATCTAACCAAGTTGGTGAAAGATCTGTACTCTGCAAACTGTATGACACACTGGTGAAAGAAACTGAAGATGACACAAATAAATGAAAAGCTATTCCATGTTCACGGATTGGAAGAACACTGTTAAAATGGCCATACTGCCCAAAGCATCTACAGATCCAGTGCAACTCCTATGACAATTTCAATGGCATTTTTCACTGAAGAGAGCAAACAATCCTAAATTTTGAATAGAACCATAAAAGATCCTTAACAGTCAAAGCAATCTTGAAACAGAACAACAAGGCTGGAAGCATCAAATTTCCTGATTTCAACTACAACACAAAGCTATCATAAATAAAACAGTACGGTACTGGCATAAAAGAGATACATGCATCAGTGCAACAGAAGAGAGTAAGACCTGAAACCATAAAAACTCATTGAAGAGAACAGGTGTTAAGTCCCTTGCTGTTGGTCTTGGCAATGACTTTGTGGTTCTGACACTAAAAGCAAAATCAGCAAAAGCAAAAATAAGCAAGTGGGACTCCATCAAACAAAAGCATCTGCACTGCAAACAAAATGAAATGCCAACCTACTGACTGGGAGAAAATATTTGCAAATCCTCAATGTGAGAAAGGGTTAATATTCAACTATATAAAAAAAAACCGAATAGCAAAAAAAGCCAATCAGTCCAATTACAAAAAGGCAGACCATACAAACACGTTTTCCCGAAGACACAGGGATGCCAACAGGCACATGAAGATGCTCCGCATCCCTCACCATCAGGGAAACGCCATCAGAACGAGTGAGATGCCACCTCACACCTGTTAGAATGGCTGTTATCAAAAAAGACGAAGAGATGATGGGGACTGGTACAGCCAATGTAGTAAACAGTATGGCGGTTCCTCAAAAAATTAAAAAGAGAACTACCATGTAATCTAACAATTCCACTTCTGGGTATTTATCCAAAGAAAATGAAAAATACTAACTTGAAAAGTTATATTCCCATGTTCACTGCAGCATCATTTACAATAGCCATAATGTGGAAACCACCTGTGTCCACGGACAGATGAATGGATAAAGGAAATGTGGCGTGTAAATATGATGGAATATTTGGCCATAAAAATAATGAAATCCTGCCATTTGCGATAACATGGATGAACATTGAAGGCACTATGCTAAGTGAAGCAAGTCAAAGAAAGACAAATACTGTGTGATTCCACTTAGATGTGAAATTTTTTTTCTAAAGCTGATGAATACCAGGAATGGATTGGTAGTTGTCAGAGGTACTGGGTAGAGGTGGGCAAAATGGGTGAAGGGGGTCAAAGGTACAAACTTCCAGTTATTTATAAAATGAGTCCTGGGGGAGAACATACAGCATGGTGCCGACAGCAGTACTGCACAGTTGAAAGTTGTTAGGATAAATACGAAAAGATTAATCTCATCACAAGAAAAAAATTTTGGTGCCTGTGTATAGTAATATGATTGATTACTGGACTTTGTGGTGGTCACGTCACAATACATACACTGAATCATTTCGTTGTACATCTGAAGCTAATGTTATATACCAATTATACCTCAGTTTAAAAAAAAAGGTTTTAAATGTTATTTCTCCATACGTGTACCCACCTCGGTGCAGAATCATTACAGGCCATGGACATCCATGTCCGCAGTTTACACCTGGAGCCGCACATCAAGGTCATGAGCACTCCGCTCCCAACCCTCTGCTCCCTTCCGGTCTTACACACCCACAAGGGTTGGACCTTGAGAACCACCTTCACATCTGGTGCGTGTAACACCCACCCCAACCGGAGCCAATTATCGTGACCGTCTGTCCCAGTGATGGAGACGGGATGCACAGAAGGTGCTTCTCTCTGCATCGGCTTAAAATGAGGACAGCAGTAAACTCAGAAGCCGTGGATGGCTGACCATGTTTGGCCATTTGTACCCCAGTGACAGCTGGGCTTCAGAGTCACAGACACCAAGAGTGAAGGAATAAAGACCGTATGCCGAGTCCCAGGGGCACCTGATTTCAGTGGAAAGTAGTCTGACATCCTTGATTAAAGTCTCTCTCATTTTAGCTCATTTAGGTGGGTTTCAGTTATTTGCAACCAAAAGAACCTTAAGCAGGAAAGTCACAGGCAGGTATCAGGAGAGGTTTTGCTCTGAATTGGCAGAGGAACATATAGGAAGTGGCACGCAGGGCACCTGCGCCAGCCAGAAAGGCCAGGACCCAGCCGGCCCCATGCCGGCAGGAATCGTGGGTCAGGTCCCGGCTCTGCTAGGAGCTCTCTCTCACCAGTTATTCATTTTATTTTATTTATAGTATGCCCTGACCAGTTGCTCATTTTTCTGGTCCAGTTTCCTCACTTGCTGAGGATCAAGACCTCCAGCTGGACTCAGCAGGATAATTTATCAGGTCCAATGCTGACAGATCAGGCACTTTCTCAAAACAAAGCTGTACAAGTCCACTTATTAAAGAAATAAGGCCTATTTCTTTAGCGTATGACTAGAATTCTACCAAGAGAACATGGTAATCATAAAATAACCAACCTCTACACCAAGATTCCAAGAGTCAGCCTGAACCCTGTCCTATCTAGTGAGCAACTGCCCCCTCCCCCGCCTGCTCTGGCATCTCTCGGCCGGACTGGGCACTAGCTTCTCAGCTGATCCCCCACTCCCTCTGCCACACAGCTGCCAAAGGGAACCTTCTAGCACAGAGAACGCGCCAGGATGTGCTGATGGGGAAGAAGCTCCAGTCAGCTTCCACTGTGCCGATTCTGAGACCTACCACGGCACTCCTCCTTCAGGGTTAGTATGCTTCACGCCACCTCTAAATTTTCAGACAAAACCAACTACAGGTCGCGTTTACACTGGGAGCAGCGACTGCTACCCTCAGTTCCATGTGACCCTGGGCTCCTGTGACAGAAGTGACGTGGTCAGTCCCCGACCTGTGTCTCACGCCTCTAGGAGCCCCGGGCAGCCGTGCAAGAAGCTTGCCTTCCCTGCTGGAGAGATGGAGTGGAGAGGTCACACGAGGATGGAGGCCGTGAGAGTCCTGGCGGCCCCGGTGCCCCAGCCACCCTCCCCAAGGTGCTGGGAGCTGTTTGCATGGGGCCCCAGATACCTGCTGCCTCAGCGGACGTGTGGGGCGACAGAACACCCAAGCTGACACAGTCAATCCAGAGAATCAGGAGAATTAATAAAATGATAGTTGTTTCAAGGCACTCACAGTTGGGGGTGTTTGTTGCACATGAGAGTGAGCAGAAATCTCTCCCTCACCTGCTAGCTCCATGAAAGCAAGGCATGGGCTCCATGCCTGTCTGCCTGGTCCCTAAGCACAAGACCTGGAATAAAACCAGGCCTATGACTTTTAAATGAATTCATCTCACAGGACAAATTACTTGAAAGACACCACGTGGTCGACAAAATCTTTAAGAACCTCACCCTGAGTTGAATAGTGTCTCCCAAAAACTCATGTCCATCCGGCATGTGACCTTCACACGAGGTCATCCTGGTTAGAGTGGACCTTAAATCCAGTGACTGGAGGCCTCATGAAAGGCCATGTGCAGATACAGGGACACATGATAACAGAAGCAGAGACTGGAGGGACACAGCTGCAGGCCATGGACTGCGGTCTGCCAGGGGCCAGGAAGGCACGCGAGGGCCCCCCCCCCAGCCTGCAGGGCGGCTCGGTCCTGCCGGCCCTTGGGTTTGCACTCTGGCCTCCGGGGCAGAGAACAGCCTCCTCTGTTAAGCCACACAGTTTGCGGTGATTTATCGTCAGTCACAGGAAGGCAACCAGACCGGGGGCCCTTGGGGCGAGTCCGGAGGCCCCCACGGGCTGACGCCCAGGCTGAACGCTGCTGATACGAAGAGAGCCGCCTTCCTCGGTCATGATTTATTTCACAGCAGCTCAGTCGTGGACAACCACAGTCTATGTCTGCAGAGCATTCCACAAATGGTTCTTGTTCATTCTCCCCCCAGAATCGGTGAGCGGATAAACAGTTTTCTTCAGGTTCCAACCAAGTGTGTCATTTGACTGACACGCCCACATGGATGGGGCGGAAACACCACTTAGACCTGACGGGTCTTGGCAGCGGGCCCTGCCGCGAGGCCCCCCGCGCCGCCCCGCCCCTTTCCCGTGGGCCCGGTGCCCGCCTCCCCCGCGTCTCTGACCTGCGGCAGGATGACCGTCCGTAGCTGCTCCCGCGGGAGGTGCTCCACGTAGGCCCCGAGGTGCGACAGCAACACCACGCGCACGTGCTCCTCGTGGACCTCGAACAGCCGGAGCAGCACGGGCACCACCCGCGAGCGGAAGAGCGCTGGGGAGAGCAGGCGGGGGGCCTCTCCCGGCGTGCTGGCTGCCCCGGCCAGGGCGGAGAGACGAGAAAACGGGGGCGCTGAGCGCTACTCATGAGTGGGCCCGGAGCCTCACAGACTCTAGGGCGCCCCAGGCAAAGGCAAGCTCCTAGGCCGGCCCCAAACCACTGCAGGCTCAGGCTCCTTAACGTGCGCGGCCTTGGGGCGGGGCTCTTGACATACATCGTATCGTACCTGATAGGCTACAAAGAAAGCTTACACTTCAGTAAGAATCCCGAGTCAATCTCTCTACGTTCACGTGGATCAGTGCGGAATCCCACACACTGATCACAGACTATTGTCGAAATTTCATCTGCGAAACCAGGAGGCGTTAAATGTCCCGGTGCCCCTGATCCCTCCCAGGTTCTGGCGCCGCTCGTCAGGCAGACGCGACCTGCACCAGGCGGGGACGCGCATGGGCGTGTGTGGGCGCGGGCACGATCTGCGCCCCTGCCCTCCCGCGGTCCCCAGTCTGTATACCCGTCAGGCACACAGGCCGATTGGTGGCGTTCCCAAGTCATTCAGAACTACACCATCTCAGATCTTCTGAGGAATAGGGCGGGGGAGAGCTACAAAGAAAAATTCATGGCGAACGGGAGTGACCGGGGAGAGTGGTGAGTCCAGGCTGCAAAACAGTGGCCGGTAAAGTTACTTTGTGAGCCTGAGATCTCCTGAGAACAATTCCGACAGCAGGATTCTACCGACCTCAATTGTTCCAGTCACAGCGATGCTCAGGTCTAGCCTGCCTGCTGCCGTCTACAGTGCTTACAAGGTTCCAAGTTAACCTCATTTCAAGTGCAGAAAAAACCTAGCACTCCAGGAAGCGATCTCCGCGCTTCTTAGTCTTCCCACTGACAACAAAATAAATGGCTGCTCCTGGGAGGTCCGGAGGCAGGGCCCCACGCCCACTGCACACGCCAAAGCCCTGAGGCGCCCCGCCTCCCTCAACCCTGCACCTATTTTACACCCGAGCCCAACGCGTTTATGTGTGCGTGCATGCGCATGTATGTGCATTTACATGTGTGTACGTGTCTAATGTGCTACTTGCTGCTGTGACAGCCTCGGAGGAAGATGCCCCTTCCTTGCTGGGGCTTTGGCACCACGTGCGAATCACCGTGACCACGTGCCGGCCAGTCCCCGTTTTGAGAACCACCAACAAGCACCGCGGTCCCCTCACTCTGCTCAAGGGTGCACTAATAATCCCCAAACTCCTAAATTACCCATAATACTTAGAAAAAAAACTCACCTTGTTTGGGGCCAAGTAGATGAGGGAGAAAGCTCTTAACAGCTACGGGCTCGGCAAACACCAGCTGATTGAGCAGGAGAGGCACCAACCGCGAGGCTATGAGCTCCTCCGACAAGCAGCTGACTCTGTCCAGCAGGAACCTGGGGGCAGAGGGGCCCTGGGAGCCTGGCCGCACGGCCCTGTCGGTGCTCAGCTCGCACAACCCGGTCCGTCTCACAGCCCAGGGGAGGCCTCTGAGACGCAGCTGGGAAGCTGAGCAGGCTGCTCCCGGGACTTAAGAAGAATGCAGGAGGTGGAGGCAAGGCGCTGGGTGGTGGCCTATGGCCTCCAGCCCGGGCCAGGGCACATCCCCCACAAAATGGCCCCTTTCCAAGCAGAGTGTCTCTCTTCTCCACGAGTACGCTGGGGGCTTTCCGGCCCATCAGAGGCACTTTCTCCAGGTTCGACAGATGGAGGACATTAGATCATTTTAGTTTCCAGAGTATATAAGACATGGACAGGCTTTTGTTACGTGGGTGAGACGCGTGTGGAAGCGCAGCGAGGGCGCCAGTGGGGTGCCGGCAGGAACGGCCCCATGGTGTCCCTGGCAGCCGCCTGCCCCCATCGCTGCGTCCATGACGTGTGCCTCACCACCACTGCCCCTCCTCCACTTTCCCGGACACTCCCTCCAGTGTCCGCTTCCCCAGCGCATCACAGTCAGACTGGGCTGAGCGGCCCCAAGGCTACCAGCCCCTGCTCACCGCCGGTGGGCCAGGGTCCTGTTCCTCCTTCCTTTCTGAAACCCTCCACTCCTGCGGGAATGCCAGCCTCCCAGGCTCTCAGGCCCTCTGATCATCACTTCTTTGTCTCATTTCCGCCTCTACAAGGCGGGGTGCCCCCTGGTTAGTTTGGGCTCAAGGTCCTTCTCACACTTCCCACTTTCCCTGGGAAAATGTCACCAACCACAGGCAGATAAACCCTAAAAGAGCTGAGCCTTGAACAACAAGGGGTTAGGGGCACTGACCCCTCCATGCAGTGGAAAATCTGTGTATAACTTCAGACTCCTCCAAAATGTAACTACTGACAGCCCACCGTTGACCAGAAGCCTTACCCATAACATAAACAGCCAATTAACACACGGTTTGTATGTCGTATGTATTATCACCCAACCATCCCTGGGGGTTCAGGCTGCCGTGGTTAGGCTGTGTCCCCTCCATCAGCAGCAGAGAAAGGGGACAAGCATGAAACTTTTAAACTAGCAGAACAGCCCCTTGTCTGCAGTCTCTCTTCTCACTTCATGTATTTTTCTTGTACAAGTGTGATAGTTACGTTTCTGCATGTTATCAGACCATTCTGTTTGGGACTGAAACTACCTAAACATTTTCAGAAATCCTGCCTGAAATTACTGCAGTTTTCAGGCAACTCCACGGAACTTCAGGCAACACTCCCCTTGCAATTTATGGGCCAGTTTCCTTACAGGAAAGTAGGTTGGAGAGAAGACTCTTTCAAACTGTTACAGATCTGCAGAACCTTCTCCACCACAATGAGAACCCCGTGTGTAAGTGGGACCCACGCAGTTCACCCCACGCTGTTCCTGTGTCAGCTGATTCACACCCGGCTTCACCCCTCCCTGGCCAAACACCCACACACACCTCTGTCCACATCCCACGGCACTTCAAATGAACATGCTGGGCACCAACTCCACTGCTCTCCCTGTGCACTCGGCCCTCTCCTCCCACATCCCAGACCCATGTTCTGCTCATCAGTTTCATCTTGCAAATCTTGCAATCTCAGTGTCGTCTTAATGGTGCCTCACACTTATCATCACCTTGACTGCCACGGTCTGTCACAGAATCCAAGTCCTACGTGAAACTCACCTGTGCCCTCCACGGATGAGTGATCCGTCTACGGGGCCAGTAACCAAGGGACAGCCGGCTCTCGCCGGGGATGCCTGCAGTGTCCCGGGTGCCCCCTTGGGTCCTTGTCTTAGAACCTCCCTCCAGCCCACCCCACTGCTCGCTGCTCCTGCCTTTCCACCCAAACACTTCTCTCACCCCTGCCCGCGGCCTGTGCTCCCAGAATGGCCCGAGAGCCCCGTCACACCTCGTGGGTCACTGGTCTGTATGTGTTTCCCTCGCCAGAACTCTCCACCCCAGGGCCTTCCAGCAAGCCTGACATACAGGAAATGTTCAGTAAATTCTGTTCAAGAACCCAAATGTCTGACTCATCCATTCCAGAATACCTGAATGATTACACAGACTTTTAAGTTACTCAATTTTGAGGTCTTAACTTTCTGAACTTACTTGAAGAATTCAGCTTTTTCCTCTTCACTCTTCAATGTTAAACTTTTCAGGAAATTCACAATTTCTAGAAAATCATTCCTAAATGCCAAAAAAAAAAATATACAGGACAAAAGATTAGACAGAGCATGTTAAGTATTGGAACCACAACAACAGATCGCACGAGAAATAACAGTCAACAAAAACATTCTCCTATGCCAGTTAGAAGATTCTATCGTAAGTAGCCTATGAGAGAAACATTGAGGGACAAGCCCATAGGTAATCTAGCATTTAAAAAATACCAGTGACATCTGTGAAGAGGACGTGTGCTCAAGCACACAGGTGTGCACCCTTAGTCACCCACATTTGCGGTGGTGACAGGATGAGGTTAATGCCGTGTCCTGGGGGAGATAGTGTGGAGCCCTCTCTGGGGAAGTAAAAGCTCCCGAAGAGGCAGGGGGAGAGGAGTCTGTGCACAAGTCATGGCAGCCTTGGCACTCTCCACGTCACAGGGTCACTGTCTCAGTCAGGCAGAGAAGCGGGCAAGAGCGTGCTGGGTTTCCTATAGGGCCGCAGGGCACCGCCACTGCTCAGCTCCCGGGGCGGCGTGCATCCTACCGAGCAGCCCCCGAGGCACAGCTGGCCACCTGGTCTCCACACCTGTGCGTGCTCCTATCCACACTGGCTGTGGAGCAGAGAAAACGCACATATGTCCACCGAGGGCTAATCGACTGGCGTGGCTGCCTGGCGAGGTGCTGGCCTGTGCACCGTCACCTGGCTGGGACTGCTCCCGTGTGGGGTCTTGGCTGGAGAACCCGGGTGTGTCTGCCTTTCCTCTCCCCTCTCAGTTTACAGCACAGTTCCTACTAAAGAGCTCATCACAGTGACAAGAGAATCTGTTTCCTCTAAGTATATCAAGGTGAATGAAGTATTACTATAAAACACCCAAAAGGACATGAAACACCTTGGCTAGAAGACACTGCTAATGGAAAAGGGTTTGAGCAGTTTCTCTGAAACACGAATGACAAACACCCCAGAACCTACGAGGAGCCTCTGCCCTGCCCCCGTCCTGGCCTCCAGCCGGCTGCCCTGGCCGTGTTAGCTGTCCCTTTGTCCGGCTTTCCAGCCACAAACATATAAGGACCTGTAGTTTCAAAACTGACATAAGATCGACTGTGCCACAGAAGCCACCACGGAATCATCCTGTGGTCACAGGGCACATACTTAGAACCAACCACGAAGTGAGCTTCAAAAATAGCTGAGTCCAGGGACAGCCCTGTTCCCTGTACCCGCCCTCTACACCCACCTCCTGGCTTATCCATCACTATTATTCAGCACAGAAAACAACCTTCTGCTGGGGAAAAAATAAGCTCAGTTCCCCAACAAGAAAAAACTCAGTCATAAACTCCTATTAGAACTACAATGGTAGCAGAGAGGAGAGGCCATGCCTAACTTTCTCAGTGAACTTACAAGCACAAGCCACTGGATACTGGCTAGCGCCTTCACTATCAGAAGCCCCAGGGCGTATGGCTGTTAATTCCCAGACCCAAGCCTTCACAACGATTTCTCAACCTTCCCGTTGGTGACAGGCACTGGGACGACGCCTGATTCCTCCCTCCATTCCCCGTGCGGCCATGATCCAGTCTCTCCTGATAAGTGACGGGGAGAGGGACTCAGGCTCGGCTGTGCAGTCCAGCACAGGCCGGCGGTGGGCGGCAGCCTCACCTGAAGAAGTCATGGGACAGGAGGGTGCGGAGTGCAGGCCGGCTCTGTGGCACGGGGTTCAGCAAAACTGGGCGCAGGGTCTGCTGAAAGCTGGGGAGGGCACCCGCTGAAACTGAAATCCAGAGCTACAGTTAGTTCCCAGGCTTCTCCCACCTTGCACGACTACAGCTGGAGGCTGACAGGAGCAAAATCGACCTGAAAAAGCCCAAACACAGAGCCCGGGCTGTGGCTCAGCAGTTGTTGGACTGCCGGCTTAGGCCTTAAGCCGCAGCCCCAGCAGGGTAGACCATCCTCTGCCCCAGCGCCTCGGGGATGGCCCGCCCTCTGGCTTCCCGCCTGCAGGTTTAAGTCAGCTGAGGCCTAAGGAGCAGGTTTAACAAGTGACAGGTCTGAGGCCTTTTCAGTCACGGCTCCTCATCCATAGGCAGTTCCGCGAATGTATTTTCTCCTCCCCCCAGGCTGGTTCCTGTTGGCCGCCATTCTAGACCCAGGGGAGAGGGAGGGCAGTGAGTCACCGCCCCGAGGGGCACCTTGGGGCTGTGGGGTTTAATTCTCAAGTGTGGAGGCTGGGACAGCTGAAGGGCACGTACAGCTTCGGAGCTCCGCGTAAGCCTGGCGGAGGACACTGCACAGGGCCGCTCGGGGCCTCAGCACCTCTGGAGGCCGGCCTGGGGAGACAGAGGCCCCACACGGGCTCTCATGTGATGTGCGCCCCATACACTGGTCAGGGGTGGCTGGGGGCTGGGGGCAGGCCGCCCCGCGTGCCCTCAGGGAGCTCAGGTCTGAGAGGAGGAAACAGTCAGGGGCCTGGGCTGAAGGACACCAGGGGAAGCAGAGTACACTGAAGAGAAAACCAAATGGACTCAGAATAGAGAACCACTATGCACGATGTAGAAATTTTAAGAAACTGTGAATCTCACTCTTTTCTTCAAATTGTTACAGTGCTCATGCATTTATCACCCAGCTCCATGGGAACAGAGTCCTCGGCCATAAATACCCGCACCAAGCAGCGAGCGCCGACGGCGAAGCTCAGGGCCGTCTACCAAGTTCCTTGACTCCCCACCGCTGCAGCGGGCTCCTGGCCCCGTGGGGGTAAAATGAAGGTTCCTGTGGCCAGGTTTCTCACCTGGCCCTGGCTGGCTAGCTCACTGCACACATGTGGGCAATACATTGTTACTGAGTCTATATAAAGAGCCCTGCCCAGTGCTCTGGGTGACACGGTGGCACGGCTGCAAGGCTGCAGGAGAGCAGAGCAGAGGCCGGAGTGGTGGCAGCACTGAGGACAGAGGCCCAGACGACGGCTGTGCGGGCAGGGAGGCCCCAGAGGCAGAGACCAGCTTGCTGCACGCAGACTCGCTCTGATGTTAAATGGGATTTTAGTGACTGCCCTGCCACCGTGGAGATAAAGTTGGGTATGACCCTTTCACGCCAAGAATGTTCTACTGTCATTTCTTTGGTCACGCTGAATCCATAGTGAACTTGCTCGGGGCTGAGACCCATTGGCAAGACACCCCGTCAAACCCTGCGGCCCTCCGACTCCACGCACGGCAGGCGTGGGCAGCTCCCCTACTCACTCTGTGGGTCAAGTGTGACTCCAACTCACCCTGCTCGCTCAAGATTGTGAGCACGCGTTCCACCAACATCCCGAATGAATAGGCGTCCCTGGCATGTCCGTGTGACGCTGGCAGGGTCGTGAAGTCTGGAGACTGAAAGTGTGGAGACCATTAGCACTGCAGGGTCTGCCTTGTGAGCCATTTCCCATGTTCTCTGAAGCACTTTCTCCCATTTTTGCATTTATTATATTCAAAGCCTGCTATGTAGTATCACATACTAATTTATAGGCTCTTAAAATTATTAGTGAATGATACTCATCAAAGATTTCAAAACATCAAACCAGGGCAAAAAGAAAAAAAAGATCAGAATATACTCCTGCAGTTTTCAAAGATATTTTTGACAGCAACACAGAGTAAACAGTCAGTATTACTAACTGCCATTACCAGTATACACACATATGTAGAAATACAGTAAGTTTCATAAAACAATACCTGCCCTTACTACCTAAGATATCTAGTGGTATTTCCTACTTTTTTTTCCTTTTCAAAATGCTGACCAGGACCCACAAATCATCACTTTGACAAATACCAGTGTATACACATAAGTGATTTGTATAAACCTGATTTATTTCAAATCTTAGGTCTGTCCTTAGTGTATAGTGTAAAGCACACTGAGCATGTCTTCTGGGATCCATGTCTACAGTGGTCACACAAACAAGCTTAGAGGGAACAACGGCTTTAGAACTTACTGGTAACAGAATCTTTTTTTGCCAGCACAGAATTACTCGTCCCCCTTGCACACATTTGGAAACCTAACTCATGGTCAGGCAGGCAGACAGATGGCCTGCGTGAAGCACAGAGAGGGTTGGGGTGCTGCGTCCCCAGCTCCTCTGGCTTACAGCAAAGTATGATTTATTGTGGAATGGCGATGAAGCACTGGCTCCGTTCGCCTGCTCACGGTGAGGGCTCCTGCCCTACACAGCTTCACAGATGTCGGTACAACCAAAAACATCCGAGTCAAGACAAAGGCTCCCTGCCGTGGCAGTAGGCCTGCAGGGCCAGAGGAACCGGAGGCTGGCGCCCTTAGCAAAGAGAGGCGGGCAGAGGCCCAGGAGGGACCTCGCTGTCCCGGGCATGTCCGCTTACCGTCTCCTCAGGAGGGACACACGCAGGGTCTCTCACTGACTGGATGCTCCTCAGGAACTAGACAGAAATAAATTAAGGAAAACAGTTTATACTTAGGTTTGCTGAGCCGATCTTATGCCAGGTGCAACAGGCAATGGAAACCAGCAGTGAGGCCTTCAGACCAACGCCACACATTAAACACACAAACTCAGAACCTTCCTACCTGAAAAACGGCCCTGCATGAGGCTCGGGGCAGAAACGCGGGCTCCCCTCCCTCCCTTCAGCTGGTTGAATGGACACCCTCTGCTGATCAGAGGCACCTCTGAATCGATTTCCTGGGCAGAATTAGGAATACTTGCCACCCTGCACAGCCTTTTCCTGACTCAGCCGCAAGCCTGGTTGAGCCAATCCTGAAGCCTGCCGCCACGCCAGGCAGCTAAAGCGAGGCCCTTAGAGCTGGAGATAAAACCAACGCCCCCAGGACAAGTACATTCACCCCCCGAGCCACGGATGACTTTCCAAGAGCCTGTATGTCCCGAGCACCACGCGGCCCCGAGGAGCAGCAAACAGTGCAGTCAGCGCTCGACCCCAGCACGCGGCCCAGTGCGGACCTCACAGCAGGAGCCTGGCCAGAGCTTAGCTCCAGCGGAACGTCAGCTGCATCGGACTCTCCCCACAGGGTAATAGACTGGCACACGGAGGAGGGTGAAGGGGCGCTGTGCACCTGAGGATGCAGCCAAAATGTGCACGAGGGGGCCCTGACTGTGAAGGTGAAGGGAGCTGAAGGCAGGCGGGGGAGACCGAGCAGGGCACAAGTTGGGGTCATTCCCACAGAAGGAGCAGCTGTGACCCCGATGCGACTCTGAGCAGAACGAGAGGAGCGCCTGGGGTGGAAGCAGCCCGCTTCCCAGGCCTGCCAGGCCAAGGTCGGGTGCACACAGGGGAACGGGGCTCCTGGCTGAGCGGGGCAGACAGCGGCGTGCCTGCAGGGTGTCAGGATGGGAGGCCTCTCCTTTCTTCAGAAAGAGGAAGTTTACTAACAAGCAGAAAGGCGGGAATGAGGGAGAACAGAGCGGTCACGGACCGAGGGGAGACTAACTCTGCCCCATGGCACTGCCTACAGGTGGCCAGTCCCCAGGAGGGGTCCAGAGGCACAGTCTCAGGGGCGGACATCGGGGACCACGGACACGCCGGACCACTGGCCACGGACGGTTCCCCAGCACGTACTGCCAGTCCCGATCCTGTGTGGGGACTGAGACAGACGCCAGACACTGCCACATCCTGGAGAATTATGCGGAAAGACGGACCCCTAAAGGCAGCTTTGGTCTTGAAGCCTGAGCACAGGCGCCACTGGGACAGGGCAGCAGGGAGCCGGAACCGACCGCGCCGCTCTGCCTCGGGCCACAGAATGAGAACGGGGCTCACAAGCCTAGGACAGGAGGCTGACGGAAAAGCTGTGTCCCTCAGTCCAACTGCCCTCCGCTGCAGGCCGCGCTGGGGCCCCGGGACGGCAGGGAGGCCGGGCTTACCTCCGGGGTGGCCTGGGGCACCGCGCACACCGTCTCCATGCCGCCCAGCTTCCAGTGCCCGTCCTCGCTCACAAACACGGACGACAGGCCCACGTTGTTGTGTGTCAGGTGGCCCTGGGGAGAGCAGGGAGGAGAGTGCCACTCCCACTTCTGAAGCAGAAGCTCAGAAACACTGAACACGAATCACCGAAGACGATCAAGGCAAGTTTTCCCGCCTGTGTTATGATAAAGCGAGTGCGACTGTAAGGAAGGGCAGGCTGAGCAGCGCGGGGTCTGCGAGGAGGACAGCCTGACAGGGACACGAGGCCTTGAGCGCTGCGCCGGCCCGGCGAGCCTTCCCTGGGATCAGGAGGCGAGGGCCTTCCGCGGGAACATCAAGTCCTCACGGCGGCACCGGCTCCAGGCCTTTCATGAGGAGGCTTCTCTTTGCTCCGTAGGTGACTGTGTGGGCTTTTTCTCACCTACATCCTGTCACGAACCCAGATCCACTTCACCTGAAACCTTGTCAGTAAGCATTACAAAAATTCTGCCTGAAGAAGAGGAAATGAACTAGGATCAGCAGAAATAGCCCACAGGCCACAGAAGTGCCAACTTTAAAACCATAAAATATAGTACAAATAAGTGAGAGAGAGAAAATGGGAAGAGGGCTGAGGACCGTGTCCTCCGGAACCCTGCACCCAATGGCTCACAGTCGTACACGTTCTCACGCGCACCGTCCCAGACACTGCTCCGAAGGAAGGCTGAGTGTGGTGCGCACGAGTGTTTCCACCTGGAGGGGAAGCGCGCAGACGCTGGCCTCACCACACGGAACACTCCTGCTCGGCCGGGCTGCCTCTGGGGGAGCAGGGCCTGCCCCCGAGGCCAGGTCTGCCCAGCGAGCACATGTCCTGTACAAACGCGTTACCAGGGCGCACTTCCTCAGCCAGGAAAACCTTCCTCCGTGGTGAAGCATGAACAGCTTTTCTCACAGACTCTTAGCTATGCTAAGAGATGATGAATCCCAAGTGATGTCTGGAGAGTCTGTCTCCCAGGACAGCTTTAATACAAAACTTTTAAAATAAGCTTAACGTTAAGATGAGTCAAATGCAAGTGTTTCTAACCTGTACCTAGTGTTTCTTAATCTGGACGGGGGGAGGGAAGCTGCCTTCATCTGTCATAACGTCGATCCCACTGAGAAACAGCAGCTCAGAAATGCTGTCAGCAATGGGCCAGAAGCAGACGCCGGGGCTGGCGCTCTGTCCCCTGAGCAGCAAATACTGCCATGGATGAAGGGCCTGCTCGCAGTGGTACCCCCTACTCAGATGGAAGGGCTGTGTAAAAACTCTGCCTCTAAGAAACAATCATTTCTTTCTTCAAAACCTAACATGGAACGGAACTCCTGAAAACAGGAACTTCGGTCCACAGCCACATGACGCCAAACCTTCACCTGTCTCGGCACCAAGTGCTGTAGCTGCTTTCAGGTAAAGGGTTATCAAAAGCCCCAGGGAGCCTGCAGAAAACTGAACAGTTGTACAGAGAACTGCCTGGGACTGACGCCTTGCCGCCCCCTCCACAAGCCACGTGTCTGCAGCACCTCGTAGGCCTCCCCAGAGGCTTTCAGGATGAACACAACTCATGAGCCAACACGTGCTGTGATATACACGCACAGCACACACCCAGCCACGTCCCGCACGCCTGTGAGGTGAATGAGTGCAGGCTACTCACTCTGTCATGAAGGAAGATGAGCGCCAGCAGTATGTCGTAGACCCCTGCACAGACCTCGGCGAAAGACAGCGCTTCCAAGGCCACTCCCAGCGGCTGCACTCGCTCCGTGACCAGATGGATGCCGTCGGCCTCCACGGTACAGGACAGAAACCTCAGCAGGCAAGGGTGCCGAAGCGTTTTCAAGTGCTTTAAAAATACAGAGTGGATGAAGTTTTAATGACTCAAAATCAGATTGGTTTCATACATGTCATGGTACAAGTCAATGGACACAGTGGTCACGGTCCCCGCCCCCGCCCACTGCCCAGCTCCCCAGCAGCCCAACTTCAAGTAAGGCAAAGGTGAATCTAAGACTTGTTCTGACTTCATCCGTGTTACCACCATATACATAACCACAGGGTCTTCTAGTTCCACAGGGCAGCAGAAGGCCCCGAAGAGCCCGGGCTTCTCGGTGGGCTCTGCTTTCCATGAACCAACACAGAAGGACTGCCTGAGCAATGCGGCAGGCGAGCAGAGGCACACAGGCTCTGGGCAGGAGTCAGAGCTGGAGAGGAGACACCCATGGGGGTGGCGTCTCCTGCGTTAGGGGGCATCCCCCTCACAGCTGCGCACCGAAGCTGCCCCAGCTGCAGAGCAGGGCAGCAAAGGTGGCAAAACTATGGGAACCCTGCCATCTTTCTCACTAGAAGAGTCAGAGGAAGGACCTGGGCAGGCCTGAGGATGGGGAGGACGTCCCGGAGGGAGGGAAGCGGGGAGGTGCTCTCATTCTCCGCCTGCACACAGGGTTCAGACTGACCCTGAACCAAGACACATACCACGTCTGGGGAGAGCGGCTGAGGTCTGACCGCCATGCACAGGAGGGGTGGGAGGGGAGCAGACACGGGACTGGCCGATCTCTACAGCATGACGTTCAGACGTCCAGAATGTGATCCAAAACCACTCGGCTGAGAGCCACGAAAATGTGAAAACACAGCTCCCATGTAATCAACCCCAAGGCGGACAGAGAATTACCAGAAAGCACTGAAAGCAGCAATTGCCCACCCTGCTCTGGGCATAAAGACAGCTGTGAGATGAATGGAGACAGAGAAGTTCTCCTCACAGAAATGAACATATATAAAAGAACTAAATGGAAATTAGGAAAAGTGAAATATTAGAAATAAAAAAGTCATTAGCTGGACTAAGAGAATGAGATGAGCGAGGCAAGAGGCAGTGGACCTGAAGATGTCAGCCAGGCTGAAGGACAAAGCCAAACAGTGTTTTTTAAAAATGATCGGAGCTTCAGGAATCCACGTGACACCACCAGCGGGTCTAATGTGTGTGACTGGAGTCCCGGAAACAAGAGGAAGGAAACTGGGGCATAAAAATGTGACAGCTGAAAACTTCCCAAACTTGGCAAATACTTAAGTTTACCGATTTAATTAGTTCAGTGATCACTAAATAAGACACATTGGAAAAAAACCCATCTGCACACATTATCACCAAACTGCTGAAAATCTAAGATAAATAAAAATTCTGGAAAGCAGCTAGAGAAAAACAACAGGCTAAAGGGAGGACAATGGTTTAGTGATACAAATTTGTCCTCGGAAAAGAAGTAATGTGGCCTGCCCACGTGTGCTGAAGGGGCCACACAGAGTTTTTGCCAAGTTAAGTGCCTTGTTCAGAGTCATGCAGAGTTCCCCTTCCTTCCTTCCTTCCTTAAACAAAGAAGACGTCACTTTGAACCAAGAGTTTTTGCGGGGCAGGTGGGGTTAAAAAATAAGCAGGTACCTTGGCGGCTTTATTAACCTTGTCTTCATTTTCTCTCTTATACACAAAAACCGAAGCGCATTTGCCATTTTGCAGGGCAGCAGGATAGACAGCCAGTCCAGAGGGCAAGGTGAATGGCGGGGCTTCCAGCGTGTAGCTCTTCAGAGCACTGCTCTCCGACCCCATCCCTCAGGCACCGTGGGGTTGCAGCTCCTCCTCAGGGCCCAGCAGACCTGCAAGCACACGGAAAACACTTTCAGATGTTAGGTCTCTGTGTGCAACAGGAGCCTGCCTGTCAGGCATGCATCCAGACAGAGCCCCTCAAGCCTGCTGGTGTCTGCAATCCCCATACAACAGCCGTCTGCCAATGAAGATGGTAAATGCTCCACAAGTTACCAGCAACGCTCCAGAGAAAACGCACTGACCCGAACAGCTGTGGTCACTGCCCCCCCACCCACCCCGAGCAGACTCAGAACCATTGGTGCGGCAATCCAGCACAGAGAAAGGGTGTGCCCGTGCCCTGCTCACACCTGGCTCAGAGGGGAAAATGCTGTAAAACTTGATCAAAAATGATAAAACTTCTGTGTGTCTAAAATACCTAAAAATGATGAAGGAAAACAATACAAACTGGAGAATATTTCTAACAATGATGAGAAGCCTATTAACAAACGGAGAGTGAGTTCAAGGTGACAAGCAGCACCCTAACAGACCAGGAGGGTAACGGAGAGGGGTGGACGGCTCACAGAGCGCAAAGGACAGCATGCTCAAAGATGCAACCTCACTGCCCTTCAACGTTAAGCTAAGTAAAAAGGGGAAAGTACAAAACTCTGTATCTCAAATGCTAAAAAAACCACTACACATACACAAAATTCCAGAAAACACAAACTACTCCACAATGACAGAAAATAGGCCAGTGGTTGCTTGGGGTGGGGACCCATTTAGAGGGACCAGGAGAGAGGAAAGGACTGCAAAGGATTATAAGGAAGTTTTTGGGGGACTGGATATGCTGTGTTGATTATGATGGTTATGGTGGTGTGTGATTACAGATCTCAAAACTCCTAACAAGGTACCCTTGAAATATACACATCAATTATACTTCAATGAAGTTGTTTTAAAGGATATGTATTTATACCTTTATCTATAGCTTTATCTGTATCTCTAGCTGTATCTGCCTGCCTACCTATACATATAAACACAGGCACACAGACTTGAAATAAAGCTTAAGTATTAACAGAGGGCTGCTGCGGGGCTGTCATATCACGGGTAAATCACAGACAGACAGACACCTGCCTGCACCTCCCAACTCTACACTAAGAACAGATTTTCCTTTACGATGGGAACACACCCTCGCTCCGTTCCCCGGGAGATGCGAGCACTCAGGGCGTACAGGCCCCGGAGGGGGGCATCTCAGGGCTGCGGCTCCCCAGTGGCCGGGTGTCACAGGAGACAAAAGCCTGTATTGGGTGGAACTCCCCGTATTTTTTAGTGTTGGCTAAGCGTTTTTTTTAACCTCTACATGCCAAACAACACGTTTGAAAAATTTGTAGCAGTTTTCAGTTCTTTCTGGCTTTACCATAATTTAAATACAAAAAGTAAAAAGAGTTCTTACTAATTCTGACAATGTGGCAGTTGCTATTCTAAATACACGACAAAAAATTTTACATAGACCTTAAAAAACTTCAGTTGAAAATCTTCATCCTTCGGATAAACATAAACCCAATAATGGTACACAGAGCATCTCCTTGGCCATTGACCCACTTTGGCGAAGTTCCGTACAACACTTCCTGTGTCAGCAGGGCTGCTCAAGGCGCCGTCCTGGGCCGGGCCTCCGAGGGCCCCCGCCGCCGGTCTGGCACCGAAGCCCTCAGAATCCAGGTATTAATGCGGCAAAGAACAACGCCAGCTTGGGGCGCACCCGCCGGGCTCCTACTTACCGAGCAACTGAGAGTCACAGAAAAGTTAAACTGAGCACCGAAATACCGAGGCCGTGGCCTCCAGCATCGCCCGGTCCGCGGGCGCTGGGGGTCGGCGCCGACGGGGTCCGGGCGGCCAGAGGCACCACGCCCTCCTGCGCACCCCGCGGGCGGCCGGCGGCCTCTCCCAGGCAGAGGACGCCTCCCTCCCTCCTGAAAAACCAGCCGGACCGGAGGGCGCCGGGGCGCCTGGAGCGGGTCCAGGACCACGCGTGAGCCCCGTCGGGACCCGCCGCCGCGCTCGGGGGCGCCGCCGCGCTCACGGCTACACAGCAGGACGCTTCCCCGCGCGACCACGGGGCCGCCACGTCTCCCGAGCTTCCAGTCGGTGTGTCACGGGTCCCGCGACGAGCCACCAGGTGGGTGGGGGCCATGGGCGCCTCGCGGAGGTTCAGGCCGGTGACACTCCCGGCCGTGGGATTCGGCGTCAGCCCGCCGCTGCCATCTGAGGCTGGACGGGCGCGACGCCGCGGAACTCGCGCCCAGCCCCGCGCCCACGGCGTCTGCCCTGAGCTTGCCGGCCTCCCCTCCTCCTCCGGCCTCCCGGGCAGCACATCCGGGCCCCTCTCCCGCCGCACCTGCCGCAGGACCCGGCCACCGGCCCCAGCTTGCCCCCCACGGCCCGGCCCGGCCCCGACGCGAGCGCGGCGCGGGGCCCGGGTACCTGCGGGAAGCGGCCCCTCTTCGGCCCCTGCGGCACCGCCACGCTCGCCTCCCCGCGAGGCGGCGGCCACGGCAGCGGGGCCTGGGGTCTGTCCCTCCGGCACCATAGAGACGGGCCCGGAAACCGGACAGAACGGCAGCGCCAGCCCCGACGCCACTGTGGAAGCCGGCGACCCGGCGCCCGTAGGGGCGGCGCCCCGGTGAGCCTCAGGCCGGTGCCCACCCGTTTCCCTCACTGCTCCTGCAGCCGCGCAGATCCGTGAAGATGGTGTCTGCCTTGGTCTTTGAATCGAACGAGCCAATTTGTCCCGACCTAATTTTGAGGCTCCCGACCGCGCAGTTCTCACTCGGCTTCCGCCCGAATCTAAGATGGCCGCCGACCGCCTCTCTCTGACGTAACAGGACGGCGCGGGGACAAGGACACGGAAGTTGGCGAGGACTGGCGGACGGTGACGTTGCTCAGCCGGCGCCCTGCTTAGCGGGGCCCCGGGCCGCAGCCTGGCGAGCGTGGCTGGAGCTGTGGGGCGTCGGAAGGCCTAGGGTGTCCGCGGGTCCGTCGCTGATCGTGGTGGTTTGTCCGCGGCGCGCGTGTGGGAGTCCAGCGACCGCACGTGTCCTTCCACAGCAGCAGGGCTCCCGGCGAGGGCCCCGCCTCAGCGGCAGTAGGTGAGCAGGTGAGTCCCAGTCACCTATGTCCACATACCCCTAAGAAGGAGCCCAGCCAACCGGGTTGTAGGTCACCCGCCCCATTCAGGAAAGCCTCAATCGTGCTTAAAAGGCCTGCGCGCCTTCTCTAGGGGTCGTCATTGCTCTGCGTGGTCGACCCAGCATGCTGGATTCTGCTCCAAAGTAAAGGTGCTCCTTGATTTTACATCCGTGGTGTGTCTTGGTCATTGTGCCCCGATTCACGGACCCTTCAGGGGCTTGAAGGCCACGGTAGGTATTTGGAAGCCGCCAAGGATTTTAAGCAAGGGTGACATTTTGTCTAGGTGTGGAGACCCTAGAGGAGACAGCAGGGAGACACGTTAGGAGGAGCCGGCATTAGCGTGTGCGGGGAGAGGCAGAGACGGCGTGAGCGGCGGAAATAGGACCGGGACAGAGGACATGCACCGAATTGTCCCTCAGGTGGCCCGCTGAAGCCTCGCCCCTGTGTGGTGTTCGGAAGTGGGCCAGTGGGAGATGATCGGGCTCGGGAGTGTGGGCCACCCCCGACGGGATCCGTGCGCTCCGGAGAGACGCCGGCAGCTTTCCCTCCGCCGGGTGAGGGCAGCGAGGTGGCCGCCCGTGGCCGAGATGAGCTCTCGCCGCAAACTGCCCTGGCTGCCCCCGCTCTTGGGCCTCTTACCTTGCGCCGTGAGGAAATGAATGCACGTTGTCCGCCTAGGCAGCCCACGTGGATCTATTAAGACGTGAGTAAATGGTATTTGCTGATAGGAGGAAGTTAACAGGTTGCTGCCCTGGGTTTGTCTTGAGCAACTGGGTACATGGTGAGAGGATAACCAGTCTGCAGAATGTACATGTGCGGCTGGCCACGTTGGCTGATGACTAAGTCTGAAATTCAATGGAGAGGCCCGGCCAGATTAAAAATCGGAGTTGGGCTCAGTTTCTCATACCCTGACATCCTGTATGTTCAGCTCTATCATCAACACAGAAAAACAATTAGAACATAACAGTGTCTGAATAAATCTACTGTAAGAGATAACTGTCTCTCTGTGTAGGATTTTTTGTCCATTCAGTGCTAGTAAATATTTAACAGCTTATAGAATTCATTGATACAAAGGATATAAAGGATCCTTGTCAAATCATGTAGCACACAATTTAGGAACATAGAACAAAATATATAGCATTCTTTATTGTAAGTCTTGTATAGCCAGTTGGTTCTCGCTGTGTGGTTTCACTGATTCTTGCCACATTCTGTATCCGTCCTGTGCTTGCAGCTGATGAACAAGTGGGACTCTAAGTGTTTTCATTGATTTTCACAGGTCAGAGGAAAATAAACAGATGGATGTTGGCACTTCACTCATTCATCAGTGATGTGTGTTCCTTCTGTACTGAGTCTGGTAACAGTTTTCAAACAGTAGAAAGTTCCCTCAATTTTTTGTGCTCTTAACAGTGGAACAGCTAGCTGCACTGTTAGGTTTATTTTGCCTCACCAGTAGCATTTTTCCATCACCTCATTAGGTCTACACAGTCAAAACATTTAACAAAGCCCCGATTTGTAGCATTTGCCAATGTCTGTAGTGTAGAGATTCACACCGTGGCCAGAATCAGGACACCAAGGTGACGGCAGTGGACGCAGAGCTGGGAAGAGACGTGCTCCACCGTCTGCAGCAGCTCCACATGGAGATGACACAGCGTACAGAACCCTTGAACGCAGAAAATGACATGGAGTAAAATAATTTGAAAGTGATGGGCTCTTAGTTTTTCTTACCTTTTAAAATATCTAATAATGAGTTTATATAATTTAATTTTTAATAGTGGTTGTTTAACAACTCCTTGCAAAATTCTGAACACTGAACAGTCGTCTCTCATGAATCCATACAAGCTAGTTTGATCCACGATTCCTTTTCAGTCAAGGTCGGACAGAAAGGTACTTACATAATGTTTCTTTTTTTTTTAGGAGAGTCAGGTACAGGTTTTTATTTAGAAATAAAGTGAGAGGAAAGTGCTCCCGGCTCATGCCAGGAAGGGACAAGAGAGCCCCCATAATGTTTCTTGTGGTTTCCTTTCCTCAAAAGGATATATTTTCAGGTTCCACACAGGCTAACCAGGTACTCATATTTTCTGGTCCTTATTAACAAATTACTCCTTCATATATGCATCAATCCATTTTTGAAGTTCAGTTATTTTTTTCTCCTAGAACTTAATCATAGCTGTCATACAAACTCTCAGTTCCAGTCTGCCACACTGGGGAGTCTAACCCCCACGGCCATCTGTGACCACCCTTCCAGGTGTGTCTGGGAGGCCTGAGAGCCTTCCTCAGGTCATACCTTAGTCTCAGTGGTGCAGTTTTCAAAACCATGCTCTCTGGCCAGAGCGCTTCGAGCTTTCCTTGCCTTTACCAGGACTGAAACCGTGTCCAGCCTGACTGCACCTTCCCTCCTGATGCGGCAGGCTCCCCGTCGGCACACCTGGGTTTGGAGCCTACACTGCTGCTCACCATCTGGAGCGTCCTCAGGCAGGTTCGCTTTGCTCAGCCTCCGTGTTCCTCAAAGTGGGGATTAAAGAACCTGCCTCCTGTGTGCCGGAGGGAAGAAAGTGAGAGGCGCTCCCACGTGCCAGTCACCCAGGAAATGCCAAATGCTGTCGCTGTTGCGCAGGCCCTGGGCACACCTGGGGCGTGGCCCTTGCTGCCTGGGTTCCCATCCCTCCCAGTCCTGCGGCTCCCCGTGGCCCCGGGGTGCTGCCTTGACCTGTGCCTCTCATGTTGCTGAGGGACCTCATTTTACCTCTTTCAAAAATGACAATTTAATGGCTTCTTGCTCCCCTGCTATAGTGTGAGTGCCACAGGAGGGGAATCTTGTTTTGTTCACTCCACACCCTGACTGATGAGGGAAAGACTGCGGGCCGTTGCTGTGGGGCAGCGAAGGGATCGCTCTTTTCATGTGCACACCTGCACACTGTGTCCCGTGGGCCTGTGCTCTCTATGTCAAAGGTAACAGTAACAGGGCCATCACGACACAGGCGCTGAGTAGGTGTGGGAACGGTGTCCACCAGCACAGGGATCTGATGCTCACACCCTCCTGTAGAAGTGGGACAGATTCCTCTAGGTGGACGGACAAGCACCCGGCCGTTCACAGCAGGCCGCACCTGAGTCCCTGTGTCGCTACTGGCTCTACACTCTAAGGGTACATCTTGCAGAAGTTTCCTGTCAACCAGTGATTCTCAGTCCTGGCTGCACATTAAAATCATCAGGGAGGAACTTTTAGACCGTAACGATGCTTGGGCTCCAGTCCCAGGGATTGTGACTTTAAGTAGCTTGAGTTAGAGTTTGGGCATTAACGTTTTATTTTATTTTTTATTTTTTTAAATAATTTATTTTGGTATCATTAATCTACAATTACATGTGCAATATTATAGTTATTAAACTACCCCTTTCATCAGGTCCCCCCCACCAACCCCATTACAGTCACTGTCCATCAGCGTAGTGAGATGCTATAGAATCACTACTTGTCTTCTGAGTTGTACAGCCCTCCCCGTGCCCCCCCAACATTACATCTGCTAATCGTAATGCCCCTTTTTCCCTCTTATCCCTCCCTTCCCGCCCATTTTCCCCAGTCCCTTTCCCTTTGGTAACTATTAGTCCATTCTTGGGTTCTGTGAGTCTGCTGCTGTTTTGTTCCTTCAGTTTTTTTCTTTGTTCTTATACTCCACATCTGAGTGAAATCATTTGATACTTGTCTTTTTCGGCTTGGCTTATTTCACTGAGCATAACACCCTCTAGCTCCATCCATGTTGTTGCAAATGGTAGGATTTGTTTTCTTCTTATGGCTGAATAATATTCCATTGTGTATATGTACCACCTCTTCTTTATCCATTCATCTACTGATGGACAATTAGGTTGCTTCCATTTCTTGGCTATTGTAAATAGTGCTGCAATAAACATAGGGGTGCATCTGTTCTTTTCAAATTGGGCTGCTGCATTCTTAGGGTAAATTCCTAGGAGTGGAATTCCTGGGTCAAATGGTATTTCTATTTTGAGTTTTTTGAGGAACCTCCATACTGCTTTCCACAATGGTTGAACTAATTTGCAGTCCCACCAGCAGTGTAGGAGGGTTCCCTTTTCTCCACATCCTCGCCAACATTTGTTGTTGTTTGTGTTTTGGATGTTGGCCATCCTCACTGGTGTGAGGTGATATCTCATTGTGGTTTTAATCTGCATTTCTCTGATGATTAGCGATGTGGAGCATCTTTTCATGTGCCTGTTGGCCATCTGAATTTCTTCTTTAGAGAAGTGTCTATTCATGTCCTCTGCCCATTTCTTAATTGGATTATTTGCTTTTTGTTTGTTGAGGTGCGTGAGTTCTTTATATATTTTGGATGTCAACCCCTTATCCATTAACGTTTTAAATGCACTCTACTGTAAGAACAGGACCCACATTGTGAACTAATACAGTGGTTCTCAAAGTGTGGGTCCTTGGATCAGGAGCAGCAGTGTAACATGGGAACTTGTTGGAAATGCAAGTTTGGGGGTTCCACCCCAGACCTGCTGCCTCAGAAGTAAGGGGATGCGGCCCAGATGTGGCCCTGCGAGCCTCCCAGGGGCTTGTGTAAACTAAAGCTTAAAAGCCACCATCTAGTGAGACGACTGGTGGAGTTTGCGCAAGCATCATTTGATTTCTACTAATGGGTGCTTTCTAAGAAATTAGTTTTCCTGAAAAAAGAAAAAGCCTGGTAAACTTGTATGAGAACTAGTATTTCTTCTGGAGAGCAAAGGCAGCCACAGACTTGCCCACCTGGTCTAAGACCTAAGAAGCACTCTTTTCTCCAAAGCTGTTCTCTCCTCCCCTCTCCCCCCTACCCTTCTCCTTCCCATCGTGAGTCACCAGGAGGACGGGGAGGATCTGCCCACGTAGTTACCATTTTCATTGTTCTTCATTCCTTTGTGTAGATCCATATTTCATCTGATAATCATGTCTCTTCTGACTGACTGAACGCTTTTGTAGAGTGGGTCTGCCGGTGATATAACTCCTTTGGCTTTCGTAGGCCTAAAAGGTCTTTTTTTCACATGAATTTTTGAAAAGTACTTTCACTGGGTATGGAATTTGGGGATGACAATTTTTTTCCTTCTGTAAAGATATTACAGCTCCAGTGTCTTCCTATCCACCTTGTTTTTGACATGAAATTTGCTATCATCTGGATCTTTCTTCCTCTCTACAGTTTTTAAGATTTTATCTTTTTCGCTGGTGTTGAGCAAACGCTTACAAGCCAGTGGAGAGTCTAAAACACTTGTAGAAACAGTATGGCTATGCCCAGTAAACTTATTTAGCATACATAAAATGTTATGGTTGAGTGGTGTCCCTTCCAAAGCCCATGTTGAAGTCCTAACCTGCAGGACCTCAGAATGTGACCTTATTTGGAAATAGGGTCTTTACAGAGGTAACCAGGTTAAAATAAGGTCTTGTGTAGACCATAATCTGGTATGACTGTTGTCCTTGTAAGAGGAGGAAATTTGGACAGATGGACATGCAGAGGGAAGATGGTGTGAAGACAGAGAAGACACCACACTGGCAAAGGCACCCAAGGACTGCAGACACCAGAGACTGGGCAGAGACGAGGCAGGGCTCCCCACAGATTTCAGAGGCAGCGTGGCCCTGCCCACCCCTCGATTTCCCCGTTCCCACCTCCAAGCAATACATTTCTTTACTATAGCAGATAAATGTTGCTGTATAGCGTCACCAGTTACAGCGGCCCTATGTTCCATGAATGTGGTTGATGTGGAGGACTGCACAGGTCTCATTCAGGCCCCACTCACCTGACCTCTGCACACAAGTCACAAATCCGTCAGACCAACAGTCGGTGCCAGCCTCCCAGGTCTGGAGTCCCGTGGTCCCGCACCATCCCACTTCTCAAGACCCCTGCTGCGGGACTGCCTGCAGTTCGCTGACTGACCCCTGGAACATGGTGGCCGCTGAAGCCAGGGCACCACCATGCTGAGCTCAGGCCAATCGCCAGCCCTCCCGATTGTGAGCTAAATAAATGGTTGTCATTTAAAGCCACTCTGTTTTGGAGTGGTTTATTATGGAGCAAAAGCTGATAGACCCTTCTATAATGCTTTTGCCTTAAAGTTTATTTTTTTCTTATGCCGACATATTTAATCACCTTTTGTACTTGCATGAATTGAACTGAATGTGCAGTTACAGATCAGCAGGTTATTTTCTGTCAGCTCACTGAAGATGTTTGTTTCTATAGTTACTGAGGTCTGATGTCAGCCCTACTTACTTATACTTAAACATTCTTTCCCTTTGGCGGTTCCTTTTTCTTTGATAATACTGCAGTTTCATGCCCCTGCCTTAGGGTGGAGGTGGAGGGGGCTGTTTCCTGTCTTGGGATCTGGTGCTTCTCCTCACTGCTGTGGTCTGAGTGTTTGCATCCCTGCAAAATCCTTATGTTGAGACCTAACCCTCAAGGTGATGGTGTCAAGAGGTGGCCCTTTGGGAGCACCACGAATGGCCTGAGTGCCCTTATAAAAGAGGCTCGAGAGAGACCCCTCACCCTTCCACCATGTAAGGCCACAATGGGAAGGGACCAGCCGGGCCACGGAGCAGCCCTTACAGGCCACCACCCTGGATTTGCCGGCCCCATGATCTTGGTCTGGTCTTCCTGGTCTCCAGGGATGTGAGAAATCAATGTTCAGTTTGGAAGCCATCCAGCATGCGGTGTTCCGTTTTAGTAGTTTGTATGGACTAAGACACTCATTTTGAAGATACATAGCTCTTTAATTTGGAAAAATTGTCTCAAGTATTGCCTCGTACCTTTATTCTCTTCTACGTCTTTTCCATGTAGATAAAGATAAATCTCTCTCTGTCTGTGTGATGTAGTCTGGCTAATTAAAAAAAATAACTTCATTTCCTCTTCTAATTTAACTCATCCATTGAAATTTAAATAATATATTTTGAAACAGTATCTTTCCCATTTATCCCTTGTTTCTGGCTCATGTTTTAAATTCCTTTATTTTTATAAATATTTTAAACTCATTAAAAAATATTCTATGAAAATTGCAGTGTGATTGGGGAGGGTGCCTCATTTGTTGTTTCTGTGCCCTCACTGTGGCTGGAAAGCCTGGGTGGAAGGCACCTTTCTCCAGAGGAGGTTTGTGTGGTAGCTGCCGAATGCTCCAGAGTTTCCTGTATTTACTATACAGAGCGTAAATCTGAATTCTAAATTCAGGCATTTTCAAATCTGTATAATCGGGAGAATTCTCCCTCCTCGCCCAAAGCCCAGGCTGGGTGGGGCATTTCTTTTTTCTGAGATTTTTTTCACTTAATATCCACCTTCTTTCATACAACAAAAATATTAAAAAAAATAAAGGAAATTGGTGAAGCACAGTATTTTTCTGAGTGCTAAATCTATCCCTCACCCAAACAGACCTCTGGATTAGACTCCACTGTCCTCTCCTGCTTAATGTCAAACTCAGTCAGTTTCTTTTAAGGTATTTTATCTTTTCAGGATTCTTGTGAAAATTATATATTTTCTCAAGAACTCTTCCAGAATATGTCAAGCTAGACATCGGTATCCATTTTTGAAAATGGCTCACATATTATAAGGAGAAAACGCACTTTCAGCTCAACAATGTTTTCTTGCCTGATCCTCGGCTGTTGGCTCTGTGCCTTCTGAAAAAGGACTATTACTGGAAAACGAACCAGGCACATGCTGTTGATTTTTATCTTCTCTTTTACTTTCTTGCTTCATCTACATTCTTTCCTGCTGCCTTCTGAGCTTCTCAAGTTTTTCTTCCTTATCACTGATTTTTTTAAGTATTATTTATTCTATTCTTCAATACCTACTTCAGGCAAGTCTTTACCCCAAACAGTACAAAGGTTCTGCTGAACTCCAGAGAGATCACATGGAAGCCTAGAGCATTATCACCTCGATTTAGTAAGACTTTCAGGTACCTGGCTGGAATATGCTTGTGGGGCTTTAGGTATCTGAGGTGACACCAGTGCTTTCCAATTCCCATTAAACTAGCAACAAAGACACAAAAGAACACAACTCAGCACACTGAAAACCTCAGTGATACAATAACCAGGACAGTTGGCCAGATTCAGGAAAAACTCCAGCTACTACTTGGAGGAAGTAGGAAGATCAATTACTATTTCTCTGTTACTCTCTGCTCCATGACTTAAAATATACAGGGATTTAAAAATCCTGAAGACCAGGCAGCTACTAAAAATTAACCTGGTAACGAGAAACACAGACTGAGAGCAGGTTCAGTTGGGTGGAGGGAACACCCTTCTCTGTTCTGTGGGACATTCTGACAACTCGGCCTGGGCGTGTTCCCGGTGGTAAGGTTTGCCACGTGAGGCCGAAGACAGCCTTGAACTGTCATCTCTGATCACGGTCACGACTGTAGCAGGCTGTTTAGTGATGTGCCCCATCTATCGTTTCTGGAGTCTGTAAAGTCACGACAGAACGTAGAGCTTCGGTTTCGCTGTGCTGTGCAGAGTTACGCAGTAGGTGTGCCACATGTGGAAAGGGAAGGAGGACGGCAGAGCCGTGTGCTCCTGCCCAAGCTGAGTGGGTGCGCAGTGACTGCCCGTGGAGGGCAGCTGTGGTGAGACACTGACGCCGATGAGGCCGTGTGGGGACGCGGGGTGAGGAGCCTGCTCCTGGCCTGTGAGAAAGCACCTCGGGGGACGCTCAGGTCTCTAGAGAAAGTACTTTCCAACTACAAACATGGCTCAAGGCCATGGCAATTTAGTTACTAAAGTAAATGTGACTTTAATTTGTAGTCAAAATCTAGTAAGGCCAGGATATTTGCCTTATGTTTAAGTGGTATGCCTGAAAGTGCCTAGGGCCAAAACTTTGTTCCCTTGAGTATGTAAGAAAGAATTTTAGATACGCTTCCTCATCCTTATAGTACAACGTTCCCTCACACACAATGCAAAGGTAAACCATGCCGAGTGGAAAGATCAGTTTCTAAACCCATTGAGCCCTAAAATGATGAGAAATGTCAGCACGCACAGGCCTGGAATGGTGGGCGGTGGGTGTCATCCTGAGCCAGTCTGCGACTACGCGGGAAGCTGGCCTGTGGAGTACTTGCTCTCTGCTGACATCACACACTGTCATCCCACTCTGGACATGTGACGCTCATGAGGCAGGTGGTCAGCGTCACGGCTCCTGGGTGACCAGGCACGGAAGCCACGGCGGGTCCGGCAGTCTCTCTTGGGCTTGGCTTCTTCAGCTGAAGGTCTGATAGGGTCACTTCTAAGGCCCTTTCCAGCTTTAGTGTTCCCATGATTGACAAGGAAACTATGGCAAATAAGGGGGCACTTTCAGGAAGACCAATGAGGTCGTGAGTTTAAAGGCACAAATCACATCTTTGATTCACATGCTCCCTAAGGAACATGATACACTTCCTTAGAGGTGGCAGTAGTTAGGAAAATACCTGTTGCACAGGTATTTAAAATTTTTATGATTGTTTTTTCAAAGCAGCAGCCTGAGTTATTTCAAAGGCCCTTTCCAATTCTATTCAGTGCTTCAAATATAAATCAACTCCCCAAAATAGTTTAGGAGAGCAGTGAATTTTTAAATTCAAGGACATAAGTCTTTGATCTATGTATTCCCTTCAAAGCCTCATGTAATTCCTCCCATTGCAGGTACTCAAGGAAATATCTCTAGATTATAGTTAATTTACACTTGCTTTGCTTTTCAAGTAAGTTTTCAACACTATAACATTAATGAGTTACTTTCAAAACATTATTTCTTACTCTGTCTTATAAGAACAAGTGAGCACATGGGAAACAGGTATCTAATGAGAATACTCTGTTCCCTAGTTTTCTTTAATGAGACAATTAGCTTTTACATACTTCAGCCTTCATTAATAAAACTTAAAAGCCAAATACTAACCCAGGTTCATGTATATTAATAGATGTCCTGGGTTTTCTATATTAACTTCAGACTGTTGAAGAGACTCTACTGATGCATAACATAACGTGGCATACATTCCCTGTTAACTGAAAACTCATAGTTGATAACTTTGGGAAGCAACGTTCCAGGCACTTGACATGGAATAGGTGACATTCTTTCAATAAATGTGAAAGATAGCACGTATTATATGCAGCACTCAAGGCTTTTCAAGGGGGAAAAAGGTCAGTGAAAAATAAAATTCACATGCACCCTACATAAGCATGTAACTTCTAATGGAACACATTAAAGAGAAACACATGAGTTGATAATTCATTTGTACTCTTATGCTGCTTTTTAATAGAAATTAAATAGTAACTTAATGTACATAATGTGGAGTTTTGTTTTCCAGTCTAGTTGCTTTTCAGTGTCCACTTTTTTGAGTCTCATGGGAAATGTTATTCGGCATCAAGATGTGGTTTGATGAGTGAACAATGTCAAGCATCAGCTCTACTTAACACAGGACAAAGGGGGTGCAGTTAATCTGAGCTAACAACACGGACAAATATAAAGACCTGCAAGAGTGTCAACATGCATTATTAGGGCAAGGTTCAAAGGCAAGCCAGCCCACACAGACTCCTGGGCTGAGCACACACAGACAGGGATGACTCTACCGGGATCCACAGCCAAAGTAATAAGGGTCGTCAGGGCGGAATCCATATGCTGTGGCAGGGCGTCCAAGCAGGCCGACTGGTTGGCCGAAACCATCCATTCCAAGGCTGAAAAGAGAAGGAGGAATGATGTGTTACTTACTTCATCACACACCCACAGCACAGGTCTAGTAAGAGGCCTGGAGTTTTACACCTCCAGAGTTGTCTGCCTAGCAGCAGACACGATTTGGGTGGCTATGAACACTTTATCAATACAGCCATAAAGAGGTGTGTAATATCTACTTCTAACCACATGTGTTAAAAATGTTGGAAACCTCTGTCATCAGGTACCACTCAAGATAAGAGGACATCAGAATAATTTTAATGAATTCATATATGGCTTTTATGCCAGAATGTGAAAAGATTTCACATACTAGCAATTATCAGTAATGCATGCTAAGGAGTGATAAAATTAAAACTGTATAAAGATAGCTTGAAGCATGGATATACTTTACTTTGAGAGAACTATTCTTTGATCTATTAATAAATTACTTAGAAGAAAATCTGTTCTCCAAGGCACGTTCTAAGGAGCAGAGAATCGTCCAACACTCACAGGAGGACACAGTATTTGCTATGCCAGGCACAGGGCAGCTTCTTCCAGTCAAAGACAATGTTCACAATGCAGAAATACAAGCTTTGACAAAAATTCAAATGACAAAGATTACTTGACATTATAGTAGATGGGAAGATACGTCTGTATCAGCTAAGTCTCAGCATGATTTGAAATGTATTCAAATGTACAGACACTTCCTTCTCACACTCAAAATGAGATTAAATTAAAACACCTCAGAAATAACTATTAAAATGTTAAGGTTTTAAATATATCTCCATGTGTGTGTGTGTGTCCTGGGACAGGGCCAAAGACTAAGCCATATATAGGGCTTATTACTCATGTCTCCCTAGCTCTCGGGAATGGAATGTCTAAAATACAAGCGTTGGGTTAGCTTCTGCAGTGGGTGAGCCTGGAGAACTCAGCTTCTTGGGCTCCTTCACCAAAAATAGTCTAATTTCTGAGAGGTGAATTTCATTCTGAAGTGGCAAAATGCAAGCACCTCGGGCCACGGGGAGACGGGAGTCTGGCGAGGACTGTTACCAGGGCAGCGTGCACGCCCTCCGGTAACTAACGGTGTCCTTGAGCAGCACCACCGCGAACAGCTCCCGGTGGGGGCGGGGCGGAGACCCTCCTCGAGGCACCCTTGGGCCCAGCGCAGTCCTGTCTTCTCCCTGACCTGGGCTGGGACCTCTCGGAACTTGGCGACAAGAGCCACGGGGCCGCGCCGAGGAGCCACGCAAAGGCACCTTCACGCCGCCTTGGACGCACCTGCCGCAGCACTGCTGCAGTGACACCCGCAGGCGGCGGGGGGCGTCCGAGCTAAAGGGGCGGAGCAGCGGGCGCCCGGGCGGGGCCATGGCCACTCCTTGCTTCCCGAGGCGCAGGGGCACCGGCCTTTGGGGCTGGTCCACACCGAGGGAAGGGCTCCACAGAGCTCCCAGGAGTCGGGGGCCAGGATACAGTCACACTGCACAACCGTCATTTCTATGACCAGCAGGCAGACGTCTATTACTCCCCAGTAAACGCAGACATTATCCGATTTGCCTGACATGTTCCACTGCACACTGACAAATGGCTACTTTGCTGTTTTTAGACAATGCTAGTCATCCTGCTGGTAAGAATTTGCACTACCCAGCAGTGAAAATAAGTATGAACCTTGACACTGGCGAGTTTGTACCGTGAAGAAGCTCTATTTACACAGTCAACAGTTCCCCCAGAGGCACCCATGTGTGCTAACAATGTGCAGGACACATCTGAACTCTCATCATTTAGGAAAAATTTCCAAAGAGGGAAATTAAACAGGCTTTTCTGAAATTATCCATCAAGTATCACAGATGAACTTGCCATTTAAAGAAAAGAATATCTGAAACATGATGGCATCCTAGACTCTGACGTAAGTCCTAGGTCCTGTTGTATTATGAAGGATCAACTATATCCATATAATTACTGCATTTAAATAATGAAATCCACTTTAAAACAGAATAGTTTGGGAGAAAGGAAGAAGATGGTGGCGTGAGAAGTGAGGCAGAAAAGTGAGGCCAAAACCACATACAATGCTAAAATACAGTAAATACAACTAATCCTGAAAGAGCGATCCAAAGACTGCAGAACAGACAGCCTACATCTGGGGAAAAGAGAAGACCTCAGAAAAGGGTAAAGTAGAAAGCTGCCATCTGGCCTGACCCAAGCCCTCCCCCCACCCCACCTCACAGGTGGAAGATCAAGGGAGCAGGGAGGGAGTAGAAACCCAGGACTGCTAAACACCCAGCCCTGAAGATCTGCTCCAGGAGCATGAACACACATTACATGGTGCTCTGGAGATCAGTAGGGTTGGAAGGCAAAGACAAGCAGAATACTGGGACAGACTGTGATTCCACCCGATTATGGAGAACAGGTACCCATAAACAGCCACTATGGGACAAAAGAAAGGCAGGCACTCTGAAAGACTTCCCAATAGCAAGAGGGCTGCTAAAGGGGCAAGGATTACACAGAGCTTTCTGCTCAGGAGAAAAGTCAGGTGGACAAAATTGTCCCAGCACACTCAGTCCAGCAGGTTGGGAACTTTCAGGAGCTTTAGATGCTCCATCCCTCTGGCTGGCAATGCAGCTCCGAGGCCCCCCACCGCAATATGCAGCTGCTGCACCTTTCTCCCGCCAGCACCCGTTCACAAACCTGCTGCCCCCACCATTGCTCCAGGCCAGTCAGAGGATGGCCCCGCCTATGGCAGACACAGGTGCGTAACACACAGGCTCCTCCCTGCTGGCCCTGGCAGTGAAGGCAGGAACTGCATCTGGGAAGCAGGAAAGAGCTCTTTCCTCCCTCCAGGACCAGTACTGCTCACCTGCAATCCCCACCATTGCTCCAGGGACTGAGCAGCTCCAGAGGGTAGTAGAGCTTCTGGGCACTAGAGGGCACCACTTATATAAAGTTATTATTCCATAGGAATCACTAGAATGAAATGGCAAACAAATTTTGTACAAAAATTCAAATGTCAGAAAGAGGACTAAGTGAAACTAAAATCACCAATCTTCTTGATAAAGATTTCAAAATAAAAATCATAAACATGCTCATGGAGCTACAGAAAAATACTCAAGATCTCAGGAAGGACTTCCAGAAAGACAATTTGCAAAATACAGTATCAGAAATGAAACATACAATGGAGGGATTTAAAAGTAGATTAGATGAGGCAGAGGAGATGGTAAAGAGAACAGGAAAACAAAGGAGCTGAGGCACAGGGAGAAAAAAAAATCTCTAGGAATGAAAGAATAAGAGAACTGTGAGACCAATCCAAATGGAATATTTGCTTTACAGGGGTACCAGAAGAAGAAGAGAGGGAAAAAGGGATAGAAAGTCTCTTTGAGGAAATAATTGCTGAAAACTTCTCCAATCTGGGGAAGGAAATAGTCTCTCAGGCCATGTAAGTACAGAGATCTCCCAACACAAGGACCCTAGGAAGACAACACCAGGACATATAATTATTAAAATGGCAAAGATGAAGGACAAGGACAGAGTATTAAAAGCAGCCAGAGAGAGAAATACAAAGGAAAACCCATCAGGCTATCAGCAGACTTCTCAGCAGAAACCTTACAGGCCAGAAGGCAGTGGCATGATGTATTTAATGCAAGGAAGCTGAAGGGCCGCCAACCAAGAATACTCTACCCAGCAAGACTGTCACTTAAATGTGAAGCAGGGATTAAACAATTTTGAGATAAGAAAACGTTGAGGGAATTTACCTCCCACAAACTGTCTACAGTGTAAAGGGACTGCTTTAGATGAAGTGCTCCTAAGGCTAAATAGGCTGTCACCAGGAAAATAAAACCACAGTAAAGGAAGAAGACCAATTAATTACTAAGCAAATGCAAAATTAAAACAACTACTCACAAAGTTAGTAAAAGAATACACCAAGAGTACAGAATATGACACCTAATATATAGAGTGGTGGAGGAAGAAGAAAGGGGAAAAAAAAGAACCTTCAGACTGTGTTTGAAATAGCATAATAAGCAAGTTCAGAAAGTCCATTAGATAGTAAGGAAGCGACCCTTGTACCTTTGGTAACCACGAATCCAAAGCCTGCAATGGCAATAAGTACATATCTATCGATAAACACCCTAAATGTAAATGGATTGAATGTACCAATCAAAAGACACCAAGTTACAGAATGGATAAAAAAGCAAGACCCATCTATATGCTGCCTACAAGAAACTCACCTCAAACCCAAAGACATACACAGACTAAAAGTGAAGGGATGGAAAAAGATATTTCATGCAAACACTAGGGAGAAAAAAGCAGGTGCTACAGTACTTGTATCAGACAAAATAGACTTCAAAACAAAGAAAGTAACAAGAGACAAAGAAGGACATTACATAATGATAAAGGGGTCAGTCCAACAAGAGGATATAACCATTATAAATATCTATGCACCCAACACAGGAGCACCTACATATGTGAAACAAATACTAACAAAATTAAAGGAGGAAATAGAATGCAATGCATTCATTTTAGGAGACTTCAACACACCACTCACTCCAAAGGACAGATCAACCAGACAGAAAATGAGTAAGAACACAGAGGCACTGAACAACACATTAGAACAGATGGACCTAACAGACATCTATAGAACATTCCACCCAAAAGCAGCAGGATACACATTCTTCTCAAGTGCACATGGAACATTTTCCAGAATAGACCACATACTAAGCCACAAAAAGAGCCTCAATAAATTCAAAAAGATTGAAATTGCAACAACCAACTTCTCAGATCACAAAGGTATAAAACTAGAAATAAATTGTACAAAGAAAACAAACATGCTCACAAACACATGGAGGCTTAACAACATGCTCCTAAATAATTAATGGATCAATCACCAAATTAAAACAGAGATCAAGCAATATATGGAGACAAGTGAAAACAACAGCACAACGCCCCAACTTCTGTGGGACACAGTGGAGGCAGTTCTAAGAGGAAAGTATATAGCAATCCAGGCCTATTTAAAGAAGGAAGAACAATCTCAAATGAATAGTCTAAATTTACAATTATTGAAACTGGAAAAAGAACAAATGAGGCCCAAAGTCAGTAGAATGAGGGTCATAATAAATATCAGAGAAGAAATAAATAAAATTGAGAAGAATAAAACAATAGAAAAAATTAATGAAACCAAGAGCTGGTTCTTTGAGAAAATAAACAAAAAAGATAAAGCCCTAACCAGACTTATTAAGAAAAAAAGAGAACCTACACACAACAGAATCAGAAATGAGAAAGGAAAAGTCACTACGGACACCACAGAAATACAAAGAATTATTAGAAAATACTATGAAAAACAATACGCTAACAAACTGGATAATCGAGAAGAAATGGACAACTTCCTAGAAAAATACAACATTCCAAGACTGACCCAGTAAGAAACAGAAAATCTAAACAGACCAATTACCAGCAATGAAATCGAATCGGTAATCAAAAAACTACCCAAGAACAAAACCCTCGGACAAGATGTATTCACCACTGAATTTTATCAGACATTTAGAGAAGACATAATACCCATTCTTTTTAAAGTTTTCCAAAAAACAGAAGAGGAGGGACTACTTCCAAACTCATTCTATGAAGCCAGCATCACTCTAATACCAAAACCAGGCAAAGATGCCACAAAAAAGAAAATTACAGACCAATATCCCTGATGAACATAGATGCAAAAATACTCAACAAAATGTTAACAAACCGAATTCAAAAATACATCAAGAGGATCATACACCATGATCAAGTGGGATTCATCTCAGGGATGCAAGGATGGTACAACATTCGAAAATCCATCAACATCATCCATCACATCAACAAAAAGAAGAACAAAAACCACATGATCATCTCCAAAGATGCTGAAAAAGCATTTGACAAAATTCAACATCCATTCATGATAAAAACTCTCAACAAAATGGGTATAGAGGGCAAGTATCTCAACAAAACAAAGGCCATACATGACAAACCAACAGCCAACATCATATTTAACAGCAAGAAGCTGAAAGCTTTTCCTCTAAGATCGGGAGCAAGACAGGGATGCCCACTCTCTCCACTGTTATGCAACATAGTACTGGAGGTCCTAGCCACAGTAATCAGACAATGTAAAGAAATAAAAGGCATCCAGATTGGTAAGGAAGAAGTCAAACTGGACCTGTTGCAGATGACATAATATTATACATAAAAAACCCTAAAGACTCCACTCCAAAACTACTAGAACCAATATCTGAATTCAGCAAAGTTGCAGGATACAAAATTAATACATAGAAATCTGTTGCATTCCTATACACTAACGATGAACTAGCAGAAAGAGAAATCAGGAAAACAATTCCATTCACAATTGCATCAAAAAGAATTAAATACCTAGGAATAAACCTAGCCAAGGAAGTGAAAGGCATATACCCTGAAAACTATAAGACACTCCTAAGAGAAATTAAAGAGGACATTAACAAATGGAAATTCATCCTATGCTCTTGGGTAGGAAGAATTAATATGGTCAAAATGGCCATCCTGCCTAAAGCAATCTACAGATTCAATGCAATCCCTATCAAAATACCAACAGCATTCTTCAATGAACTGGAACAAATAGTTCTAAATTCATATGGAACCACAAAAGATCCTGAATAGCCAAAGCAATCCTGAGAAGGAAGAATAAAGCAGGGGGGATCTTGCTTCCCAAATTCAAGCTCTACTACAAAGCCACAGTAATCAAGACAATTTGGTACTGGCACAAAAACAGACCCATAGACCAGTGGAATAGAGAGTCCAGATATTAACCCAAGCATATATGGTCAATTAATATACGATAAAGGAGCTATGGACATACAATGGGGAAATGACAGCCTCTTCAACAGCTGGTGTTGGCAAAACTGGACAGCTACATGTAAGAGAATGAAACTGGATTACTGTCTAACTCCATACACAAAAGTAAACTCGAAATGGATCAAAGACCTGAATGTAAGTCATGAAACCATAAAACTCTTAGAAGAAAACATAGGCAAAACTATCTTGAATATAAACATGAGCAACTTCTTCATGAACATATCTCCCGGGCAAGGGAAACAAAAGCAAAAATGAACAAGTCGGACTATATCAAACTAAAAAGCTTCTGTACAGCAAAGGACACCACAAGTAAAACAAAAAGGCATCCTACAGTATGGGAGAATATATTCATAAATAACATATGCAATAAGGGGTTGACACCCAAAATACATAAAGAACTCATGCACCTCAACAAACAAAAGCAAATAATCCAATTAAAAAATGGGCAGAGGATCTGAACAGACACTTCTCCAAAGAAACTCAGATGGCCAACAGGCACATGATGCTCCACATCCCTAATCATCAGGGAAATGCAGATTAAAACCACAATGAGATACCACCTCACACCAGTGAGGGTGGCTGCCATCCAAAAGACAGACAATAACAAATGCTGGTGAGGATGCGGAGAAAGGGGAACCCTTCGACACTGCTGGTGGGAATGTAAATTAGTTCAACCATTGTGGAAAGCAATATGGAGGTTCCTCAAAAAACCCAAAATAGAAATACCATTTGACCCAGGAATTCCACTCCTAGGAATTTACCCTAAGAATGCAGCAGCCCAGTCTGAAAAAGGTAGATGCACCCCTATGTTTATCGCAGCACTATTTACAATAGCCAACATATGGAAGCAACCTAAGTGTCCATCAGTAGATGAATGGATAAAGAAGATGTGGTACATATACACAATGGAATATTATTCAGCCATAGAAGAAAACAAATCCTACCATTTGCAACAACAAGGATGGAGCTAGAGGGTATTATGCTCAGTGAAATAAGCCAGGCGGAGAAAGACAAGTATCAAATGATTTCACTCATCTTGTGGAGTGTAAGAACAAAGAAAAAATGGAAGGAACAAAACAGCAGCAGACTCACAGAACCCAAGAATGGACTAACAGTTACCAAAGGAAAAGGGATTGGGGAGGATGGGTGGGAAGGGAGGGATAAGGGAGGAAAAGGGGCATTACGATTAGCACACATAATGTAGGGTGGGGGGCAGCACGGGGAAGGCAGTATAACACAGAGAAGACAAGTAGTGACTCTGTAGCATCTTACTATGCTGATGGACAGTGACTGTAATGGGGTATGTGGTGCGGACTTGATAATGGGGGGAGTCTAGTAACCATAATGTTGCTTATGTAATTGTATATTAACGATACCCCCGAAAAAAAGATTAAACGTAGAAAGAAAACCTTTAAGACGTGAAAATAAAAAATCTCACCCTCACACCAACCAGATGTATTTATGTCACAGTAAAAACATGCGTTGTGGATATTGGAGATGCACAGAATGCCTATCTCATGCTTCTTTGGGAATTTTCCATCTTTGCCCTCTTCTGTGTTTCCAGAAATACCTTGACAATGGTTTGCTGTGTTGGTCTTTTCCCTTCATTTATTAAAACATAAAAGAGTAGAAAAAATTTCAAAGACTTTTTTTCTTAAGGAATATCCACCAGCTCTTAAAGAAAATATATTTTCTGAAGTCCAAAGGCCACAGATGAACATAAAGCCTGAAGGCTGGCAACTGCCGCCACCGACAGTCATGGATGTGCGAGGAAACATGCTGTCTATCTTTCTGACCAGATTCCTCGTGCTCACTTTTCACTTAGAATGTACACACATGAAAAGTCTTCCTTTTCAAACCGTTCCTTCTCTTTAACACACATATAACTAGGAGAACATTCTTTTCTTTTTGTGAGGAGAATGGACCTGGGACATTGTCCTTTAATCCTGTTGACGCCACATTTCCAAGAAGCCTAAATAATTCAGCACAAGACCTAATAATTTGCCTAAAGTAAGTCTTGCAAAGAATCGTAAGATCCTTCCACTTTTTTCAGTCTATTTTCTTCTGTATATTGGCCTATTTCCTAGCAGCCTATAAATTCTGGCATGGCTTATAAGATGCTCAGTATTGGAAGTTTCCTTTAATTGGAAGGGATGATCTGAAACCAAAAGGCCCTTGAAATACAGTCAAGAATTAGAAATCTACAGCACAGAGCGTATAGTTAAAACTGCTGTATTATATACTTCAAAATTTGCTAAGAGGCCCAGATCTCATGTTAAGTGTTCTTATCACAGAAAATAATAGTACTAATAAATAAAGATGATTGGAGAAAACTTTTGGGTATGATGGGTATGTTCATGTGTAGATTGTGGTGATGGTCAAGGGTGTACACTTACCTCCGAACTCATCATCAAGATGTCTGTGTACAGCTTTTTGTAAGCCAATCATACCTTAATAAAGTGGTTTAAAACAGCCCCCAAGAATTGGGATTAAAACAAACAAAAAACTAAAAATTGAAATACATTTGACCCAGGAATTCCACTCCTAGGAATTTACCCAAAGAAAACAAGATCCTAGAACAGAAAGACATATGCAGCCCTATGTTTATCGCAGCACTATTTACAATAGCCAAGATACAGAAGCAACCTAAGTGTCCATCAGCAGATGAATGGATAAAGAAGAGGTGGTATATATACACAATGGAATATTATTCAGCCATAAGAAGAAAATAAATCCTATGATTTGTAACAACATGGTTGGAGGTAGAGGGTATTATGTTCAGTGAAATAAGCCAGGTGGAGAAAGACAAGTGCCAAATGATTTCACTCATCTGTGGAGCATAAGAACAAAGCAAAAACTGAAGGAGCGAAACAGCACCAGACTCACAGACTCCAAGAAGGGAACGGCGGTTACCAAAGGGAAGGGGGTGAGGAGGGAGGGAGAAGGGGATTAAGGGGTATTATGATTAACACACATAATGTAGGGGGGTCACAGGGAAGGCAGTATAGCACAGAAAAGACAAGTAGTGATTCTATAGCATCTCACTATGCTGATGGACAGTGACTGTAATGGGGTGTGTGGTGGGGACTTGATAATATGGGTGAATGCTGACACCACAATGTTGCTCATGTGAACCCTTCATAAGACTGTATATTAACGATACCTTAATCAAAAAAATAACTTAACAGTTTGGCTCTTTAATCTCCATTTGGTTCTAACATAGTGGGGAAATTAAGACTCCTCAGGGTGCTAAAACCTGTGGATATTCTTTTGGGATATATGGACACTTACTGTACTCTCTGTCTTGGGACAAGGATGTAGATCTTATGAAGGATTAAGGATCCTTATAAGGAATAAGGATATTACTACTGCTGAGTCTGGCCCAAGATGAGGAGAGCCTAATAGGAAGTCTTTTAAATAAAAGCAGATAGATTTTCTGTAAGGTCCTCTGGAAGGGGATAGAAACCATAACTATAAAAGCAGAAACTGTGCTTTCTTGACCCACTAGGACTGGACTCGAGGGAACAGTATGAAGGGCGCTTGCCCACCCTCTCCAGGAGCTCAGAGGCAGGCCCACTAAGCCGCAACACACTGCACCTGCCCTCACCCCATGTGGCCGCTCAGCTTCAGAAGACTTTGTGCACTTGGCTTTTTATACTGGAATTTAACCCAGCAGTGCATGTGTTTCTCTGGATGTATATATTGTCTTCCCAGCACTCCTAACCTACCCTAGATTAGAATATAACACCGCCAGATTACTTTTTCTTTACAGGACTGTTTATATAGTATCATTTACCTTCATCTTCAATGTCTAGATACATTTTGGAACTTTAAATTAGCTTTAAATTAGGAAAATACCAAAATGCTATCTCTGTTCTTGAAAATTTTTAATTCTAGTGCAAAGAAAGTGATTACTATATGTTGTGAAAAGACAACTAGGAAAGGTAAGGCCCCCCAAATCCATCTGCTATTAAGTTTTGTGTCCCAAGGACAATGATTTTAGGGTACCTAGAAAGGAAAATGACAAATTCTTCGTAAGTAAAAAATTGTACTTAAAATCCAACAAATCTAAAACCACATCTAGATTCTAAATTAAAAAAAAACATTTAGAAAATGAATCAGCATTTGGCAAGCAGAAGACTGAATTCTCTGTAATATTTACAAGGCTTCAAAAACAAATCTGAACAGCATTCATTTGAATTCCAAACTGATATGAATCAGAGGAAAAGAAATCCACGCATGACAAGTGAGGCTTCACATGCAGCACAGGGCAGGCAGCCAGTGAGGAGGCCGGGGCACCCCCAGGTCATCACACTTCTGTGCAGAGCTTTTGCTCCAGCAAGGGGAGAAAATCACCTACCTCTGGCATTTGGGAGCAGGCTTAGTGCATATTTGTAAAACACTTAGAAATCCTTGGATGAAAACTGCTGTGTAAGTGAAGAGTATTATCATTATTTCATTAAAATTAGATAAAAGCAATGCAAGTCTTTGTCTCTGAAATTTCCAAGTCAGCAAAATAAACGTATAGCAAATAATGAATATATTAGTGGATGCTACAAAAAAACAAATTGAAGCCAGTTCTCTCTTCATCAGCTCACAGAATCTGTGACCTGGCAACACTTTTAGACGTAATCTAGTCTATGATCCCACCCACAGCATCTCTGTCAGGGCCTCTCAAGTTCTTGTCAGGACACCTTAAAACGGTGTCCTCTGACTGCAAGGCATTCACTCTACCTTTGGCCACAACAGGCTGTTTGGAAGTTCTGTATTACACTGATCTGAAATCTGGTTCTTTGAAAATTACCCTCTGGAGCCACACATGAAGTCTAATCCTTTAGTATGACTATTTCACAACTCAACAACCCTCATGACATGGTCTCTAAAATCTTTACTGTCTCATTTGCTTTCTAAAGTAGCTTTGAGTTTTTCAGCGTTTAACTTAAAATGAAAGTGAATATAAGCACTACAGAATATAAGCACATCCTATTTCTGACTCTTTACTAATGTAGGCTAAAACTGTACTGATCTTCAAGCATTTTAAGGAGTCATTACCATAAAACGGTTCACACTGAATACGTATGTACACAGATGCACACAAAATTTTCACTAAGCACCATGCTGAATTTCATCTTTTTGAGTCTTTCTTTAGTAGTTCTCTGTAAGCCAAAATCCTCTATGACAATGTATTTATAAACTAGAAAAGTGGTTCTTATTAACTACCTATCTTTGTGATCGCTAATATTGAAGGCTGGAGTTTTTGAGGATTGTCAAGTGAAAGGACTTAATGTGGACTTTCTTTGGAAGTAACTTCCCAGAATAATATAGAACTGTATGAAATTATTTGGTAACAGTTTTCCAGAACAGTTCATTCTTTTTATCAATTACTCCAGAATACTGATCATAGAATCACAATCAGTATGTTTATCTTCCTAAGTAGATCATTGTAGTGATTTCAGCTAAAGAGGGATTTCTCCTTGGAAACTTAATACTCATTCTTTGTTTATCCATCTGTCTGTCCATCCATCCACCTAAATAGTACATGAGTTCTTACAATGTGTAAAGTATTGTGTTAAGAGTCCGTGTTTCAAAACAAAATATGGTGCTGGGAAGGCAGTAATAGGACATGGTCCCTTGCCACAGAATGGAGCGACTGATGTGGAACATAATTCTCATTCTGATAAGATGTTGTATTATCCTAGTATATTTATAAATTGCTTCAGAAAAATAGAAGAGGACCGAATAGTTGATAAATGTGAGGGTCTATCAGAGGTATGTACAAATAGTTACAGGAGAATCTTGGGGGCTGGGAGGTACTCCTAGAACACACCTTGATTTTGATGCATCTGTCACGTCCTGAAGTTGTATTTTGTGTTCTGTTTCCCATGAGCATGCAAGCACCAGGAAGAGCAGCCTGTCTCACTGCCATTATCACTAGCACCTGGCTCAGTATCTGACTTGGAGTGGAGTCAAAAGAACTTGCATGAATGGATGAAACTTAAAAGACAAGCAGGACTTCACAGGGAAGAAAGGCAGCCCTGTCAGCATGGCAGCTGAGCGAGAGAGGGAGGGTGGGAGGGCTGCAGGGCAGCAAAAGGTTGGTTCGGGTTAAGTCTTAGGTTTGGTATGTCAAGTGGCAGAATGTAAGGGTGGAGAGGCAGGTTAGAACTGGATTTTGAAACCCCTTCATAGGCCATGCTAAGGACTCTATATCCTTGGGAAGCTGGAAGCTGTCCAGTGGTCTTTGAGAAGGGGAACAGCTTACTTCTGCATTTGAGAAATGTAACTGGCAACAAAGGAGACTGAGGCAGAAGCACCGGGCAACATGTTACCCAGCGTTAGCGCTGCCCACGTGTGAGCTGCAGGCACACTCGTAGAGACAACAATCAAATGTTCTGCATCTCATGACAAATAATGGTTATCTTTTCTCTTTTGAAATGGGCTTTTTAGTTATATCTTTACTATTTGGAAACTGAGAATGAAAGGGAAGAATGTCAAAATTGGCTAACGATTTTAGAGGCTGTTTTTAATTGGATTTCATCTGCATAGAACACCTCAGCCTCCTAGTTATTTGAAGCATGTTCCCATATTATAAAGGGCAGAACTGGTTTCATTCCGACTGCAGTAGTGGCCTGCCTCTGTATTCAACAGGGAAGGTTGGGCCATTTCCAGAAGAGAGCATTTTGTTCTTGAAGTCCTTCATACACCAGCAAGGGAAGTGAAGATCAAATGAGATGCCTATAAAATCATACCTAACACTTGTATAGTGGTGGATTGTTAAGTGGACCTAAATGTGTGTAATTTAAGGACCCACCACTAGATGGGAGGCTTGTCCTATCACTGAGTATCATGTACTTTGCTACAAAGTTTTAAAGCACGGTTTATGCAATTCAAACTTCTCCGTGTACTTAACTTTGACAGAATGTGGTTTCCATTGCCTCCTAATGTAATCAGTCTCCATTCTATAAATTTCAGTTAATTTAGAGTTAAATAGGAGTACCACTCATGCATACACCAAGTCCCGTGAATGTGGGGCCATGAACACGATGGAACACTGAAAAATGTAACGTGCATGCCTGTAAAGCACTACTCCAGCATAGCTTCTGAAGTTTCCACTGAGCCTGGTGATAGCATTTTGTTTCTATAAATTTATATGCATTAAATATGTATTCTAGGGCAGCTGAAAGGTGTTTCTTATTGCTTAGGACTTGGGCCTCTGTGTCACGGAGAAAATGGCAGTCAGTCTCTTGACGAGTTTACCAGCATACACCAAGTCTAGCTGCCATTTTCCATTTGGTTTTCTTTTAAATCTCTCATATGCGTAATTACCAGTTTTCCTTATATTACGCCAAAATGAAATGGCTGAAGAATCTAAGGGAGTCCTACTTTTAGTAAAATCAGGGCAGTTAATGTTTCCTTAAAATCAAGGGCAAATGTTATCAGTAGTGGAAGGCTGTACTTAAAGTGCTCACCTGAGTTTACTTTTAAATATATTTTTTAAAAGACATCTGTCAGCTCTAAAGGGAAGAAATGCCACCAGGGGGACAGACCCTTTCAACTTTGTAACTATACTAGGATGCTTCAGATAAAAACTAATTTGTAGTAATGATGGGGGACGCACATGTCCATCATTGATTTACTCCAAATGGCAGTGACCCCACTTCTCTGATACTCCTCTAACATCATGCAATTTATACTTCTCTTATTACACATGCTAACCTGTTGTTTTAACCAATCCTCAGTCTTTTTTAAGGGCATTTTCTTTCCCCTATGACACTCCGCATTGCTTCTGTCCCTTTTATTATATTTTCAATTGTACAGTCTCATGAGCTCTCCTCTAACTGGTCCACAGTACCCTGACCTCCTGCTGTGTGTCTGTCACTCTCAGGCATGGCAGTGCTCTATTCCTGAGCTCTGCAACTTCTCACTGTGTTCATTCAATTCAGGCTTACTTGGTTTCCTTGAGCTTGGAAATATTTCTACAGAGAGAAAATCTGTTCTGCATTTGTAATGTATCAAGGCCCTGGGGGTTGTAATGTATCAAGGTCCTGAAACCATTTCAGTGATGATTTTTAGCCTTGGAGCTCCCTGAATTAGATATATAATATAAATTCTGAACCCATGCATGTTACATGAAGTGAGCTTGTGATTTCTTTTTCTGATGGGGAACTGGTCTCCCAACCTAGGGCCTTGGGACAAGCTCTGGCCACTTCTCATTCAGCACTGGTGAATTCAAGTCCTCGGTCCTCTTTTCAACTGCTGAGAAAAAGCACTCTTTGAAGTCTCAGGCTTTATATAGGGATTTCAGTTCCAACTGCCTACACATAGAACTGATACCTGGGTCCGTATGCTTGCAGGTAGGTAGGTGTGTATGTGTGTGTAAGTGACCTGCAGTATTTCCTATTCTTGTGATTCTTTATGAATTTGGCCATGAATTATCATTTTGTTGTATTCTGTCCATCTTTTCTGCAGGTCTACATGGGAGGGCCCTGCAGGTCAGCTCAGGCTACCACCTTGCTGGAGTTCCACTGCCCTCTGTGGTGCTCTGCACATTGGAGGAGGGAATTTATGAGGCTGGTGTCCCTGTGATTCCTGGGCTCTGTTCCTGAAGAGAACAAGTAACTTGAAAGAAGCAACTGGGGTCATGAGAAGATACTTTCTTTTCCTTATGTGTAGGATTAACAGAAAAAAAACTCTTATGGGTGCCTAATGGAAGCAGTCAGACGTGATCATCAAGCTAAAGTATTTGCTCAAAGCTATTAAGGTCTCAAACATTTTGGAGCCATGCTTTAATGAAGTACACCATCTAGCCACCTTTCACTTCCCTTTCTTTAGGAAGGAAACATCAGGCAATGCCTCACTTCACCCAAGCGCAGGGAATTTACTGAGCCACTTAAGTAACCCTGAGGTCAATAAGCTGAGTCATTAGCACCTCCTCTGAATTATTTTTTGTTACTGGCTCAACATTTATCTACTCTGTCACAATACCTTGGTTTTTTTAGGTACAAACATTGCTGCTTAAAGTAGAGAAGATGCTGTGGGTAGCACTGTTTTCACAGATAGAGTTGATCCACTATCTGGTTCTGAGTGAGCTGAAGCCTGAACACCACAGCTAATTACTGTGTAATGTTAACCTTAGTTGCTGGTTCATTTTGAGACTCTTTAAAATATGAACTGTGTATTTTACCCCTATGCACTCTCTTAATGATTTGTTTTTTTAGACTGAAATCACTTCCAGCCATCAGTCACGCTCCCAGTCCCCTACACATGCACTTCTCCAAAAGCACAAATATTTCTTTTTCCTATTGGTGTGCCAGCGCTGTCAGAGCAAATTTCACTTTAAACTAAACGCTATGATACTTAAAACCTCTTGGATCACTCAGGCTGCTAGTGTGATCTATGACCTTCCAAGAATGACAGCTGAACTTTCCCATTTGCTTATACTGCGCGGGGGCCTGGAGAGCAGATGCCCAGGAGGAAAACGCTGTGATGCTGAGCAGAGAGGCACGCTTGCTAGAGGTGGGAGCAGGGGACTAAGTACTGAAAAATACTAACAAGAAATGAGAGGAAACTAAACACACTGTAAAGGCTAAGACCTTGAGCACAATTCCAAAGTTAATGCTAGTACTAAAAACATTTTAGTCCAATTAAAATATGAATAATGACCTTCAGTTACCCTAACTGATGGAAGGCCAGAGCCTTAAAGTGATAACACGCTACCAAAACAAACAAGATCAGAGACAGACCAGCATCCAAAGTTACACGACGCAAAATGGGCGGTACCAACTCCCTATCTCTGTGAAGCATACAGAAATCAGACACATGGCCATAATCAGAGTGGTAGTAACATGCACACTACACACAGTGACGTATGAGCCTCGTAAACGAAAATGAATGTGAAGTTCCTGTTATAACCTTGTCTCTGAGGTCCTTACATAAATAATAGCACTTGGGAACATTTTGCTATGGTTTTGAAACCTTTCACTGTCTTTCACTACCTTACATAAGAGGTGGGTAAAATAATCTCAAAATCTTAGCAAATATAAGCAGCTTAATGTAAAATTTCCAATTTATGTCACAGTCCACTTACTCATTTTTCTCAATAATTTTTAGGCTCTGCAAATTACCTTTGGCTGATAAAAATAAAACTGGTTAATATATAACGGTTTTTTTGGTAACTAAATCAAACAGTAATATTTTTCTAAAAGTGTAGAGAACAGAGAGAGGCTTGTATTTAAACAAATTAAAAGTGCATGCTGAGCATGAAAGTTAGAAAATTTGATCCTAAGTAAGTTCATAATATTGCACCTTACGGCTTTAGTGCCGCAACAGCATTTGGAGCTCAGTGTGCAGTGCGAGGTGCCGGCATCACACTGTACACAGGAGGGGCAGGTACCAAGCTAACCTCTGCTCCTGGACTTCAGGAAGCTCTCTTGCTCCTTGAGAATGTATGTTATATTATGGGTCTGAAAAAACATGCAAATTCATTTTCTACAGTGAATTTTAGATTGTCGAGATACAGACTGATTTAAGTCATTCTGATTAACCAGACTGTAGTCTTCTGATGATGAAATGAAACAAGGTGTTTCCGTTTCCTTCACAGAACAGGGCTAAACACCCTCGGAGCACAGGCTGCATGGATACCAAGCAAATCCAGTGTTGACTGGAGTGCAGAGGTGTAGGACTCTAACCTACATATTTTAAAGTCATTTCAAAGCAACGTAAAAAAACATCTTTTTTTCCTTTATCACTGATGTCCACGGCATTTGTCTCCCTTAAGGACTGGAATTGTTTCTTAAATTCAGCAAAATTAATGTAAGCATGAATTTATCAATAACTCCTGAATTTTATTAAAGTTAGTGGGGTGCAATGACCTCAAAACCAGAATATCTGGATATGATTTCTGCCTCCACTGCTATAACTTGTTCCAGTCTGTATCTGTAACTCTGTCATGATTTTATTTTGGTAAAAATTTTGAAAAATAAAAACAGCTATCCCTTTAACATCTCTGTGCCTTGAGATTACTGTATTTCTAAGTCTCTCACAGAACAGTACAGAGACTCTCAGAGTATATATACATTCGGTGTTATTGTTATGACATATGAAAATGATAAAGCCTCCTCTGAAAATACTTAAGAAATCCTGGCATATAATCTAGACAGTTAAGAGATACTCAATCATATCTGGCATGCTTCTTACACATGCTTTCTGTTTGCCTTTACAGGGCTCTTACATAATTTATAGAGATTTATGCCTACACACAGGCAGCTAATTGTTGCTGCACTAAAATAATGCCAAGGCCAATCCTTCCTGCCTTTTCCCGTAGTGAGACTGAACTGCTTGTATAAATAAGGTTATTCAATCAAAACCCTTCAGGTTCTATGTCATGACTGATGCAAATGATACACCACCTGTAGGGATGAAACATACTGGGCAGAGGCTCTTTATATACCTTTTCATCTTATATTCAGTGAGTTTACTCTGAAAGCGGTAAATCAAGGGTAAGGTTTTTAAGTTATTTCACACAAATCATCACATTGCTGTATTCTGGCTTACTGCTGAGTGCCGGCTTCTCTCTGCAAAGGGCACAGGTCATGGGAGTGGTCAGGGTCAGGCATTTTCTTTCTGCGATGCTCACTGCCTTGGGATTGTGCCAACCTGACAACCTGGGACTTAAAAGCAAAGCTGGGCGACTATGAGAATTCCTGGGTGGGGGGAATTCACAGTGGATCTCTGAGATTATAAGCAGCATGCAGGTTTAGGGAATATTTCAAACTAGCACACAGGTATATCTATATTAGGTATTTCAAGCATGAAAGACAAGGAAAGATTACAAATTGACTTATTTAAAATGACTATGGTCCCACTTGCCTATCACAAACAGTAGCCCACACCCTGACTTTGGGAGCAAAAGGCAAGATGTAATTTTAAGAAATTGTAATAGTTTCTTTTTTCCCTGGTGTATTCAGAGAACTAGTTTAATTATAATAGTCCAAACATTTATGTAGTCCTTAGAACTCAGAACTTAAAAAAAAATGTTTTGAGACTTTCAAGAATTCCTGTTGATTTTTACCACCTCAAGAGAGATCTCAGCATGAAGTTTGAACACCCATGTAAATATAGGTTTACGGGGTTTCTTGTATCAACTTGAGAAGATGTAGTTTTTTAAGTTACAGTTACTATTTAAAATTTACTTGCCTAACTAGGTTCACAGAAGCCCCCTCCCATTCTTTCGCCTTTGAGAGGCTCTAAATTAGCCACTTGACACTGTCCACACAAATCTGAATTCCTTTTTAAGACTGCTTTGCCTTTTAATTTCTGGCAGGTCAATATAAAGGTGCTTTGTTTTTGGCTGGAAAAACCTGAAATGGGAAGAATTTTTGAAAAAGTGGGATCTATCAATTTTAGATATAGCTAAACAAAAAAAAACAGGCTTAAAAAATACAATTGTATTACTTGAGATAGAATGCTATGTCCAAGAAAGGGGTATGTGGTGGGGACTCGATAATAGGGGGAGTCTAGTAACCATAATGTTGTTCATGTAATTGTACATTAATGATAGCAAAATTAAAAATTAAAAAAAAAAGAATGCTATGTCCAAGAAAGAGAAGATAACTCAAGAAATAATTATGTTCCTTGTTATGCTATCTAAAAGCCTAATTAGTTAAAATCTTTAATCATATGGCACTCCGAAGTGCTTGCTGTGCTTCTCTAGTCCAAGGTGGGATTACAGGCATACACAGATTTTACATTCACCAAGAATTAATTTTGATGATAGAAGTACAAAGTTTAGACAATTACTAATCACTTTTCTCAAGTATAAAAGCAGCACGAGGACAGGACGGCCTCACAGGGTGCCACACTCCTCTCTCTGAAGGAGGCCCAAGCTCTCCCTAACTGGTGGGTGCTAAGCAGTCAGATCACCAAGTGATCTGGGCAACTACTCAAAGGCTGCGTATGGCACTAAAGTTCTCACGGTGAAACCACAGGAGTTAGTCCATAATTAATCCCCTTAACTCCAGACATATTCATTTCCAAAAATTATCAATGGAAGCCCACTGCCTTTTACTTAAAATGAGAAAACCTGATGCACTTTAATAATCCTTTGTAATAGAAAACTCAATTAAAAGTTTTGACAATTCATCAACAGCTATGATGTCACTGTTAAAACAAGTTCAAAGACTAAATATTTTGTCACTTGTTCCCTTGGGAAGATCTACCTACCTACTTATGTGAGGCAGAAGGTTCTAGTCAGTAAACCTTTGCCCATGAAATGGAGGCACTGGGAAGCAACATTCCAATCCAACTCTTCGATACAATGGCTCTCCTCAAATCTGACAATTACTCATATTATGTTTTGTAGGACACTGTTGTGTTTCTAGATTGGTATTATCTCTATTACAAAGTGACAACAAGCTGCTGTCTGGGCTAATCCTTCCAAAGTGCCTATTGTTATAATGAAGTCACTGAATTTTAGTGACTATCAGACCATAAAAGTAAAATGTTTTATTAAACAGCCTATGTAATTCATGAAGTTGTATTTCAATAATAATGTGATTCTTTGTCAAATATTGCACTGCTAGCTTAAAATGAAAACAAATCTGAATCTATACATGTTTACTTTTTCACCTAAGAAAATTCATGACATTACAATTTTTAAAAATTTTATTTTCCAGCTTTGACATATAATTGACATATAACATTGTGATCAGATGCTCTACGTTTTTCTGTAAGAAAATACTGAACGCATAATTTTCTGTGATGAGCATAAGCAACTGACCAAACCAGTTGCAATGCTCCAAACTCTTTAAAACGGTGTTATTATTTAAGATAGTGTGGCATTCTTCTCTAAAGATGATTAATTCTGTGTCCTCTGAAGATCAGTGACAATTTAGAAATGCTTAAGCTGTTTAGTCCACTGAACTGTCTGTCTGCACCTACTTCAGTCATGCATGAGGTGTGACCAAGGCACAGGAAAGACATGAATATGCGCAGGGTCAGCCCGTTACTGACAATGTACTTACAGTTAATTTAATTCCTTTTCTAAGCCTGATAACACTATTACCCTTAAGCATTTTCAAAACAAGAAAGCTGAAATAAAAAGTACGATACTTTAAGTCATCTCAAGACATTATATTTTAGCCCTGAGCTCCAAGTTTCTCCAAGGGGGCGGGGACTGTACTGATCTGTGCATCCCTAGAGCTCATCCAAACGCCTGCAATGAAAAGGTACTAAACAGAGGAAATTTTAGGTGTTAAAACATTAAATGCACATCCTTAGCGTGACTATATATTTTATGCTCTATAAAGTTAACCTTAATTTGTCATTACCTAAATTTTAAGTAAAAGTTAACATACCTTTTGAGAAAAACAAAATAACCTCCAACAGCATATAAGCCACACTTCTGATCACTGATCACTAACAGGTCATTAGTTAAGACCCAGTGACAGGAAAGAAACCAGATAAAAGAAACCCTCTATTTAGTTAAAGTCTGGAGTAGAATTTGTTTCTATAAAATATAGGTTATTTGATAATGAAAACTAATACAAAACCTGTCATATTGGGACATTACAGGTTTCCTTTAGTGATAAATGAAAGGCTTTTGTGGGAGAGAACATTTATGCCCAGCTGAGGTGAGCACCTGTCCGCATCTTCAGTCAGACACATGGCCAGGCAATACATGTGTTTTCAGAACTTCTTAACTCAAGCTTAACTGTGGAGACGGCCTCTGTACTATACAAAATACTGTGATTCAAAACAGTTTCTATTTGCTATAGGTTATCAAAAACTTTCCTACCAACAATTTTATAATACAAGTGTATACTACATATAGCATTATATAATACTATACATACATATACCGTGTAATATGGTATATACATACATTATTACATATATATAATACAGTATATATATATCATTTAATACTATGCATTGTACATTTGAAAGGATACTGAAACAGTAAAGATTAAATATAAAATTAAGGTATTGTGAAAAGAGTTTAACACTGAAAATAAAATACAGCACAGAAAAAGGCATGTATGTCTTTGAATACTGGTTCTGACCCTTATAACTAACTCACTGAACAAACATCTACTGAGAACCTAGTGTGTGTCAAGGCACTAGCAATACAACTTTGACTAAGAGAAAGTTCTTGCTCTTCTGCTCTTGTGGAAGGAAGTAGATAAACAAATGAACCAAAAAACAAATGAGGGTGCTAAAACAGTACCTGGAAGATGGGGGAGGAGCTTCTTTGATCGTTTTGCCAAAAAAATGTCTCTCTGAGGAAGCAGTACTTGAGCTGAGCCTGGAGAGATAAGAACAAGCCAGCTACCCAAACAGCCAGGAGGGGAACATCCCGACTTGTATCCAAAGGGCTGAAATGAGAAAGGACCTTCTGAGGAACACAGAGCTGTCCAAAGTGGGTGGGATTAGTAGGCAATTGGGACATTTTTAGGAAAGGAGGCTGGTGAAGTAGGTAAGTGTCAGACAGTACAGGACTTGACAGGCCACAGTAAAAAATTTCTATTTTATTATAGGAGCATGGGAAGCCAATGAAAGAAGGTGGGAGACATGATCTGATTTACATTTTAAAAAGATCATCATAGTTACTGTGAAAAAAATGGATTGCAAAGGAAAATGAGTGTGGGAGCAGGGAAATTAATTAGGAGACTACTGAATGGTTCAGGTGATACACGATAGGGGCTGGGAGCAGTACTAACACTGGAAATGGAAAGAAATGGCCGAATCTGAGACACAGTCTAGAAATGCAACAAGACTTGGAGTTGGCTGTGCTGGGGAGAGAGGTAATGGTGAGGGACAGGGAGGAGTCCAGGAAGACACCAAAGCCTATGGCTCACCCTCCTGGATGGCAGTGACATTCCCTGAAAGGGAAGAGGCAGGGAGAACCTGTGTGCATGTGGAAAATCAATCAAAAGTTAAGTTGGATGATTTTATTTCAATTGGATAGGATATAGTGAGAGGAATGAGGCTGGGGCTCAGAGGGGAGGTCAGATAAAAATGTTTACAGATAGTATTTAAAGCTGTTGGAATGTAGATGAAATCCTCTAGTGGTGGGTGTAGAGACAAGGGCCCCCAAAACGGTATGGACTGAGAACTGGGCCCAAGCCCTAAAGTAACCGGCATTTAAAGATGATGAGAAACTTCCAGCAGAGAACCAGATGGAGCAGGACTTAGGAAGAAAACTGGAGAAATGGAGTACATCTTGGGAGCTGAAAGGAGTTTCAAAAAGTGGGGCCCGTGCATCTGTGTCAAACACTGCTGAGAGCCGAATATGCGAGAAGCCCTTGGACACGGCCATGTGAAGACCACTGGTGCTTTGGACAAGACTGGAGACTCACTGCAGGACGGGAAGTGAGAAACAGAGGTGGCTGGGATGTGCTGTAGGCCTATTAATGTAGGAGATTCCTGACTACAGTTCTATGCAGACAGGAATGATCCAGTGGAAGGGCGAAGAAGGATGACATGAGGAAGGCCCTGAGAACGCAAAAAGGATGGAGTTCTGAGCAAAAGGGACTGACTGGACTTCAAAAAGAGGACCCCTCCTTCTTTGTAACAGGAAGGAAGACAGAAAGGTAGGCAAGAGTAAGATCAGAGATGGAGGTCAGGCAACAGCTCCACTGGGCAGGCTTCTGTTTTCTTGATGGTGTCTCCCTCCCTGCACTGTGTGAAAATCAAAATTAGGTGAGAGATGTAATAAATAGCAATTAGCACTCCTGGCACTCATCAATACATTTCAACAAATGCCACCATTATTATTAATCAGCATATCAAAGACTGTACATAGACAAGACCATTTTGGAAGAGTAACATCTCAAATAATGCAGCTAGAATGAAGATCAGGCCTGTATTGCAGCGTCTAAACTAGGCCCCCAAGAATGAGTTTCCTGAGAGATAAGTTCCCGTGGCCCATCCACAAAATGCGGCAGTAGAACATTTAAAAGGTACAAGTGAAAAGTGAATTTAACAGCGTATATCAACTGAATCAGATAATGCCTCAACTGAGTGGTTTCACTGTAGCAAAAAAATACAAAAAATTGAGATTTTATCCTACATCAGAATGATGATGCACATATTTAATGTGTAAAATTCAGCCTACACAAAGGTGATTTTGAATTTCCACTGATCTATTCACCAGATATTTATCATATCACTGATATGTGCAAGGACCCATTTGGTAAGCTGATCCAGTGGATGCCTGTAAATGTCATTTTTACTTTAAGAATAGCTCTTACAATGTAGAGATCAAGTCTTTAAAAATACTTCAAATTCCATTAAATACTGTGGAATCTTCTCTGTATCCAATTTGAAAAATAATGTTCTGACTTATTAAATAAATTCATTATGTGCAAATTTATGCTGAAGTTGAACATACATAATTAAAGGGATAACAAATCAGCTTACTTTGTCTGAAGAGAAAGAAGGGCTTGGTGTTCCCAGCACTGAAGCAGACCCTGAGTCTAACCGTAGAGTACACAGGCTTCCAAGCCCCTCCCCTCGCCTCTCCAGCACATGCCCACCTCTCTCCTCTCAGTTTATTAACATTCTAAATCTTTCTCCCAGGTTTGGCTTTGCAACCACTTAATGATAAAGTAGGTCACTTAAAAAGGAAGAAAAGCCCAATAAAATGAATTACAAAGACAACAAGATTAAACTGATTGCACTGTTTTCATACATCGTGGCTGAAATTCTGCAAACAGGCTGTTGGCTGTGGTTTGGCATGTTAACAGCATGCGATCAGTGAGGAGGAGGAAATTCTGTTCTCATTAACTGCTGCCGATTTACTGCAGCGAAAAAGGGCTATGTAACCTGAGACATGACAGTACAGAAAGATCAAAGCCCTGGAGTGGAAACTAAATAAGCCCTCTGGCTGCTTACTCTAAGACAAATCCACTCTGGCAATTCAAACAGAGCTGGGGGAAAAGCACTCTCCGTTTCAAGAGCTGTCACGGCGGCTCAAGCGGTTTGGACCAGCTGAGTTTAGAACATTACATTTCTTTGGTCTTGTCTTGGATACTTCTGTAAGCAGTTTTATAGACATTTTTTTAAAAACACAATAACAGGAAAAAAAAAGAAACTTTTCTTTTGGTTGAAACAGAGAAGGTGGCCACTGAGCCTATTAAGGCAGGCAGGCCTTCATTTGCACATTCCTTTCTCATTCACTAGGCTCAATATTCTGCTCTTAGATTTATTTGGCAATACACATTTACTTTAATAATTCATCTGCAATCTGTACAAATTCAAAGTAAGTGCAAATCAGTTTATAGAGCCTGTATGGCTCATATCTGAGGGGGGAGCTATTTGTAATAGCACATCTGGAGGGGCTACGGGCAATGTGGAGACCATGGGAATTAATTAATATATTTAAAATCTATAGCTCTAGGTTTCATCTGTTTTTTTTTTAATATGAAAGAAAAATATTTGATTCAACATTTCTAATGTAAGAACTTTTTAACAATTGTTCATAAATACTTAAATCACATTGTAAAATCAATCAAAACAGAGATGGGCTAGAATAAATCAAACTTAAATTAGAAAATATCCCTGAGTTTAGGAGGAAGCTAATATCATTGAATCCAGACTTAATGGAAATAAAGATGACATGCTTTATTTTCCTCTCATTTTTTGGAGGGGATGGTGGTGCTTATCAACCAAATTCCATACAACTTCATTTTTCTTATTAGAATGTGAATAAGCAAACCTTTATAACGGTGACTCACAACCTATTCCCTTAAGAAAAAGCCAATTTTCTTGGAAAATAAAAGCATTTCACAGTCAAATCTGTCATAAAAAGTCATCTTTGCTCAAGGACTTTTCTCTTTCCATTTAAATTTACAACTAGCTTTTATACATCTATTTAGACAACAAAAATTTAATTGGGTACATATAAAAACGTGAACTTTAATCCTAGATAACCACTCTTATGCGGCAATGATATAACTAACTCCCCAGTCTTGACCGCGTCTCCTCCCCGCCATTTCTTCTGCAGCAGCGCTGCACCATGATTGATGTGTTAACATTTTTATAGGATCTAGTCATAGTCAGATGGTCTTTTTTATTTATATGCTCAGTTATGCTGAATTTCTTCTCCTAACACAAGTCCCAAGAAAGTGACAATAAATTTGGTTTTCTTTGGGAGCATCTTTGCATTTCATATACAGCTAACGTGCATGCCTTCAAAATCTGCTGAGATCACCATACTGAAAATTAACACGAACTCAATGAGGGCAGTTCTGTCACCCAAGTCTGTTGCTTCTAAATTTCCAAAGGAAAGTAAATCACTTAAAATATTTTTCCAAGTCAGGAGTATAATTTCTCTAGGATAAAATATCTTCCCAAGTTTCCAGGATTCTAAGGCTTGGTTTTTGGCTTGGATTTCTATATTTCAGTAAAGTTTACAATTTGTTAATGCTGGTGTGTGAGAATCTAATAAAATCTGGCCTTAAAAGTTATAGACCCAATTTGCTAATAAAACCTAATTCAGTTCTCCATGGGAAATGCAAATCATTAGGATCCAAGCTGTGGAAACGAATTTCCTTGGCTTTTTAGGGCTAGAAGTTATGACTATAAAAAGTCTATCCAAGTAAGACAATTAAAATTAATATATGATAATTCACTTACAAGCATAAAACAATAGCATCTGGCATATAAACTTTACATTGACAACTGGTAAAATAAATGATTTGCATGAGACACTACCCCTTCTAGATGAATTTCTCTCTCATGTTATACTCATTTTTTATACAACCGGATTAACCTGTACAGAATTTAATGGACTCACTACTTAAGAGAATTTAATGGTAGTGAACTAATTAATGTGTTAAAAAAATTTTAGCAGTGTGCCTCCAAGCAATCAGAAGCATTGACTTGCAGTAAAGCATGTCAAATGTACTAAAGCAAAATGGGTAACAATATGTCATGTTGCACAACAAAACCTGCATATCTTACTCCGAATTTTAACACTCACTCTGAAATTTTCTCAAGTGCCGTTAGCCTGACCTGTATTTGCTTTGCCATTTAGAGGAAGTAATGTGTACTAGTAAGAGTGCTGGCTCTTACCAAATGTAAAGGCTTCATCTAGTTTCTTAAAAAATCTGAGCCTTAAGGTCTACATTGGTTAGAAGAGGGACACACCACCACCCTTCGCCCAGTCCACCGCACACAGATGCTAATGACCAAGTGGGATACAGGATGGTGTGCAAACTGAGTGTGTTAGTAGTCTTTGGATACTTAGATTTAGACACACACACAAAAAACAGCCTTAAATGAAAAGTCTTTTAAACTTTTAGAAGGCTCCTAAGACATTCCTTCTTCTGGGGGAAAAAAATACTGGCAGTAGTTATAAGTATATAGGAGTATTTAGAAATGCTACTTAATGTGAGGATTGTGTTAGAGCGACAGTCTCATTAGTGTAAAAACCATTCATTTGCACTGGTTGACTTTGTCATCAGGACTGTTACACAGCTACTGCCACTCCTGTTCTCCTGTTTTCACCATCTCACAAGTTTAAGAGTAAAATGACTACTTTTACCTGTCATAGAGTATTACTTCTCATGAATGGTTTCATTCATTTCAAGAAATTTTATCAATCACTTTTTGTTTATCTGATGAAGGTAGGAAGAACTTAAAATTATTTCCATTGTTTACACATAGGTATAGCAGTTATTTCTGAGTTTGAAATACATGTTTACATACATTAAAAACAATGTCATCTGGATAACCAAATACAGTTAAATAAAAAGGTGCACAGATCTAGATATTTTTAGATCAAGTCACACACCCTGAAACACAGCAACTTTTACAAGTGCACAGCATATTGTCATTCTACCCCACTGTTTCTATGAAGAGGTTCTCCTATTAAATCATGATTTAACAAAATCCCTTTTAAACTGAGAAGCAACTCCAGCAAATATCTCAGCCTAGACACAGCAAAGTGCAAGTACTAGGGCGTTATGTAGGTGTTCAGCTCAAGAACAAAGAGTAAACAAAATGTGTAACAGTGCTTTGCATATACAGAGCATTCAGGAAGTTTAAAAAAATTTATAACAAAGTAATATAATGTTTTTTAATAATAGGCTGTCTTAAATGAAGACATGTTTACATGTTAGGATTACATCGGTGAATCTGCTGTCACGTCAGATGAATGTAATGGATGACCAAGTACCCCCACACCGCCGACTTCCATAGCTGGAATCTTGGGTTTGGCAGTGGTGAACTCAATCCTATGCTCTCAAAGCATCCGAAGTGAGGAGCATTATTTTTTAAAGAATAATTTTCAATAAGGAAGAAGCAAATTAAAAATGTGCGGGCAATGCTTTTAAAAAATGAAGAATTTTATGTAAAGTGAGTATCTATTGCTAAATTTTTACCCATTTTGGCTTTTCTGGTGTAATACAGTATGTGGAAAGATTATGTGGCACAAAAGTAGATGCAGAAACTAACATTCATGCCACAGTAGCTGAGGGCACTTGCTACACTCAGTGTATCTATTTTGGCTGACAAGCCACCACTTTATTTAAACAATTTGTCTATAGAGTCTTTATCTCTGATTACTTTATAAGGATAAATTGGTAGAAACGAAGTTACAGAGCTAAAGGAAGTGAGTATTTTAGGGCTCCTGTTCTCCCTGACCAAATACATTCCACAAAGGTATTGCCCATGTAAACTCCCCCCAGAGGCGTATGCAAGTGCCTCTCTGCTCCTACGTGTGAGTCTCGGCATTAAAAAACCTTTGGCAATTGACAGGCAAAAATGGAATACGCTGCTCGATTTTGTAACCACTGTGTCAGGAAAAATTACTAAAGTCAGGAGTTTTTTGTAAGGGCTTCGTGAAGCATGTTCTCCTCTGAGGAAAAGTAACAGGAAAAGAAAGAAATAAATAACAAAAAAGCTGTGATCATTTTTGAAAAAAATTAAAACATCTTAAATAAAGCAATGTTTCAGTTAATGATTTTCTTTAAAAGATTTCATACATATTTACCAATTCATTTAATTCTGAAAATGCTGCTGAACACAGGGTTTGCTCCAGCGCCCACCCAAGGAAGTGTCTCTAGGTCCTTTTCACTTTCTTTTGATCTTTCCACGTAATTTCTACACTATTGCCATAATAACAAAGATCACTAAAACTGAGAATATTAGAATAAATGCAACAGTTTGGGTTATCATTTAAAGACTGACACAGAAACATAGGACTTACCAATAAGGAATTTTATAGGCATATTTATATTCCTCTCAAAATAAAAGAATTTCTTGATGGGCCAAACTAAGGGTTGTAACACAGACGGTAATTTGACTTCTCCTTTGAATAGCTGCTTTGAAATACCTCATAATATATAGTTCTAGGAACATCATGTAGCTCTGTAGACCGCACAATGCCCTTCAGATGGGGAATAGGTGATTTTGCAGTTGTCCTTCTCAACTGAAAAGACTGAGTAAACGAGCTGAGTATCATTATGGTAGCCTTACAGCTAAAGAAAAAAGTCAAATGTTTACAAGGAGAATCCTTGTGTTAGGAAAAATTATGCATTTAAAAACTTGTATAAAAGATTATTTCTTACATATTAAGGAAATAATGTTAGTTCTATTCAATACGATTTTTAGAAGTCCAACTGGCTAAAACTTCCAGTGAGATTTAATGTCTGAAAAGAAAGAGAACAATGAAAGGTGTATATGTGTAATACATAACACATTTGAGGAACAGAAGAGTGAATGCCAAAATATTCTAAGAAAAAAAAACACGCTATGTAACACATGCACAGAAAGGGAAGTATGAGCAGCAGCTGGCCCAGGCAATGTGCACATCTAGCTCACTTCTGACCCCAGCGACACAGTCAGTCAGTGATGTGACCGTGGCACCACAAGAAACGCCAGGCCCTCTGAAAAATATTTTTCAAGCCCCAAGGAAACCTAAGCAGTCTCTGCAATTTTTTTCCAGTTTATGAAAATTGGATTCCTATAAAAGAAAAATGGACCATTTTTACTGTAAGAAAAACTGATTTGTAAAAGCTGGAAGCAGTTTAAAAATACTCAACATGAGGTTCTTGTTAGTCTTGAAAAGTAAGAGTTATAATAAAAAAAAACGGTCCAAAAATATGGTGTGAATATATTGTATATAATGGAGGAAAAAAGCTAGTCTTACTCCTATTATTTTTAATTAGCTTCAATAGCAAGTTCCACTTTAACTTTCTAACACCAGTTCAGATTTTGGGAGAGGAAGATTTACAACTGACCTGCTGGGACTGGCAACTCTACAGCTAATGCCTTGGAGCCCTAATGTATTTTGCATTACTTCTAAATGTTGGGAAATCCTGGCGCCAAGAGGCTCAAACTGATAGTGACACGTGTCTGAGACCCAGGACTTGCTGTCCGACTGTCAGTATCTATTTTATCAAACAACCAGTCTCCCTTGCAGAATAGAATAAATGAGTTTAACAGTTTTCACTGTTTCCAATTAAACTGCCTGTTTTATTACAAAAATGCAGGTATGCAGATTAAGAAGAACCCCTGTCTTGGATTTTAAGAAAATCAATTTGAACTGTTTACATTCTCTAAACCTGGCTTACTTCCCCCTTTTAACAGATTTGTCCTATTACTAAATTTTCTCATCTTAGGAAGAAAGTGAAGGATTTTTCTTTGAAAAATGAGAAAAACCCTCATCATGCAAATTAGAAATTTATTCTGTAACTTGCGCGACCCTGGATGGTGTGCTACCTGGACCCACTGAAAGGATACAGAGCCCGAAGAGCCATAAGTTCTGGCTGAAGGGCACGCCACCTGGCCCTGTCTCGCTGTTTCATGCTCTCAAATCATTAACAACAATAGTAAGGATGAAAATTCACATTTTACACATTAATTTTTTACTCTTTTTCTTTCAGATAACTTGACAGAGCTTATTTATGAAATACACATAATAAACACCAGGGAAAGAATGTGCAAGTCATCTGAACAAATTCCCTGATTTAAGGGAAAAAAAAACCCTCAATATACATAACATTTCCTTTTTAAAAGTATTTATGGAATCAGCTTTTTCAATATTCAAAATTCAATCAAGATAATATCCTTTCACAGTTGGCCAAAACTCATGTTACCCACCAAGTCTGCTTATTCTCATTTTTTCAGTGAGACAAAGATTTCAAAACCTTTTGCTTACATTTCTCAAAAAATATTCCTATTTTGCTTAAAATTAGCTAAAAATGAAGAATTTCAAAAGTAGTATTTTAGGTCAATGTTATCTGATCTAATAGGATTTAAATTTACTTTTTGGATATCAGAAGGGAAAGGTAGCTATTTGTTTAAAATTTCACATTTGGAAGATTATGCAGCAAAATTATCATGCCAAAGTATGTGAATAATTATGTAGCAATTTGAAATACTTAAATCTTTGCAGAATAAAAAAATAAGCCAGAGTTAAGATCCATGATTTGGTAGGAGAGCATAGAAATTCTATTAAAAGAGAATCCTAATCAACCAAAATTTATTAAATAAAAGAAAGTAAATGACTCTAGTGTAGGTCAATAAAACAGAACGTAGCACAGAATGACTATGAGCTTTTGGCTGTCCTGTATACTGTCTCTGTATTTCTGCTGATACAATTTAGAGTCCCCTTTTATTTGATCTATAACCTACAAAAAAATGAAGGAAATTCACTGTAAATTATTTCTTCTGGAAATAAAAGGAGAAACTCATAGTTATGTAATTTAAGGCTTGAAAAATTACAAAAGGCAGATGAAAGACTTAACCTTCTAAGGAAAGTGCTTTTCAAAGAGCAAACAATTCTCAAATCAAAATGATAATAATAAATAAGCATGTCACTCTTTGGATTTGAAAGAATAATCTAGCAAGTTTTATTAACTAATCCTTTAAGCCAACAAACAGTACTGTGAAGTGTCTTTTATGACATAAAAGAAATGTAAATATTTTACTCTTGAAAAGGAATTGAGTATTTAAAGGTATGAGGATTTTTCCCAATTCATTTTCTAAAGCTTTATTAACACAACTGAGGAATAAAATCCTGAAATCTTTGGACACAGGGCATAACTTATTGAGTATAGCCACTTCTCAAAACTTTTTTATTGTTTTATAAAATGACCAATTTTGAAAACTAGAAATCAGAGATTTTGCTGAATTAGCTCATAAATTCATTGTTTTGTATATTTAATTTTAATGAAAATGTTTAGGTCCTTAGTCATATAATTATATAGAAAATTGAAAGTGAGTCTTTTCCGAGTAATTCATGATTAGTATCAGTCTGCTTTCTTTAGACTGGCAGTATCTGCAAGAGATACCAAAATAATGTTTGTTCATAGTAAAACATAAATGGCAGATAATCAATCTAGTAAATGCTATCAGCAAAAACCGTCAATATAAATAATCAGGATTATATACCCAAATCATTTCTTCTTTTTCCAGTTATGCTTCAGAAAACATCTATATAATGAATTGTCACATGATGGAGTATAGTAGTTGTAATGATTAAGCACAACCTCTATTTCAATAATTGTAGCTAATATAGACATCAGAAGTAATCAAAAGCCATATGCTTTCTGGTACTTAACCATGTTTACCTTTTATTTCCTAAGGCAAGGAGATTCTTACCATGATGACCCAGTATACCAATGAAACTATTTCTAAAGTGCTATCAAGTCCACAACAAAATACTGAACTACATATATACAAGGTTACTGAATTTCATAAAATACTCCTATCCTATGTTTTTCCACCATGCTTTTAAACTTTGGATCACGACCAGTAATGACTTGTGAAATCAGTATTGTGGATTGTAATCTGCACTTCAAAAATGAAGTAGAATAAAACAGAATATAACATTGCACTATTACAGGTAATTAAGAAATTTTTGTTTTACACATGCACAAATACATATATATAGGCATATAATACATACACACACATACATATATGTATATACATAATATAAACACAAAGTAAGTGTGCACTGAGTTGAATACGAAAGGTATTTCTTAATGAGAGTTGTCGTAAGAAAACACACAGAAGTCACTATGGTAAATGAGGTATCATGTTATACTGGAAAGAATATAAGCTATGGAGACACACAGGCCAGAGTTCAGTACTTTTCCCTACCATTCTACTTGTGAGAGCAGATTACTTAAACTTAAATTACTAGAGCCTTGATTTCTTCATTTGTGAAATAGCTATAATAATACTTTAAAATGTTGCCATAAAGGTTAAAATAAATGATAAATATTTGTATAACAGATTATAAATAATAGATGATCTATAATCATTGCAACAATTACTATTATTGGATTAAGATGTCTTTTTACAACTGATGATTAAGTACTAGAACATATTGGTCACACTGTACTATTCATTAAAAAAAAAAGCATAAACACATCCACAAAGAGAAAAGAGTTTATGTTAATGAAAAGTAGAATTTTAGGAGAGGAAATTAAATCAGCAATTTAAAGAAAAAATAGTCTTAAGGTCAAATAAGACTATACCTATTCATTGAACTAATTTAATATAAAACTGCAACACAAATTTCAGCTTAAATTAAAATATTATACGTCTAGGAATAATATGATGGGGAAAATACTATGTACACTTTCAGGCAAGATCTGAAAAATCTATGATACCAGTGACGAAGCAGGTTATCTGCATGGAGAGTTCTCTTTATTATAGCTGTAGAGCAATGCTGGCATGATGAGGTGTTTTTTCCCTTAAATATTTTATTTGAATGCCATCCAGGGAAGAAAAGTCTTTAGTCAAGCATCAATTTTTAAAAACTGTGATGTCTGAATAACTGTTCTTGTTTTATATATTTTATTGGCTTTGGAAAGCACTTTAGAAATAATCTGGGTTTACTAATTCGGCAAAAGGACTATTTCAATAGACAGCCTGTGTTTTCCAAAGTCATAAAGCATCTATTTTTTCAGATCTGTGATCCCCATGTTTTCTTTACATAGCGAATGTGAATTCATAAGTTATTTTAAAATCAAACAAACATGTTTTTTAAAATACTGAGGACTTTTTTCCCTTCCTTATTGAAAATAGAGAAATGGGGAGCAAAGAGAATTCTAACTTTTCAAAAACAAAGGAAACACCTTATGTTAGATTTTTCTTAGAAGACTACTTACCTGCCAGGAAATGCATGCTGGCCAACCACATCTCCATTTTGAAGGTGGTAATCATTGAAGAAGTCCGGACTTACAGCTCCTTCAGAGGCCATCAACCCATCTAGGAAAAAGGATGGGAGCTAGTCAAACAGCTGTGTAAGGGATAAAAAGAAACTATTCTATTAAGCAACACAACAGAAAGGAAGTGTGCATGTAACCTGGAAGGAAAACCGTGAGCACCACATGCTCCTCTCTCTGGGACAGGGACAGAACACACATGCCTGAGTTCTCTCTCAACACAGTGCAACAGCTGAGCACCTACTAGGCACATGCCAAGTGGAGGCCCTGCACTAGCACAGAGGCTGTAAGACAACCTCTGCTCTGAAGGGGCTCGAGGTGTTGGGGAGAAGAGAGAGAAAGCTAAGGGGCGGGGTGGGGGGAAGGGACAGCAAGGACGCTGAGGAAACAGCGAGTAAAGACAAGGAGACCTGGCATGGAGTCAGAGAGCAACACTTTAGGATGTCCACATTTTAGACCCAGACACCTTCACTGTGCAGCATGACTACGGAATTAGTGAATCTCTAAAGCAGCAATACCTGACACTTCAAGCACCAAACTTGAAACACACAGGGAAGCTCAGGTTACAAATTTTTGTAGATTTATTTTATACTGTGTTTTCAAGAAGTATACAGAGCACAGCTGAAGTCGCTCCTTGGAGATTCCACCTTCACTATAAGCATCAGTCATCACATAGCCATGCCCTCGGTCACTAGACAGATTTGACGGCGTGCTAAGTGGCTCCACTCCACTATGCTTTCCAAGTTGCTTTTGTTTATAAAGTGCTTCTTTTCCTAAATCTAAGTCTTTAATAACTATTACTTTTCTCTGATTTTAAAGTGATACTTGCTCATCTGTCCCAATCAAAGAGTCCAGATAACCTATTTTTGAAAGAATTATGGGTAAGAATGTGAGGAAAAAATATCTAAGTGATGGCTTCAGGGATTTCCTATGTATAAAACGAGTATGTTTTAGCATACAGCTTTAGTAATAACGATTTAGAAAGCTCTGAGGTCTTTTAAAGTCTCCTTTTCTGGAACTATTCTGGGTTAGATGGTCTCTAGAGAAATGTTGGCTAGGTCAACATTTTTCATGAATCTGACACAGTAAGAAAATTATTCAGTCACCAAATGATCATTTTACACCTACCATATGCATAATGCTTTGCTAGGTCCTGTGGGAAATACAAAAAATTAACAATACATAATTCCTGTTTTCAAGAAATTTAGGCTAAGTGAAATATAAGACAAACACTTAAGATGGAATTAAACAGCATATTTTATTAATAAACGATATACAGCGGGACTGGATACATGTACTGCATGAAG
>JAVSCE010015439.1:0-20017 GCA_032199065.1 Smutsia gigantea
AGGACAGACTATTAAAAGCAGCCAGAGAGAGAAATAAGATCACATACAAAGAAAAACCCATCAGGCTATCATCAGATTTCTCAACAGAAACCTTACAGGAAAGAAGGGAGTGGCAAGATATATTTAATGTAATGAAGCAGAAAGGCCTCGAACCACGAATACTCTACCTGGCAAGGTTATCATTTAAATTTGAAGGCAGCATTAAACAGTTTTCAGATAAGCAAAAGCTGGGAGAATTTACCTCCCACAAACCACCTTTACAGTGTATTTTGGAGGAACTCCTATAGATGGAAGTATTCCTAAGGCTAAAAAGATCTCACCCAAGGAAGACAAAGAGTACAGAGTATGATTTATAACATACAAAGAATGGAGGAGGAAGAAAAAGGAGGGAAAAAAAAGAAAATAAAAGAACCTTTAGGTTGTGTTTGTAATAGCTTACGAAGTAAGTTAAATTAGACTGATAGTAAGGGAATTGCCCTTGAACCTTTGGTAACCACGAATCTCAAGTCTGCAATGGAAATAAGTACGTACCTATCAATAATCACCCTAAATGTAAATGGTCTGAATGCACCAATCAAAAGACATAGAGTCACTGAATGGATAAAAAAACAAGACAGTCTATATGCTGCCTACAAGAGACTCACTTCAAACCCAAAGACATAGAGACTGAAAGTGAAGGGATGGAAAAATATATTCCATGCAACTAATAGGGAGAAAAAAGCAGGAGTTGCTGTACTTGTGTCAGACAAAATAGACTTCAAAAGAAAGAAAATCACAAGAGACAAAGAAGGACATTCCATAATGATAAAAGGGTCCGTCCAACAAGAGGATATAACTGTTTTAAATATCTATGCACCCAACACAGGATCACCTACATATGTGAAACAAATACTAACAGAATTAAAGGAGGAAATAGAATGGAATGCATTCATTTTAGGAGACTTCAACACACCACTCACTCCAAAGGACAGATCAACCAGACAGAAAATAAGTAAAGAGACAGAGGCACTGAACAACATATTAGAAAAGATGGACCTAACGGACATGTACAGAACACTCCATCCAAAAGCAACAGGATACACATTCTTCTCAAGCGCACATGGAACATTTTAAAAAATTGATCATATATTAGGCAACACAAAGAACCTCATTAAATTCAAAAAGATTGAAATTGTACCAACCAGCTTCTCAGGCCACAAAGGTATAAAACTAGAAATAAGTTACACAAAGAAAAGGAAAAAGCCCACAAACACATGGAGGTTTCATAACATGCTCCTAAATAATCAATGGATCAATGACCAAATAAAAACAGAGATCAAGCAATATATGGAGACAAATGACCACAATAATTCAACCACACAAAATCTGTGGGATGCAGTGAAGGCCATGCTAAGACAGAAATATGTTGCAATACACGTCTACCTCAGGAAAGAAGAACAATCCCAAATGAACAGTCTAAACTCACAATTAATGAAACTAGAAAAAGAACAAATGAGGACCAAAGTCAGTAGAAGGAGGGACATAATAAAAATTAAAGCAGAAATAAATAAAATTGAGAAGAATAAAATAATAGAAAGAATCAATGAAAGAAGGAGCTGGTTCTTTTTTTTTTTAATATAATTTATTTTATTATCATTAATTTACAATTACATGTGCAATATTACGATTATTAAACTACCCCTTCATCAGGTCCCCCACCAACCCCATTACAGTCACTGTCCATCAGTGTAGTGAGATGCTATAGAATCACTACTTGTCTTCTCTGAGTTGTACTGCCCTCCCCGTGCCCCCCCAACATTACATCTGCTAATCGTAATGCCCCTTTTTCCCTCTTATCCCTCCCTTCCCGCCCATTTTCCCCAGTCCCTTTCCCTTTGGTAACTATTAGTCCGTTCCTGGGTTCTGTGAGTCTGCTGCTGTTTTATTCCTTCAGTTTTTTTCTTTGCTCTTATACTCCACATATGAGTGAAATCATTTGATACTTGTCTTTTTCGGCTTGGCTTATTTCACTGAGCATAATACCTCTAGCTCCATCCATGTTGTTGCAAATGGTAGGATTTGTTTTCTTCTTATGGCTGAATAATATTCCATTGTGTATATGTACCACATCTTCTTTATCCATTCATCTACTGATAGACACTTAGGTTGCTTCCATTTCTTGGCTATTGTGAATAGTGCTGCAATAAACATAGGGGTGCATCTGTCCTTTTCAAATTGGGCTGCTGCATTCTTAGGGTAAATTCCTAGGAGTGGAATTCCTGGGTCAAATGGTATTTCTATTTTGAGTTTTTTGAGGAACCTCCATACTGCTTTCCACAATGGTTGAACTAATTTGCAGTCCCACCAGCAGTGTAGGAGGGTTCCCTTTTCTCCACATCCTCGCCAACATTTGTTGTTGTTTGTGTTTTGGATGTTGGCCATCCTCACTGGTGTGAGGTGATATCTCATTGTGGTTTTAATCTGCATTTCTCTGATGATTAGTGATGTGGAGCATCTTTTCATGTGCCTGTTGGCCATCTGAATTTCTTCTTTGGAGAAGTGTCTATTCATGTCCTCTGCCCATTTCTTAATTCGATTATTTGCTTTCTGTTTATTAAGGTGCATGAGTTCTTTATATATTTTGGATGTCAACCTTTTATCAGATACGTTTTTTATGAATATATTCTCCCATACTGTAGGATGTCTTTTTGTTCTACTGATGGTGTCCTTTGCTGTACAGAAGCTTTTCAGCTTGATATAGTCCCACTTGTTCATTTTTGCTTTTGTTTCCCTTGCCCGGGGAGATATGTTCATGAAGAAGTTGCTCATGTTTATGTCCAGGAGATTTTTGCCTATGTTTTTTTCTAAGAGTTTTATGGTTTCATGACTTACATTCAAGTCTTTGATCCACCTTGAGTTTACCTTTGTGTATGGGGATAGACAGTAGTCCAGTTTCATTCTCTTACATGTAGCTGTCCAGTTTTTCCAACACCAGCTGCTGAAGAGGCTGTCATCTCCCCATTGTATATCCAAGGCACTTTTATCAAATATTAATTGACTGTATATGTTTGGGTTAATGTTTGGATTTTCTATTCTGTTCCACTGGTCTGTGGGTCTGTTTTTGTGCCAATACCAAATTGTCTGGATTACTGTGGCTTTATAGTAGAGCTTGAAGTCAGGGAGTGTAATTCCCCCTGTTTTATTCCTCCTTCTCAGGATTGCTTTGGCTATTCGGGGTCTTTTGTGGTTCCATATGAATTTTAGAATTATTTGTTCCAGTTCATTGAAGAAAGCTGTTGGTAGTTTGATAGGGATTGCATTGAATCTGTAGATTGCTTTAGGTAGTATAGCCATTTTGACAATATTTATTCTTCCTAGCCAAGAGCATGGGATGCATTTCCATTTGTTAGTGTCCTCTTTAATTTCTCTTAGGAGTGTCTTGTAGTTTTCAGAGTACAGGTCTTTCACTTCCTTCGTTAGGTTTATTCCTAGGTATTTTATTCTTTTTGATGCAATTGTGAATGGAATTGTTTTTCTGATTTCTCTTTCTGTTAGTTCATCATTACTGTATAGGAAAGCAACAGATTTCTGTGTGTTAATTTTGTATCCTGCAACTTTGCTGAATTCAGATATTAGTTCTCGTAGTTTTGGAATGGAATCTTTAGGGTTTTTTATGTACAGTATCATGTCATCTGCAAATACTGACAATTTGACTTCTTCTTTACCAATCCGGATGCCTTGTATGTCTTTGTTTTGTCTGATTGCTGTGGCTAGGACCTCCAGTACTATGTTGAATAACAGTGGAGAGAGTGGGCATCCTTGTCTTGTTCCCGATCTTAGATGAAAAGCTTTCAGCGTCTCGCTGTTAAATATGTTAGCTGTGGGTTTGTCATATATAGCCTTTATGATGTTGAGGTACTTGCCCTCTATACCCATTTTGTTGAGAGTTTTAATCAGGAATGGATGCTGAATTTTGTCAAATGCTTTTTTAGCATCTATGGAGATGATCATGTGGTTTTTGTTCTTCTTTTTGTTGATGTGGTGGATGATGTTGATGGATTTTCGAATGTTGTACCATCCTTGCATCCCTGGGATGAATCCCACTTGATCATGGTGTATGATCGTCTTGATGTATTTTTGAATTCGGTTTGCTAATATTTTGTTGGGTATTTTTGCATCTACGTTCATCAGGGATATTGGTCTGTAATTTTCTTTTTTGGTGAGGTCTTTGCCCGGTTTTGGTATTAGAGTGATGCTGGCTTCATAGAATGAGTTTGGAAGTATTCCCTCCTCTTCTATTTTTTGCAAAACTTTAAGGAGAATCGCTGTTATTTCTTCTCTATATGTCTGGTAGAATTCAGAGGTGAATCCATCAGGCCCAGGGGTTTTGTTCTTGTGTAGTTTTTTGATTACCAATTCGAGTTCGTCGCTGGTGATTGGTCTGTTTAGTTTGTCTGTTTCTTGCTTGGTCAGTCTTGGAAGGTTGTATTTTTCTAAGAAGTTGTCCATTTCTTCTATGTTTTCCAGCTTGTTAGCATATAGATTCTCATAATATTCTCTTATGATTCTTTGTATTTCTGTGGGGTCTGTCATGATTTTTCCTTTCTCATTTCTGATTGTGTTTATGTGTGTAGATTCTCTTTTTCTCTTAATGAGTCTGGCTAGGGGTTTATCTATTTTGTTTATTTTTTCAAAGAACCAGCTCTTGGTTTTATTGATTTTTTTCTATTGTTTTATTCTTCTCAATTTTATTTATTTCTTCTCTGATCTTTATTATGTCCCTCCTTCTGGTGACTTTGGGCCTCATTTGTTCTTCTTTTTCCAATTTCAGTAATTGTGTCTTTAGACTATTCATTTGGGAATGTTCTTCCTTCTTTAAATAGGCCTGGATTGCAATATACTTTCCTCTTAGAACTGCCTTTGCTGCGTCCCACAGAAGTTGTGGCTTTGTGTTGTTGTTGTCATTAGTCTCCATATATTCTTTGATTTCTGTTTGATTTGGTTGTTAACCCACTGATTAATAAGGAGAGTGTTGTTAAGTCTCCATGGATTTGTGAGCCTTTTTGATTTCTTTCTAAAATTTATTTCTAGTTTTATACCTTGGTGATCTGAGAAGTTGGTTGGTAGGATTTCAATATTTTTGAAATTACTGAGGTTCTTTTTGTGGCCTAGTATGTGGTCTATTCTGGAAAATGTTCCATGCGCACTTGAGAAGAATGTGTATCCTGTTGCTTTTGGGTGTAGAGTTCTGTAGATGTCTGTTAGGTCCATCTGTTCTAGTGTGTTGTTCAGTGCCTCTGTGTCTTTACTTATTTTCTGTCTGGTTGATCTGTCCTCTGGAGTGAGTGGTGTGTTGAAGTCTCGTAAGATGAATGCATTGCTGTCTATTTCCTCCTTTAATTCTGTGAATATTTGTCTCACGTATGCTTGCGCCCCTGTGTTGGGTGCATATATATTTATAATGGTTATATCTTCTTGTTGGACTGACCCCTTTATCATTATGTAATGTCCTTCTTTATCTTTTGCTACTTTCTTCGTTTTAAAGTCTATTTTGTCTGATACAAGTACTGCAACACCTGCTTTTTTCTCTTTGTTGTTTGCATGAAATATCTTTTTCCATCCCTTCACTTTTAGTCTGTGTATATCTTTGGGTTTGAGGTGAGTCTCTTGTAAGCAGCATATAGATGGGTCTTGCTTTTTATCCATTCTGTTACTCTGTGTCTTTTGATTGGTGCATTCAGTCCATTTACATTTAGGGTGATTATTGATAGATATATACTTATTGCCATTGCTGGCTTTAGATTCATGGTTACCAAGGGTTCAAGGGTTGCTTCTTTACTATCTAACAATCTAACTTAACTTTCTTGTTAAGTTATTGTAAACACAGTCTGATGTTTCTTTATTTCTCTCCCTTCTTATTCCTCCTCCTCCATCCTTTCTATAATAGGTGTTTTATTCTTTGCCTTTAGTTAGTATTTGGATGGTCTGCTTTCTTTGCTATGATTTTTTTTCCTCTGGTGACATCTTTTTAGCCTTAGGGGTGCTTCCCTCTAGAGCAGTACATTTAAGATATCCTGTAGTGGTGGTTTATGAGAGGCAAACTCTCTTAACTTTCGTTTATCTGGAAATTGTTTAATCCCTCCATCATATTTAAATGATAATCGTGCTGGATACAATATTCTTGGTTCGAGGCCCTTCTGTTTCATAACGTTAAATATATCATGCCATTCTCTTCTGGCCTGTAAGGTTTCTGTTGAGAAGTCTGATGATAGTCTGATGGGTTTTCCTTTGTAGGTGATCTTTTTTCTCTCTCTAGCTGCCTTTAATACCCTGTCTTTATCTTTGATCTTTGCCATCTTAATTATTATGTGTCTTGGTGTTGTCTTCCTTGGGTCCCTTGTGTTGGGAGATCTATGAGCTTCGGTGGACTGCGAGACTACTTCCTTCCCCAGCGAGGGAAAGTTTTCAGCAATTATTTCTTCAAAGACACTTTCTATCCCTTTTTCTCTCTCTTCTTCTTCTGGTACAGCTATAATGCGAATATTGTTCCGTTTCGATTGGTCACACAGTTCTCTTAATATTCCTTCATTCCTAGAAATCCTTTTATCTCTCTCTGCGTCAGCTGCTCTGTACTCCTGTTCTCTGTTTTCTATTCCATTAACAGTCTCTCGCATCTCATCCATTCTGCTGTTAAGCCCGTCGATCGCTTGTCTGATTTCTGTATTATCTTTCCTCAGTTCCCTCACTTCCTCCCTCAGCTCTTGCACATTTCTCTGTAGGTCCATCAGCATGGTTATGACTTTTATTCTGAATTCTTTTTCAGGGAGGCTGTGCATTTCCATCCCTTCAGACTCCCTCTCTGGGGTTGTCTGGTTGATTTTGGTCTGAACCATATTCCTCTGTCTTTTCATGGCTGTATAATTTGGTCACTGATAGTTGCCACATATGTCAGCTGGGCTCTTTAAGACTGCCTCCTGGGGTGCCGAGTCCTCTCGGGTGTAGCTGCACGCTGTGCGCTTTCCTGTGTATTCTCGTCTCTCTTTTAGGAATACATGTATTTTCTGTGTTTTCACAGATAAATATAGTGTTGGGAGGAGATTTCTGCCGCTCTGCTCACACTGCTATCTTCCCTTAAGTCCGGAGCTGGTTCTTTGAGAAAATAAATAGATAGACCCTTAGCCGGACATATCAAGAAAAACAGAGAGTCTACACACGTAAACAGAAACAGAAAGGAAAAAGAAAAAAATCTCTACGCACACCTCAGAAATACAAAGAATTATGAGAGAATACTATGAAAAATTATATTGTAACAAACTGGATAACTTAGAAGAAATGGACAACTTTCTAGAAAAATACAACCTTCCCTGGCTGACCCAGGAAGAAACAGAAAATCTGAGTAGACCAATTACCAGCAAAGAAATTGAATTGGTAATCAAAAAACTACCTAAGAACAAAACTGCGACCACATGGTTTCACTGCTGAATATTATCAAAAATTTAGTGAAGACCTAGTACCCACCCTACTTAAAGTTTTTCAAAAAGTAGAAGAGGAGGGAATACTCCCACACTCTTCCACAAGGCCAAAGTCAGTCTAATACCAAAACCAGGCAAAGACACCACAAAAAAAGAAAATTACAGACCAATATCCCTGATGAACATAGATGAAAAAATACTCAACAAAACATTAGCAAACCGAATTCAAAAATACATCAAAAAGATCATCCATCATGATCAAGTGGGATTCATCCCAGGGATGAAGGATGTTACAACATTTGAAAATCAATCAACGTCATCCACTACATCAACAAAAAGAAGGACAAGAACCACATGATCATCTCCATAGATTCTGAAAAAGCATTTGACAAAATTCAACATCTACTCATGGTAGAAACTCTCAAGAAAATGGGTATAGAGGGCAAGTACCTCAACATCATAAAGGCCATATATGACAAACCTGGAGCCAACATTCTACTTAACAATGAGAAGCTGAAAGCTTTTCCTTTAAGATCGGTAACAAGACAAGCATGCCCACTCTCCCCACTTTTATTCAACATAGTTCTGGAGGTCCTAGCCTTAGCAATCAGGCAAAATAAAGACATAAGAGGCATCCAGATTGGCAAGGAAGAACTCAAACTGTCCCTTGTGCAGATGACATGATATTGTGCATAAAAACCCCTAAAGAATCCCCTCCAAAACTACTAGATCTAATATTGGAATTCAGGAAAGTTGCAGGATACAAAATTAATTGTTGCATTCCTATACACTAACGATAAATTGGCAGCAAGAGAAATCAGGAAAACAATTCCTTTCACAATCGCATTCAAACGAATAAAATACCCAGGAATAAACCTAACCAAGAAAATGAAAGACCTATACTCTGAAAACTACAAGACACTTTATTTTTTTTTATGTTTGATATCATTAATCTACAGTTACTTGTGCAACATTATGTTTACTAAACTCCCCACTTCATCAGGTCCCCCCCACTGACCCCATACAGTCACTGTTCATCAGCATAGTGAGATACTATAGAGTCACTACTTGTCTTCTCTGAGTTGTACAGCCCTCCCAGTGCCCCCCGTAACATTACGTCTGCTAATCGTAATGCCCCTTTTTCCCCCATGTCCCTCCCTTCCCACCCATCCTCCCCAGTCCCTTTCCCTTTCATAACTATTAGTATGTTCTTGGGTTCTGTAAGTCTGGTGCTGTTTTGTTCCTTCACTTTTTTTCTTTGTTCTTATACTCCACAGATGAGTGAAATCATTTGATACTTGTCTTTTTCAGCTTGGCTTATTTCACTGAGCATAATACCCTCTAAATCAATCCATGTTGTTGCAAATGGTAGGATTTGTTTTCTTCTTATGGCTGTGTAATATTCCATTGTGTATATGTACCACATCTTTATCCATTCATCTACTGATGGACACTTAGGTTGCTTCCATTTCTTGGCTATTGTAAATAGTGCTGTGATAAACATAGGGGTGCATATGTGTTTTTCAAACTGCACTGCTGCATTCTTAGGGTAAATTCCTAGGAGTAGGATTCCTGGGTCAAATGGTATTTCTATTTTGAGTTTTTTGAGGAACCTCCATACTGCTTTCCACAATGGTTGAACTAATTTGCAGTCCCACCAGCAGTGTAAGAGGGTTCCCTTTTCTCCACATCCTCGCCAACATTTGCTGTTGTTTGTGTTTTGGATGTTGGCTATCCTCACTGGTGTGAGGTGATATCTCATTGTGGTTTTAATCTGCATTTCTCTGATGATTAGTGATGTGGAGCATCTTTTCATGTGCCTATTGGCCATCTGAATTTCTTCTTTAGAGAAGTGTCTATTCATGTCCTCTGCCCATTTCTTAATTGGATTATTTGCTTTCTGTTTGTTAAGGTGCATGAGTTCTTTATATATTTTGGATCTCAACCCTTTATCAGATACATTTTTTATGAATATATTCTCCCATACTGTAGGATGTCTTTTTGTTCTACTGATGGTGTCCTTTGCTGTACAGAAGCTTTTCAGTTTGATATAGTCCCAATTGTTAATTTTTTGCTTTTGTTTTCCTTACCTGGGGAGATATTTTCATCAAGAAGTCACTCCTGTTTATGTCCAAGAGATTTTTGCCTATGTTTTTTTCTAAGAGTTTTACAGTTTCATGAGTTACATTCAGGTCTTTGATCCACCTTGGGTTTCCCTTTGTTTATGGGGTTTGACAGTAGTCCATTTTCATTCTCTTACGTGTAGCTGTCCGGTTTTTCCAACACGAGCTGCTGAAGAGGCTGTCATCTCCCCATTGTATATCCAAGGCTCCTTTATCAAATATTAACTGACTGTGTATGTTTGGGTTAATGTTTGGATTTTCTATTCTGGTCCACTGGTCTGTGGGTCTTTTTTTGTGCCAGTACCAAATTGTCTTGATTACTGTGGCTTTGCAGTAGAGCTTGAAGTCAGGGAGCGTAATTCCCCCTGTTTTATTCCTCCTTCTCAGGATTGCTTTGGCTATTCGGGGTCTTTTGTGGTTCCATATGAATTTTAGAATTATTTGTTCCAGTTCATTGAAGAAAGCTGTTGGTAGTTTGATAGGGACTGCGTTGAATCTGTCAATTGCTTTAGGTTGTATAGCCATTTTGCCAATATTTATTCTTCCTAGCCAAGAGCATGGGATGCATTTCCATTTGTTAGTGTCCTCTTTAATTTCTCTTAGGAGTGTCTTGTAGTTTTCAGAGTACAGGTCTTTCACTTCCTTTGTTAGGTTTATTCCTAGGTATTTTATTCTTTTTGATGCAATTGTGATGGAATTGTTTTTCTGATTTCTCTTTCTGTTAGTTCATCATTAGTGTATAGGAAAGCAACTGATTTCTGTGTGTTAATTTTATATCCTGCAACTTTGCTGAATTCAGATATTAGTTCTAGTAGTTTTGGAATGGAGTCTTTAGGGTTTTTTATGTACAATATCATGTCATCTGCAAATAGTGACAATTTGACTTCTTCTTTACCAATCTTGATGCCTTGTATGTCTTTGTTTTGTCTGATTGCCGTGGCTAGGACCTCCAGTACTATGTTGAATAACAGTGGAGAGAGTGGGCATCCCTGTCTTGTTCCCGATCTTAGATGAAAAGCTTTCAGCATCTCGCTGTTAAGTATGATGTTAGCTGTGGGTTTGTCATATATGGCCTTTATGATGTTGAGGTACTTGCCCTCTATACCCATTTTGTTGAGAGTCTTAATCATGAATGGATGCTGAATTTTGTCAAATGCTTTTTCAGCATCTATGGAGATAATCATGTGGTTTTTGTTCTTTTTGTTGATGTGGTGGATGATGTTGATGGATTTTCGAATGTTGTACCATCCTTGCATCCCTGGGATGAATCCCACTCGATCATGGTGTATGATCCTCTTGATGTATTTTTGAATTCGGTTTGCTAATATTTTGTTGAGTATTTTGCATCTACGTTCATCAGGGATATTGGTCTGTAATTTTCTTTTTTGGTGAGGTCTTTGCCCGGTTTTGGTATTAGAGTGATGCTGGCTTCATAGAATGAGTTTGGAAGTATTCCCTCCTCTTCTATTTTTTGGAGAACTTTTAGGAGAATGAGTGTTATTTCTTCTGTATATGTCTGGTAGAATTCAGAGGTGAATCCATCAGGCCTGGGGGTTTTGTTCTTCGGTAGTTTTTTGATTACTGGTTCAATTTCGTTGCTGGTGATTGGTCTGTTTAGTTTTTCTGTTTCTTGCTTGGTCAGTCTTGGAAGGTTGTATTTTTCTAAGAAGTTGTCCATTTCTTCTAGGTTTTCCGGATTGTTAGCATATAGATTCTCATAGTATTCTCTTATAAATCTTTGTATTTCTGTGGGGTCTGTCATGATTTTTCCTTTCTCATTTCTGATTCTGTTTATGTTTGTAGATTCTATTTTTCTCTTAATAAGTATTTCTTGGGGTTTATCTATTTTATTTCTTTTTTCAAAGAACCAGCTCTTGGTTTCCTTGATTTTTTTCTATTTTTTTATTCTTCCCAATTGTATTTATTTCTTCTCTGATCTTTATCACGTCCCTCCTTCTGGTGACTTTCGGTTTCATTTGTTCTTCTTTTCCCAATTTCAGTAATTGTGTCTTTGGTCTATTCATTTGGGATTGTTCTTCCTTCTTTAAATAGGCCTGGTTTTCAGTATGCTTTCCTCTTAGACCTGCCTTTACTGTGTCCCACAGAAGTAGTGGCTTTGTGTTATTGTTGTCATTACTCTCCATATATTCTTTGATCTCTGTTTTAGTTTGGTCGTTGACCCATTGATTATTTAGGAGAATGTTTTTAAGTCTCCTTGTATTTGTCAGCCGTTTTGTTTTGTTTCTACAATTTACTTCTAGTTTTATACCTTTGTGATCTGAGAAGTCGGTTGGTAGAATTTCAGTATTTTTGAATTTACTGAGGTTCTTTTTGTGGCCTAGTATATGGTCTATTCTGTAAAATATTCCATGTGCACTTGAGAAGAATGTGTATCCTGGTTCCTTTGGGTGTAGAGTTCTGTAGATCTCTGTTAGGTCCGTCCGTCCTAGTGTGTTGTTCCGTGCCTCTGTGTCTTTACTTATTTTCTGTCTGGTTGATCTGTCCTTTGGAGTGAGTGGTGTGTTGATGTCTCCTAAAATGAATGCATTGCTTTCTATTTCCTTCTTTAATTCTGTTAGTATTTGTTTCACATATGTCAGTGCTCCTCTGTTGGGTGCATATATATTTTAAATGGTTATATCCTCTTGTTGGACTGACCTCTTTATCATTATGTAATGTTTTCTTTAAGCAGCATATAGTTGGGTCTTGCTTTTTTGTCCATTCAGTATCTTTGTGTCTTTTGATTGGTGCATTCAGTCCTTTTACATTTAGGGTGATTATCGATAGATATGTAATTATTGGCATTGCTGGCTTTACATTCATGGTTCCCAAAGTTTCAAGGGTTGCTTCTTTCCTATTTAGCAGTCCAACTTAACTCTCTTGTTAAGGTATTATAAACACAGTCTGATGTTTCTTTATTTCTCTCTCTTCTTCTTATTCCTCCTCCATTCTTTATATACTAGGTGTTTTATTCTGTCGTCTTTTAAATTCTCTTTGTCTGTTTTTGTGCATAGTTGATTTTACTTTTTGCCTTTATATAGTGTTTGGATGGTCTGCTTTTTTTGCTATGATTTTATTTTCTCTGGTGACATCGTTTTAGCCTTAGAGGTGCTTCTCTCTAGAGCAGTCCCTTTAAGATATCCTGTAGAGGTGGTTTGTGGAAGGCAAGTTCCCTCAGCTTTTGCTTGTCCAGGAATTGTTTAATCACTTCCTCAAATTTAAATGATAATTATGTGGTATACAGTATTGTTGGTTCAAGCCCCTTCTGTTTCATTACGTTAAATATATCGTGCCGTTATCTTTTGGCCTGTAAGGTTTCTGTTGAGAAGTCTGGTGATAGTCTGATAGGTTTTCCTTTGTAGGTGGTCTTTTTTCTCTCTCTAGCTGCCTTTAATACTCTGTCCTTATCTTTGATCTTTGCCATTTTAATTATTATGTGTCTTGGTGTTGTCTTCCTTGGGTCTCTTGTGTTGGTAGATCTGTGGGCTTCTGTGGATTGAGAAACTATTTCCTTCCCCAGCTTGGGGAAGTTTTCAGCAATTATTTCTTCAAGGACACTTTCTATCCCTTTTTCTCTCTCTTCTTCTTCTGGTACAGCTATAATGCGAATATTGTTCCGTTTGGATTGGTCACACAGTTCTCTTAATATTCTTTCATTCCTAGAAATCCTTTTATCTCTCTCTGCCTCAGCTTCTCTGTATTTGTGTTCTCTGATTTCTATTCCATTAACAGTCTCTTTCACCTTGTCCAGTCTACTCCTAACCCCGTCGATCGCTTGTCTCATTTCTGCATTGTCTCTCCTCACTTCCTCCCTTAGCTCTTGCATATTTCTCTGTAGATCCATCAGCATGGTCATGGCTTTTATTCTGAATTCTTTTTCAGAAAGATTGTATAAATCTATCCCATCAGGCCCTCTCTGTGGTTGTCTGGGTAATCTTTTTCTGTGCCATATTCCTCTGTCTTTTCATGGTGATAGAAGTGGTTGCAGGTAGGTGCCACCTGTGTCACCTGGGAGAACAAAGTCCCTTCTTGCTTGTTTTCCTTGCCCTTCTGTGGGGACTGAAGTGGTTTCTTGGCCACCCGGAGGCCTTCTCTGGGATAATCCCTGGAGCTGCCTGTGTGCGGGGTCGCCCTCACCCTAGCCTAAGCACTGTGGGAGTTTGAAGTCTCGATGGGTACCTTCTGGTTCCCTTGGTGCTTTCCAGCCCTTGGTGTGGGTTCTGGGGTCCTTCCTGCTTAGCTGCGTGCCTGCCGGAAGTAGATTCTGTGAGGATGCTGTTGGCGGGGCCGCTCCTCCACTGTTCCGCAGCATTGGAGGCTTCCAGACCTTTGTGGCACTGGCCGGAGGGTGGTGGGGAACAAATGGGAGGCTGCTGATCACTGTGGGAAGCCTTGGCATGGCTGCTTTGCCTGGCTGCTTGGCAGGGGTTCCAAAATTCCCCAAGACTCCCAGCCTGCTGGGCTGAGTGCGCTGGGACAATTTTGTTCCACTGTTGGGCCCTTGTCTCTTTAAGACTTTAACCAAACAAAAAGAAACATAAAAAACAAAAGAAAGCAAACAAAACAAAACAACAACAACAACAAAATAAATGGCGCCTGTTTTTCTTTTGTCCCGGGGAGCCAGCTAAGGGGACCTGCTTATTGTCCCCGACCCAGGTCCTGCACTTCTGTTTCTCTAATCTCCAATACACCACACGATGTGTGTCAGTCCTCCCGGTGCAGATCACCAGGGCTGGTTATTTGGTGGGCCTGTGCTTCCATCCCTCACCGCTCTGAGTCTTTTCCTTCCACCAGTGCACTGGGGTGGGGAAGTGCTCGAGTCCTGCCGGGTTGCGGCTTTGTATCTTACCCATTTTGTGAGGCACTGAGTTCTCGCAGGTGTAGCTGTAGCCTGGTTGTTGTTCTGTATCTTCTGGTCTCTTTTTTAGGAATAGTTGTATTTGTTGTATTTTCACAAATATGTATGGTTTTGGGAGTAGATTGCCACACCCTGCTTATGCCGCCATCTTCCCAGAAGTCCACTTACCTGTTTTTAATAGTACTTTGCTGTATTCAACGTTTACAGCTTGATCTGAGAGACTTCCTGATTGACATTAGTTTAGCATGGCTAGCATATTACCTGAGTAGCTTTTGGATCCATTTTGTTCACTGACCTTCCCTGTCTGCTTTTTCTTCCCTTCCCACTCCCCATCCTCATTTTAGTAGGTGCCCTGTGAAGTCAGAGTTTTGATCTGAGTCCATGGATTCAAGTTTAAGATTTTTTACTTTAGGCACCACTTTAAAGCACATAAGTATAGCAGAAGCTGATTAACTTTTTGAAAAGCGGTAAATTATAAAATTGTCAAGTAAATGATTTTATCAGAGTCTACTAGGAAAACAGCAACCATCAGGAATTTACAACAGAAGGAATTTGTTGCAGGAAAACTATAACACAGTGAAAGGAGCTGAGAGCCAAATAAGAGATTGTAAAGTAACCTATAGTGATTAGCAACGGGACCACCACCACCACCACCACCTCTTCCAGGTGCAGAAACACAGAGAGGTGCAACATTCTTGCACAGAGTACAAACATTATTGTTTCAGGAAAAAAGAGTACTTAATTTGGTTAGTTAAGGACAAGTACAGTGTGATCCATCTCCCCTTCCCTTCCTACCCCCAAAGCACAGAAAGCCATGTAAAAATTATTATTTTTGAATAAGAAGTTTCTCACTTTTCTAGGAGGTGCCAGCCTGCACGTCAATGCTAAAGAATAAAGAGGTTTTTAAACAGTTACAAAAATCGGAATAACATCACCTAATTTTACATTTTTTTAAATCTTTAAAAAGAAGAAAGTAATACCTACCGAATATAAGCCAGTGTTTTTTCCCACTAAAGAATTCTGTCCTCCTACCACCACCCCATGAGAATATTCTTTGAAGCAACCCTTTGTGTTAAATCATGTCCACAATATAGGTGTGTACTAGTATTTAGTACCTAAAGAGATGGTATGTAAAACCTCTACCACTCAGAGAAAGTTAAATATAGTTATTAAAGCACTCTATTCCTCTTTTCTGAAAGGATGAATAGGCAACTTTCAGTTACTGGAAATAGTTATTAAACTCCAATTTGCCTGTGTGTGGATTAGCTCATTGACAATTGTTGGTCAAGAAATAAGCCAGTGACTTTGCTGAATGTGCCAGTTTCTTGACTTTCCCTAAAAGCAGGAATAACAAATCTGTAAGGCTAATTAAACCCTGGTTTTCATGGTTCTGTTTATTTCTTTTCTTTGAGAACTTCTGTCATTTTTTAAAAAAGCTCCCTTCTTTAATTTTATTTAAATTTCTTATTCAAAACAGAATTTTAAGGCAGATTTAAGAAGTAATGTGAAAGAGGACAATGTTATGTTGCTTAAGCTGTCCATGTCTGTTCCTCAATCCTTGCGGAATGGTAGCACTTCTGTTCATCTTAGAAACTTGGCATGAGGTTTGAATGAGGTCTATAGAATTTGCTTTAAAATAAAAAAAGTCAGTACAAAAGTAAAATAATACTCTTTGTTATGGACTAAATGTTTGTGTCCTCCCCACGTTCATATGTTGAAGGCCTGTCATCTAGTGTGACTGTATTTGGAGATAGGACCTGGAGGGAGGTGATAAAGACTAAATGAGGTCATAAGGGAGAGGCCCTAATCCAGCAAGCCTGGTGCCCTTAATAAGTGGAAGAAACACTGGAACTCAGTGAGAAGATGGCTGTCTATAAAGCCAGGAAAAAACACCAGAAACCAACCATTTTGGACCTTCATCTAGGACTTCTAGCCTCCAGAATGATAAGAAAATTAATTTCTTCTGTTTAAGCCACCCAGTCTATGGTATTTTGTTACAGCAACCCGAGTAGATTAGGACACTCTTGATACTACATTGTCTTTAAATCCTACAAAACTTTTGAATCTTGATTCAAGAAATGGCTCCATGAAAAACCTAATTAGAATACTTGAAAGTCACACTTAAAGAGAAACGAGTATTTAGTGAGTACTTACCCCGCACCAGGCATTGTTTTAGATGCATTTAAAAAATGTATTTAATAATTAGTCCTTAGAGGAACTGTAGGTGATGGACATTGTTGTCCTTATTTTATAGACAAGGCAACTAAACTTGCCCAAGGTCGTATAGTAGTATAGGGCTGAGATTCAAACTTAGTTCCTCTGAGGCTTCTTAATTATACCTAATCGCTTTTATGTTTCTGTTAGCTCAGTAGAGTGCCAGACAGAGGGCAAAAGTTAATACCGTCCTAGGATGTTAGAATTAGGAAAAGATTTAGACTTCATTTAATCCAACTTTTTCATTTTATGTATGAGAGAACCAAGGACCAGAGAGTTAGTGAAGTGATTTAAAATTGCAGAGCTAATTAGTGAAGATCAATACTGCTAATGTTTTGTGCTACATTTTTAAGCTTGTGTAAATGCTAACCATTAGTAATGAGAGGCATCAATCTTAAACCACAAAATGAGCCTGAAATTAGAATTCTTCTACTTTTTGTCCCCCAAAGAATGGAAGTATCAGTAGATAATAAAATACACAGTGCTGATTAATGATTTACAGACCTTTCTTCATCTTAGAACATGGATTCTAAGGTTCAAAGAAAATGAATTTAGCTTATAGCCACAGTACCTTTTTTCATGTTGTCGTGTGATGATACTTTTTGGTATTTTATAATAGCCACTGCTGTGCTTTCATGGGTACCTGTCACTTTTAAAACTTATTGTCACATGTTTTCCAAATCCATTTTTGATTAGTAAAATAAGCTAGGTCAGTGTAGATCTAAGAAATTCACTTCTTTTTATTCTTTAATTGACTTTGGATTTGAATTCCCAGCTCCACTACTTTTGAGCTGTGTAGTTAGTCTTTGGCAAGGTACTTAATTCCTCTGAGTTCTCCACCCCCACCCCAATGGGGGCAATAGAATCACCTTCATAAGGTCATTGTAAAAATTAGGAATGCTTGTAAACACTTAATTGCATGGAGATGGGCACATATTATGCCCTCAAAAATGTTAGCTGATATCATTGTGAACTTTAGCATTGAATGTACCTCTAAGAGGGAAAAAGAATGTCAATTTTCACGGGTTATGAAATGACATTTTGTGTCTTCTGAATATTTCTAAATCCTTGATTCAAGAGATGTACTTCAGTACTAATTTATTTTATCAGATACTCAGGAGATCTAAGTTAAAAGCACTGTGGGTAAATAAAATAGTTCTTAATGAATCTTAAAATTGATAGAACTAAAAATATATTCCTAATGACTATATATAATTTTAAAAATATATGGTATCTTACATGAAATAGGAACATGGATAAAAAAAGCTATGTAAATGCAAGACCATGGGAAGACTGTGTCATATAGTACATGAGGACTAGTCCTGTTAGGAAAAGGAGACAAGTCAGAAGGAGTAAACTAATATTAATTAACAGATCTCTTTGCCTGAAATGACTGATGAGGAATGAGAGCAATTCATATTGCCAATTAAGATTCTGAATTGATGAAAAATGTTTTAATTATAGTAATAGGATCTTTGGAATTAAGTTATGAACATGTATCAGTTCTCAAATTACTATCAAGTTTTGACAGAAACTGTGCTAGGTACTGGGAATAAAATTTTAAGTAAGAATTCCCACCCTCAAGCAGACACAGTATAGCATTGTAAAACTGTCCCCAAGTGTATTATTTTTTTATTGCTGCTGTAACAAATTGCCATAAATGTAGTGGCCTTAAGGAATGTAAATTTATTATCTTGTACTTCTGTAGGTCAGAAATCTGACATGGATCTCATTGAGCTAAAATAGTGCTGTGTTCCTTTCTGGACACTTTACAGGAGAATTCATTTCCCGGCCTTTTCTAGTTTCTAAAGGCCACCCATATTCCTTGATTTAAAGTCCCTTCCTCCATCTTCAAAGCCAGTAACAGTGGGTCCAGTTCTCACATTGCCATCTTTCTGTATTGCTGCAGGTGGGAAAGGTTTTCTCATTTTAAGGATTTATGTGATTAGATTGGGCTCACTTTGATAATCTTGGATGATGATTTTAAATCCTCATCTCAAAGTCCTTGACCACATCCATAAAGTCCCTTTTGCCATATAAGGTAACATATTCACAGATTTTTGAGGATCAAAGTGTTGACCTACTTGGGGGCCATTATTTTGTCTATCACACCAAGGAACTATGGAAGAATAGAAGTTGGACACCTAACCCCGTTTAGGGGTCCAGGAAGAACTTCCAGGAGGCAATCAGCTGAGTCTGAATTGGGTGAAGGAGGAATGTGAGTAAAGAGGTGGCTGCTTCTTCCAGGAGGCGATCAGCTGAGTCTTGAATTGGGTGAAGAAGGAATGTGAGTAAAGAGGTGGCCTGATGAGGGAAGTGCATTTGAGTTAAGGGGAGCTTTATGAGTATATATGGAAGTATAACATGTCATGCTTATTTTTTTATTTTTTAAGGAACCACAAATTAGTTCAAGGTGTATGAGATAGTAGAATGGGGAGAGAAGTTTGATTATGGTGGGACTTTGCATCCTGTGCTTCAGAGCTTGGGTGTATTGTGTGGGCAGTGGCATGACATTGAAGGATTTAAAACCAAGGAGTGACATGATCAGATTTCACTTTGGGTAGACCATTCTCAGCTTGAGGGAGAATAAGACTGGAAATGAAGAGACCGTGAAACAGCTGTTACTTTTTTTCAGGTATCTTTATATATAATTCAGTTTTTGGCTTAGGTGACTGGATCACATCATCTGAGAGAAGAATGCAGAAAGAAAGGTTTGATAGATGTAAGGTTAATAATAACACTCTCCCCACCCCCAACACACACACACACACACAAAACAACCTTGTAGAGAGTTAACCTGAATTCTTAATTTCATTCTCTAAAGTAGCCCTTTAAAATCTATCAGTAAGCAAAACAGTTTAGGTTGAACTGTTAGATTTTTCTATTAAGAGCAAGCTTTGGCATCCACTCCACATTTACCTAATGTTTACTGGCCACATATTTTGCCTTTTCTTGCCCTGTGGCTTTCACTTCCACTAAATGATTTAAGGAATCAGGGCACTGTAGAAGTCCAATCCAGTTTACATTCTTCCGTTGTTATGCTATGGTGATTGAGCCAGTTTCTGGCTTGCCAAATAGTCCATTACTCAATTTAATGGACAGTATAATCTTGGCCACAGAAGGAACTCGTTACTTCAAGATATCAAAAAATACAAGGAAGATAGTTGCTGATTGGGATTGGAATTTACATGCAGAGATGGCATTTTTTTCCTTATGGTTATACAGCAATTAACGTATTGCACAGCTAGGAACTCCAGTTATTTTGAAAGATGAATCTGTGCTTGGTCTGGTAGCTGAAAGGTAGTATAATGTGCTGTAGCATATGTGCCCAGATATTTTCTGTTCACCAGTTGGACTAAGAGTTCTCATAT
>JAVSCE010015440.1:0-11423 GCA_032199065.1 Smutsia gigantea
CACTTGCCCTCTATACCCATTTTGTTGAGAGTTTTAATCATGAATGGATGCTGAATTTTGTCAAATGTTTTTCAGCATCTATGGAGATGATCATGTGGTTTTTGTTCTTCTTTTTATTGATGTGGTGGATGATGTTGATGGATTTTCGAATGTTGTACCATCCTTGCATCCCTGGGATGAATCCCACTTGATCATGGTGTATGGTCCTCTTGATGTATTTTTGAATTCGGTTTGCTAATATTTTGTTGAGTATTTTTGCATCTACGTTCATCAGGGATATTGGTCTGTAATTTTCTTTTTTGGTCAGGTCTTTGCCCCGTTTTGGTATTAGAGTGATGCTGGCTTCATAGAATGAGTTTGGAAGTACTCGCTCCTCTTCTATTTTTTGGAAAACTTTAAGGTGAATGGGTGTTATTTCTTCTCTATATGTCTGGTATAATTCAGAGGTGAATCCATCTGGTCCAGGGGTTTGTTCTTGGGTAGTTTTTTGGTTATCGATTCAATTTCGTTGCTGGTGATTGGTGTGTTTAGTTTTTCTGTTTCTTGCTTGGTCAGTGTTGGAAGGTTGTATTTTTCTAAGAAGTTGTCCATTTCTTCTAGGTTTTCCAGCTTCTTAGCATATCGATTCTCATAATATTCTCTTATAATTTTTTGTATTTGTGTGGGGCCAGCCATGATTTTTCCTTTCTCATTTCAGATTCTGTTTATGTGTGTTGATTCTCTTTTTCTCTTATTGAGTCTCGCTAGGGTTCATCTATTTTGTTTATTTTTTCAAAGAACCAACTCTTGGTTTCATTGATTTTTTTCTATTGTTTTATTCTTCTCAATTTTATTTATTTCTTCTCTGATCTTTATTATGTCCCTCCTTCTGGTGACTTTGGGCCTCCTTTGTTCTTCTTTTTCCAATTTCAGTAATTGTGTCTTTAGACTATTCATTTGGGAATGTTCTTCCCTCTTTAAATAGGCCTGGATTGCAACATACTTTCCTCTTAGAACTGCCTTTGCTGCATCCCACAGGTGTTGTGGCTTTATGTTGTTTTTGTCATTAGTCTCCATATATTCTTTGATTTCTGTTTTGATGTGGTCATTAACCATTGATTAATTAGGAGAATGTTGTTAAGTCTCCATGTATTTGTGAGCCTTTTTGATTTCTTCCTAATATTTATTTCTAGTTTTATGTCTTTGTGATCTGAGAAGTTAGTTGGTAGAATTTCTATATTTTTGAATTTATTGAGGTTCTTTTTGTGGCCTAGTGTGTGGTCTATTCTGCAAAATGTTCTATGTGCACTTGAGAAGAATGTCTATCCTGTTGCTTTTGGGCGTAAAGTTCTGTAGATGTCTGTTAGTTCCATCTGTTTTAGTGTGTTGTTCAGTGCTTCTGTGTCTTTACTTATTTTCTGTCTGGTTGATCTGTCCTCTGGAGTGAGTGGTGTGTTGAAGTCTCCTAAGATGAATGCATTGCTGTCTATTTCCTCCTTTAATTCTGTTAGTATTTGTTTCACATATGTAGGTGCTCCTGTGTTGGGTGCATGTATATTTATAATGGTTATATCTTCTTGTTGGGCTGACCCCTTTATCATTATGTAATGTCCTACTTTATCTCTTGCTACTTTCTTCGTTTTGAAGTCTATTTTGTCTGATACAAGTACTGCAACACCTGCTTTTTTGTCCTTGTTATTTGCATGAAATATCTTTTTCCATCCCTTCACCTTTAGTCTGTGTATATCTTTGGGTTTGAGGTGAGTCTCTTGTAAGCAGCATATTGGTGGGTCTTGCTTTTTTTCCATTCTGTTACTGTGTGTCTTTTGATTGGTGGATTCAGTCCATTTACATTTAGGGTGATTATTGATAGATATGTACTTAGTGCCATTGCTCGCTTTAGATTCGTGTTTACCAAAGATTCAAGGGTTGCTTCTTTACTATCTAACAATGTAACTTAACTTTCTTGTTAAGTTATTGTAAACACCGTCTGATGTTTCTTTATTTCTCTCCCTTCTTATTCTTCCTCCTCCATTCTTTATATACTGTTTTATTCTTTGCCTTTAGTTCGTATTTGTATGGTCTTCTTTCTTTGCTATGAATTTATTTTCTCTGGTGACATCTTTTTAGCCTTAGGAATGCTTCCCTCTAGAGCAGTCCCTTTAAGATATCCTGTAGAGGTCGTTTATGGGAGGCAAACTCTCTTAACTTTCGCTTGTCTGGAAATTGTTTAATCCCTCTGTCAGATTTAAATGGTAATCGTGCTGGATACAATATTCTTGGTTCAAGGTCCTTGTGTTTCATTATGTTAAATATATCATGCCATTCTCTTCTGGCCTGTAAGGTTTCTATTGAGAAGTGTGATGATAGTCTAATGGGTTTTACTTTGTAGGTGTTCTTTTTCTCTCTGTAGCTACGTTTAATACTCTGTCTTTGTCTTTGTTCTTTGCCGTTTTAATTATTATGTGTCTCGGCGTTGTATTCCTTGGGTCCCTTGTGTTGGGAGATATGTGGACTTCTGTGGACTGCGAGACTATTTCCTTCCCCAGCATGAGGAAGTTTTCAGCAATTATTTCTTCAAAGACACTTTCTATCCCTTTTTCTCTCTCTTCTTCTCATACTTGTATAATGTGAATATTGTTCCATTTGGGTTGATCACACAGTTTTCTTAATACTCTTTCATTCCTAGTGATCCTTTTATCTCTCTCTGCCTCAGCTTCTCTGTATTCCTTTTCTCTGATTTCTGTTGCATTAACAGTCTCTTCCATCTCGTCAAGTCTGCTGCTAAGCCCCGGATGATGGGTTGTCTCATTTCTGTATTCTCTTTCCTCACTTCCCTCACTTCCTCACTCAGCTCTTGCACATTTCTCTGTAGATCCATCATTATGGTTATGACTTTTGTTCTGAAATCTTTTTCAGGAAGGTTGTGCATTTCCATCCCTTCAGGTTACCTCACTGCTGTTGTCTAGGTTTGGGTAAGTTGTGTTTGTACCTTATTCCTCTGTCTTTTCATGGCAATAGATGTGGTCACTGGTAGGTGCCACGTATGTCAGCTGGGCTCTTTCAGACTTAAAAAAAAATGCCCACAGAGAGTAGATACTGTGGGGATTCTGTAGGTGACGCTGTTGCTGTCGTATTCCGCAGCAGCGGCCTCGGCGCTCTGCAGGGCCCTTTGTAGCTCTGTCTTGGGCGTGAACGAATGGGAGGCTGTTAATCTCTGTGGGAAGTCTGAGTGCGTCTACTTTTTCCCGGTCGCCAGCCAAGGGGTGTGAAATTTCCCAGGACTCCCAACCTGCTGTGTTAAGTGTGCTGAGACGATCCTGCACCTCCTTTGGGCCCCTGTCTCTTTAAGACCGCTAAAAAAAGTGCGCACTTTTCTTTTGTTCCCGTGAGCTGTCTGTGAGACCCAGGTGCATTAACAGCTCATATCCTGCACCCTCTGTCCCTATCTCCGATACACCGCAAGATGTTTGTCAGCGGTCCTGGTGCAGATCACCAGGGCTGCTGATTTCACGGGCCTGTACTTCCACTCCCTCCCTGCTCTGAATCCTCTTCTCCTGCCGATGCGCTGGGGTGGGAAATTGCTTGGATCCTGCTTTGTCATGGCTCTGTAACTTACCTGCCTTGCTGGGTGCCGAGTCCTCTCAGGTGTAGGTGCAGGCTGTGTACTGTCCTGTATCTTCTGGTCTCTTTTTTAGGAATAGTTGTATTTGTTGCATTTTCATAAATACATATGGTTTTGGGAGGAGATTTCCACCACCCTGCTCACTCCGCCATCTTCCCGGAAGTCCCAACTTATATTATGATTGAGAATTTTTGTGCCCCTTTATCCCCCTTACCTTACCCACCCAGCCACCCCAATCCCTCTCCCATGGTAACCACTAGTCACTTCTCAGTGTCTATGAGTCTATGAGCAGATTATTTTTATTTTTGTTTTTGAGATCACATGTGTTCTTTACACTATGTCTGGCTTTATCATATGCTCTGCAGCATTGTGCATAGTACCAGAGTTAATCTATCCTTTCATATTTTATATCCTGGTGCTTTCTTTGCATTTTTATTAATGTAGTTTATATACGGCATCTTTTTTCCAGAAGATTACAGTTTCATCACAATTGAACACTTGCTTTGAATGGTGTCCGTTCTCCTTAATCAACTTTTTCAACTGTGCTAGAAGCATGGCAGTAACTTCTTCATCCGCAACTGCAGCCTTTTAATAATTTTTCTATTTTTCTGTCCCACCTTGTTCCTGAATCTGTGTAACTCTCCTTACTTGCAGTAAATGGCTTGGTGTTATTCATTTCAGGGGATCCCTTGCTGAAATCTTTGTATAAGCTCAGTGCTTTTTGGTGCAACACATTGGTGTCAATCAAAATACAGTTTTTGTTCATGTCTTCCACCCTCAAATTTAATTTCTTTTCTATTTTAACTAAGCACTGATCATGCACTGTGGCTATAACTTTTCTTGTTTGAGGTGTGATAGTAAAACTAGAATGAATTTCATTTTCACTCTTCGCAACTTCATGGATAGAACAGTTGTTCTCTCTGTAGATCTCTGCAGCCTCACCTTATGTTTTTTTGTTTCCTCATTAAGTTGAGAACTTTTCCCCTTTTCTCTTCAAGGAAGCAATTTACAGCCTCTTTTGTCATATCTGAATTGCCAGCAACCATTACTCTTGGGCTTTGGAGCCATTACAAGTAAAATAATCGTTGCTTGAAAACAAACACTGTAATACCACAACAGTCGACGTGATAACCACCATGGCTACTAAATGGCTAAGAGGCAGGTACCCTATACAGTGTGGAACACTGGGTAAAGGGATGAATCACGACCCTGGTGAGATGGAGTGGGGTGGCATGAAGTCTCAATGTGGTATTCAGGATGGTATGCAGATGAGTATTTTATTTCTGGAATTTTCCATTTAATATTTTTAGACCACAGTTGATTGCAGGTAACTGAAACCACAGAAAGTGAAACCGTGGATAAGGGGGTCTACTGTATATGCTATGGCTACAATAAGGTATTATGAAAGTTTTGTTTCACAGATACCACTGTGCTGGTTACCATAATAACCACATTAACATAAAATGTGAATGATTTTTTTTCAGTACTATTTTCATTTACAGATTTTCTTCTATTAAGTTTATATCCTAATACCAAATAACTGAAAATATATAATTATTTGGTACTTAGATAAAATAATGTATATCAGGTTTCTGAATGTCCATTAAATCCCTGTTGTGTACCATTTTAAGATGATAATTGATATTAATCTTAAAAATATATTGGCCAAATATAGTCATAGGATTTTGAAATTTTGCCATACTGTTAGAGCATCCTGAACAAGTTCTGTGGTGGTGATAATGGCGGTTCCAGCTCTTCAGTCTCAAGTCTGTTTTCTCAATTTTTCAAAATAATGCTCTTTAGTGTGGGAATATACTTGGTTTTGAAAAGGATTACAGGTAACTTTCTTTTGTGATAGTATATTAGGTGAACCAAGAGTAACAGTTCTTCACATTCCCCATTTAGAATATCGCTTTTGGTCTTGTCATGGATTAACAATTCATCCATGCTTTGCTAACTGCCCAATGGCTCAGCTTATTTGTTGTTTGCATTCATTTTTAAATTTTAATTACTAAAAGTTTTATTTTTTATTTACATTCTGACTCCTCACATTTTGATTTTTCCTTATATGTTTTTCGTGGTGTTTGCAATGGTTCCCTCTGTCCCTATAGCTTGGTATTTGGGGATGTAGGCTCAGAATACACTTAAATTATTAAAACGTTTGTAATTATTTTCACATAATACCTCTGTTCTATCTTTCCTTATATGTAATTGATTCTGTCTTATTTTCACATGTCTGTGATCATTCTGATATATTTTGAGTAGTTTTTTGGGTGTTCATTTGTCCTTAATTATTGTTTATATTTCATGAGAATAGAAAACTCTTCTGTTTTAGTCCATCTTGTGACTTTCACTAACCTGTAATATTTGACCAGTAAATTTTGACTGAAAGAACATAAAACCTTGTTATATCGGGCTGTTTGCTAGTACCCATCTGTCTCAATAGCATGATTGCTGGTAGATGTTTTCTTGCTTTGGGTGACCAGAGAAACAGTAGAAATAGCATGCATTGAGAACAGCGTTCTAGTCAGCCAGTATATTGGTTGACTGTAGTGATACCTGTCTTTGGGTCTGTTTACTCTCTTTTTTGAGCTATTGACCCTGTGAATAGGCTTTAGAAAACTTCCCAGCCTATTATTGTCTGTTTACCTTTGATGTTCATGTGTGTATACTACCTTTCTTCCCAAGATATATACCCCTTTTTATTGTCTATGAATTTGATGCTTACATTAAAAAAATATATTTTGGCATTTTGTACATACAAAATTCTATATTTTGAATTTGAATACGAGTGAGGTTTTTGAAGGGTCTGCCACCATTTAACTAAGTATTTACTATGACAGAGCACTTTTAGAAGGATATGTCAATTTTTCTGCTTAAAGTTAGATAAAAATATATTCTAGAGTCTTTACTAGCAGCAAACTACCTAGAATAGCATTTAAAATCCTCTTATTTTCTGTTAGTTTTTTCCCTTTTGTGAAAGTATAATATTGCCTTATTTTAAAACAGTATAAAGGAAGAAATTTGCTTAATGATTTGGAAAATAGCTTCTAACTAGATGAACAGAAACTAAGTAAAGGTTGATTTAAGCTGAGGTAGAGAAAACAAAGCTTTTGGGTTAAGCTTAGAAGTTGAGCACTACCATCTCATTTCATTTCGTGTTGAAACCTTACTAAAAATGCCATAAAGGATTTTTTAAAAAATGCGTAAGTCCACAGGATGGGAGAATAGGAATAAAAAGCAAAAAAAATTTAGTCTAGATTTTAGATGGGTAAGTTGTATTAACTAGGCTTGGGTAAAGTAAATCATAAGTTTAGCATGGGGAAAGCTAAGAATGAAATTCCTTTTCAGTAAAGAATTCTTAAGATTCTTGGAAACTGGCAGCCTTAACTGTGTATGAAACTGAAGATCATGGGATGTTATGTGTAGCAAGCAAAAAACATTGAAAGATTGTTTGAATAGCTGTTTGATAACTCATTATCCTTCCCTTCTCAATGCTATTAAAATGCTATTCTACTCTATTCTCCTAGAAGTCTTCAGAAGGTAATACAGAGGGTCACTTGTCTTGGTTTATATTAGCAAAATGAGAAGGGGGATTATGAGACTGTATGCAAACTGAACGTTGAGTGCAAAACAACATTCCCACCCACTGCTTTCCCTAACTGCAGGCAGTGCTAGGCTCCTGAGATGTAGGCAGGCACACATTATCTTGCAAGCAGATCTTGGAGAATGCTTCTTTGGGTTGTGTATGTGCCTTCCTGACTCACGCTTCACCCAGGTCACTCTACAGTAAAGGTAAAAGTTGATACCTATTGCGCTGAGACCTTTTTAACCCTGGGCCCTTTGCCACTCGTTTCACTCATCATGAGGAATAAACCAAGTTATTCCAGAAAGTGAAGGAAAGCATCTAACATGGAGATAAAAACAAAACAGATAAATAGAAAAAGGCAGCTCAAAGAAACAGAGACAATATCAGAAGACACAAAACAGAACAAAAACAATTGTTAACATTCTCAGAGAGATTAATAAGTTCTAAACCATGAAACTAGAATAGATAATGCTATTCTAGAATAAGAATAGACAACCCCATGACACCTATTGGAAATTAATGATAATTATAATAATGATACATACATAGTGCTTATTTTGTGCATTGTAACCATTTTAAGTACTTCACATATAATAACAAATTTTATCTCAACAACTATGTGTTAGGACCTTCCTGTTAGTATGTTGTTGGGGAAATCATTAAACATAAAACTCTGCCAACACAAAAATATCCTGTCGTCAACATGTAAAAAAAAGAGTGAAACAGTATTATTACTAAATTAACATTAAAGCATACTGTGGTGCACATCACAGGCAGTCCACTAAAGACATTGCAGAAACAGAAATACATTTCTCTCTTTTAAATGGCCTGGCAGATACAATTCATTACATACATGTAGTTGTTGTTATCCAAAAGAAAAATTAAAATTCTCCTATATTTTTGACAAGCTGGAGTTTTTATCTTGGAGCCACGTACCTAGGCTTAAGCTACCGCAGACACAGTAGGCAGGGCGCCATCATCCCTGATGTTCCTGTTTCAAACAGATGGCATCAGTGCCCCCAGGAAAGACATCCCTGTGATGCAAAACTGGCAAGAGGTTTATTTAATCTTTTACAAAGGTTTGTGTATATCCCAAAGTGCTATAAAAGTGTTTACAACTTCATGTTTTCTAAAGGAAATGCTAAAGAGAAGAGTTGAAGAACTCTCCCAATAGTAGAAACAAAAGACAAATGGATGGAAAAAGAGAGAAATCAGAAGAAATTGGAGCACCAATTAGTGCAGTGTCAAGAAAACTAGAAATCCTAGAAAGTGAGAACAGGGGAAAAAGAGGGAAGAAGGATAAATTAAGTGATTCAAGAAAAATATCCCAGAACTAAAAGATATTTGTTGCTAGATTGGAATGACCCAATGGGTATTTAGCAGAATGGATGATAGTTAACCCATGCCAAGAATCATTCTGAAATTTCAAAGCATTAGGAACAAAGAGAAGATTTTACCAGATTTAAGAGAGATCTTACTAGGTCGTGTGGAGGATGAAGAATCAGAATGGCCTGAGATTTCCCAACAATAAGTGCAGAAATAAGAATGATCTGTTTTCAAAATCACTGTGAAGTGGTAGTATGTAACTTGCTTTCCTGAGATAACAATTATTGTTGCATGAATACAGAAATAATCCTCCTAAAGTCAGGTTTCCAGATAGACTAAATGATACTTTAAGAAATCATATCATGTCTTCCTCTTAACAGAATTCTCAAATGGCTCTCTTTTGCTCAGAATAAAATTCAGTCTTTAACACAGTCTGTAAGGCTCTACGATCATGATTTAGCCCATGGCTACATCTTTGACCTTATTATCTACATCTCTCTACTGGTTTATTGTTGTCCCCCAAGTATATCAAGCTTATGGTGTGTGTGTACATGATGGTGCACAGTTGCCATCATGGTTAGGAATTTTCTGATTACCAGTTCAATTTCATTGCTGGTAATTGGTCTGTTCAGATTTTCTGTTTCTTCCTGGGCTAGTCTTGGAAGGTTGTATTTTACTAGGAAGTTGTCCATTTCTTTTAAAGGTTGTCCAATTTATTGATGTATAATTTTTCATAGTATTCTCTAATCCTTGATTTTCTGTGGTTTCCATTGTGATTATTCCTTCTTTGTTTCTGATTGCGTTTATGTGTGTACACTTACTCTTTTTTTCTTGGTAAGTCTGGCTAGGGATTTATCTATTTTGTTTATTTTCTCAAAGAACCAACTCCTGGTTTTACTGATTTTTTTCTATGGTTTTATTCCCTATTTTATTTATTTCTGCTTTGATCTGTATTTTGTCCCTCCTTCTACTGCCTTTGGGTTTCATTTGTTGTTCTTTCTCTAGTTTCTTTAATTGTGAGTTTAGACTCTTTATTTGGGATTGTTCTTGTTTCTTGAGGTAAGCCTGTATTGCTGTGTACTTTCCTCTTAGAACTGCCTTTGCCACATCCCACAGATTTTTGGGCTGTTGTGTTTTTGTTTTCATTGTCTCTATGTTTTCATTTGCTTGATTTCTGTTTTAATTTGTTCATTGATCCATTGGTTATTTAAAAGTATGTTGTTTAGCCTCTATGTACCTGTAAGTCTTCTTCTTTTCTTTGTGTAATTTATTTCTAGTTTCATCCCACTGTGGTCTGAGAAGCTGCTTGATACAGTTTCAATCTTTCTGAATTTATTGAGGCATCTTGTGGCCTAGTATGTGATCTATTTTGGAGACTGTTCCATGTACACTTGAGAAAAATATGTATCCTGCTGCTTTTGGATGGAGTGTTCTGTAGATATCTGTTAAGTCCATTTGATCTGATATATTGTTCAGTGCCTCTGTCTCCTTATTTATTTCATCTAGTTGATCTGTCTATTGAAGTGAGTGGTGTGTTATCGTCTCCTAAAATGAATGTGTTGCAATGTTTTTCCTCCTTTAATTCTGTTAGTGTTTGTTTTACATATTTAGGTGCTCCTATGTTGTGTGCATAGATACTTATAATGGTTATATCCTCTTGTTGGATTGACCCCTTCATCATTATGTAATGTCTTTCTTTGTCCCTTGTTACTTTCTTTGTTTTGAAATGAATTTTGTCTGATAATAAGTACTGCTACTTCTCCTTTTTTTGCCCCCTATTATTTGCATGTAGTATCTTTTTCCATCCCTTCACTTTTGGTCTGTGTATGTTTTTGAGTCAGAAATGAATCTTGTTGACAGCATATAAATGGGTCTTGTTTCCTTATCCATTCTGCCACTTTATGTCTTTTGATTGGTGCATTCACTCCATTTACATTTAAGATGATAATATTGATAGATATGTACTTACTGCCACTTTTTTTTTATTAAGGTGTCATTGACAAGTGCTCTTATGAAGGTTTCACAAGAAAAACAATGTGATTATTACATTCACTCTTATTATCAAGTCCTTCCCCCTCATACCTCATTGCATATTGACACTTTATTAATTGGATTTTGCTGTTTTTTTATATCGCCTCTCTGTTCCTTTCATCCTCTCTTATATTCTTCTCGTTATTGATGATTTTCTTCTGTGTTGTAATTGAATTTCTCTCTCTTTTTAAAATTTATTTATTTGTGTGTGTATTTATTGTAGGATTTAGTTTTGTAGTTACCAAAAGGCTCCGGGATAGCTTCTTTACTGTATAGTAGTCTATTTTAAATTGCTGATTATTTCAAACACAATATAAAGGTACTTTTTTTCCTTCTTCCTCCAGATTTTTCATGTTAGATGTCGTAATCTGCACTTTTTGTGTATCCCTTGATTGATTTTGTGTATATTTGATTTTGATCCTTCTGTTTTGTTTTAATTTCATACTTGCTTGGTAATTAGTTGGTCTACTACCTTTACTGTGGGTTTATTTTCGCTGGTGAGAGCGATTTAGCCTTATGGTCATTTCCATCTACAGCAGTCCCTTTAACATATTATATAAGACTGACTGAGTGGTAACAAATTCCTTCAATTTTTGTTAATCTGGAAATTATTTAATCCCAGCTTCAAATTTAAGTGATAATCTCACTGGATAGAGGATTCTTGGTTGGAAGTCCTTCTGTTTCAGTACATTAAATATATCATGCCACTCCCTTCTGATCTAAAGAGTTTCTGTTGAGAAGTCTGCTGAGAGCCAGATGTGATTTCCTTTGTAAGTAATCTTTTTTCTCTCTCTAGCTGCTTTCAATACTCTCTCCTTATCCTTGATCTTTGCCATTTTAATTATTATATGTCTTGATGTTATTATCTTGCTG
>JAVSCE010015442.1:0-188247 GCA_032199065.1 Smutsia gigantea
GACATCTCCAAGTGAGATATGGAGGACTAGTCTTGTGGCTTCCTAGTGAAAGGTTAAAGGGGGCTTACCGTTATCTGAGGTGATCCCAAGAGCTGGAGACAGTGGAAATTAAGGCTGGCAGAAGGTCTTTGTGGGAACCAGAAGGAGGCTCAACCAAACAGAAACTGAAAAGGAGATAGTGTCAGGCAGCAAAAAAAACTATTTGGGAGATGGCCAGGGGTTGGACTGGGGTGTGATATACTGTGTGCCTGGTTGCATAGATGTTGTCTTACGGGTGGTGGGGAGCCTAATGCTTCTGTCCCCAATCTGCGACCATCTTATCCTGTCACAGGAGTCTTCTAGTGACAGCCTACCCTAGTTGCATTTTAGTGTGGCGGATCCATGTCTGCTTTTGGCCAGAATTGCTGCCCAACAGAAAATGAAAGTAAGAGTGACTTACCACTGCTTTATCCGAGTCAGAGCACCAAAATATGTTAGGAAGGAAAAAACTCAGCTCAGTGTCGCAGGGAAGTCAGATATAGTGAGACAAGAAACCAAGTCAAGAAAGCAAAGTAAGTTTTAACACACTTTGCATAGAGTAACAGAGCAGGCCTGCCTAAGATAAGACAGGTGTGGATGCTCATTCTGAGGCTTCTTTTATGTGGTTTTGGCAGGGCAGAGAGGTCCTTGATTGACAGCTGTCAGTCTCTAGGCTTGTTCTGATTGGTGAAATGGGGACAGGAGCTGAGCCTTGCCTGTGCTTCTAATGTTTCTTATCTAGGGAGACCCTGGACATTTCTGAGTCACTTTTGGATCCTGTGGCTTCATCTGATTAACTCTCTGAGTCATTTCTGGCTTTCTGGCTCTATTTGATCAACTCCCTGAGTCATCTTTGGGGGACCCTCTCTCCTTTTCATCCCATTCGTTTCTGTCTTTCTGCCTAACAGTTTCAATAATCCAAGTGCCAGCAAAAGGAGTCTAAGATTTGAATATACTTTGTGTAAAGGTAAAAGTTACCTACAGCTAGAGGAGGAAAAAAACAGAATGTGGTTAGAGAGACTATAAAGCTTCCATCCAGTGCTTCTATCCCCTCTACCACATTACTGCCTTATTGTTTTCAAACTTGGCTTGGATATTTCCAGTCATAGGGACTCATTTCTTCCCCCACTTCATTATATTGCCTAATTCCGACTTCTAGAACATTCTTTATACTTTATCCTGAAACAGAAGGATGTGTGAGATAAACTTTACATTTTCTTTTACATCTGCTACTAAAAGGAAGTGGAACCTGTGGGCACCAATAGATTTTTAAGACTTTCTGGCAGAAGGTGGCTCAACCAGAAACTGAAAAGGAGATAGTGTCAGGCAGCAAAAAAAACTGTTTGGGAGATGGCCAGGGGTTGGACTGGGGTGTGATTTACTGTGTGATATATTAGCTCCATGACCAGTTTCTACAGTTTAGGAAAGGTGGAGCAAGACACATAGCTGCAGAGATTTAAGCAGATCAGAATCCTTTGAAACAAACCATCAAATGACCAAGAAACATACTAAGGGCTTTTGACTATCCCCTAATATTCAGAGAGAGAGTTGATAAGGGAAGAATAGTAAGATTCGTTATTTTAATTTACATTGAAATGTATTTATTTACCTTGTTTAAAAAAAGAATTATTTTTGTTAGTTGAAGTTGTTTTCTCAAAGTTATAATTTTAATAATAAAGTTGGGAGAGAATGATAACCTGCTCTCAGTTACCCTGATATTTACTCCATAGACGATATGTATCATCATACTATTTCCTACTGATGTCAGCAACCCAAAATGCAAAATCAGGTCATTAAAAAAGAATACATTCCTTTTCAAGATTAAATTGGCTAAATGAATAGCAAATGTATAGAGGCCATTCTAATTGTGACTGAAAGTCAAGTGAATACTAATACACACCCTAGTACATACAAGTTCTCCTAATTGCTAATGTCAATCTTATAATTATAATGTATTTCCAGGAAACTTGGGGTGAGGTAAGTAGGGAGAGCAGTTGGTCTTCCTGTCAGTTCAGCCCAAATCAACTACTTCTGCTAGATTATTCTTCTATAATTGAATGAATTTATACACAACATGGATAAGAATCCTCCCTTTGCATTCTACCTGTTCTAACTTCTTTTAAAAAAATAAATAGTTTGATATTTCAATCTTAATCTAAATAAAGCACTTGGGATTTTGAAATGCCCCTGGGAGCTAATTTAAAAGGCTGCCCCAGGGATCTAATTCTGTCAGGTTTGCATGTGATGCAGGAATCTGTGTTTCTGCATATGCCCCGGGGTGTTCCTCCTGGTGCTGGTGATGTTTACATCCTTTTGGGATAATTGAAACTGAAATTTATTATGTTTGTGAAGTGTGCCTTTAGTACCAGAAGGTGGCTCCAAAACATATTAAATCAGGCACTTTGCAGCTACCTAGCTAACTAGCTGGAAAAGAAAGGCTCTGAGGCCTTCATTTCTCTCCGTTACCTTTTTTGGAGGTAGTCGTGGGGTAGGAATGAAGAGTGGAAGACTGTGCAGAAAAGTGGTGTGGTAGAAGGTGAAATGTGTATTAAACTGATTTTACAATTGTCACTTATTATTAGCGCCTATCAAAAGCATTAAGGTAACACTGTTATTAAAGGAAATTTTGCTTAAAGGATACCAGAAAAACCTGATGTCTAATAAGTATAAAGGACACAGAGGCTCTCAAGATCTCCCTGGCCACCAAACTTTTAAACCTGGAAGAAGCAATCTTACAGGGTCTACAGCTGCCATTCACTCTTGTCTCATTACAGAATCACAGCCATGGGCCATAAGTGGGGGGTGGGGGCACCACACAGCATGAGTTCCTATTTAAGCTGCTGCTCTCTCCCCTTGCTTCTCAAGGACACTCACCTGAGCATAATCAGGGACTGGGTCACAAAAACATGGTTTCTGACTCTAGCCCTAATCAACAAATACCTGGATCCCTTTTTCCTGATTCTGCCTTCTATGTCAGGAATGTCTGAGTGTATCATGTGTTCACAGGACAGTATGCGTGGTTACCTCCCTTCGCCTGGAGGTTCCTGAATGTCTAAGCTGCCTCAGTAACGTCACTGTCCTGCAGAAAATTGCTGCTGCTGTCATCATATCCCCAGCACCACCCATGTTGGGGACATTTCTTTATTCTGTTCTGATGCTCGTCACAAAGTGTTTTGGCCTAAATTGGGGAAAGGAGGTTGGGAATAACTAGGGATAAACTCTGCTCATCCGAAGCACGAAACAAATCAGCCTTATTCCCCGCCATCTTTCATTTTCCTGGCTCCTCATTACAGTCCCTCACCCTTCCCACACCCTCTAGCCAGGCGAAAAAATCGTGACTGAGACATCACCTTGGAATTCAAAGCACCAACCACTTCACTTACCTCCAGGTTAATGTCCCTTGACCCAATATGTGCCTGGGTCTGATTCTCTTTGAGATCTGATCTATTCCCATCTAGCATAGAGACCTGGAAGGGAGGCAGCACAGAATCTCAGATATGGGGGTCTGAGACATTCCCAACTACAGCATCATTGAGTCAATATATTTCCTCTAAGGCTCTTAGGATGTCTTCAATCAAGGAAAACCCAAGCCAGCTTGCCCTGCCAACCAGACATGCTCAAATGGCAAGTGCTTAGGTGCTTGCTCTGAGACTCTCACTACGCATTTATGACATGATCCCAAAGAAAGTGAATCATCCTAGAGACTTCCAAAATATAATACAGCCTCCAAGAGTGGGCAAAGCTTGCAGTCACCTCGTCAGGAATTCAGTGCGGTCCTTGATCAAGTGATGGAGAAAAAAGTTCCAGAAAAGGAAACAAAATTTGTAGATATATTCATAGAAGCAGGTTTTGTTTTATGTTACAAAAATGGATGAACAATTTAATGAGAATTTCAAGTGATGCAAAATAATTTCAGAGGTAGTCAGGCTGTCTACTTGGGCCCTGGAATTATAGGTCCTTGGAGATGAGAAGTGGGGATGGGGAAGCAAGGGCATGCATTTTAAACTGTGTGCAGGAGCTTCCACATGCTCCTTCACTTTTCTGTTGCTTAAATTTCAAAGATTTACCTGAAAGACTGTTTCCCCAACCATTCTTTATTATTCCAGTTATCTTCCTAAAGTACAATGTGAATTGTTTTACTCCCCTTCTCAAAAACCTTTAATGCCCCTTTTTGTTTATAGGGGGGGAAATTCCCAAGTCTTTAATATACTTTGGTCATAAACAGTCTTTACCACGTTTACAATAATACTAGGTAACATGTAATGGGAAGACACCAGCACAATGAGCAGAAGGGTTGGAGTCACAGCTCTGCTGCTAACCAGCTGTGAGATCCTGGGGAGAGTTTTGTAGCCTGCTATATGCCCAGTACTATACTAGGTGCTGTGTTTTCATTTGCAAGATTTCTTCCAAGACTGACTCAAGGTTATTTGGACAGTGTGTTATCTTCTTTTGAACTGTTTTTTTTCTTGGGCAAATCAAGTAGTTGTGATAGAAAAAGCTGCCAGTTTATAGAGATACAAAACATCTCATTTGAAGTGGTTCCACTTCTCTTGTTTTCCACTTCTGACACAGTGATATCCCTAAGTCTAAAGTATAATGCTGTCTTAATATGCCACTCATTCCACTAAATGCTGAAAGAAAGGGCAAAAATGACATTGAAATCAACATTTTACAGTAGAGCTTAAAGAACACATTTTGCTTGCCTTAGGCAGCTTCCATAAAGTTTTGTGTTTAGGAATTTAGAAAAACATCTGTCAGCTCAAAGGAAGCCCAAAGAGGTGACATTTTGAAAGTAAATCTTGGGATTTCCTGCACAGAGTGCTTTTTCTAGGGGAAAAACAATTTCACTGACTGAAACAGCTAGTTAACATACTCCCAATCCTGCAGCACACTTGAAAGAAGAGCACTATGCTGGAGTGCTCTTTAGACATCAGAAGATGCATGATAGTGTATACTTTCTTCTTATTAACCAAGGGATACTCCTCTGGAAGGAAAAAAAACACTTTTAGTAATACAATGCAGCTCAAAAGGCTGAAAAGCAGGCTTAAATGAATGTTAAGAATAGCCTGGAGGAGGACATTTTAATAAGATGTCAAAAGGTGGCCACATGCAGCAGGAGGAACACTTACTGAAAGGTGTCTGGGATGGGACAGCGCTGCTCTGGAGTTACCTTGGAGAGGAGGTGGGACATTGGGTGATTAAATGTCAGCTGACCTACAGCGCTCCGAACATCAGTCTTCTCTTCGCAAAGGCTGCTGTTCCCTTTTCCCACAAGCCTCGCCTGAGTCACTGATGAGCAGCCTGGCCTGAAGCCCTCCTGGGCCCCATCATCCAGGCAGGGTGTTTTTATTTGCCCGTTTGCCGGGATGTTCCTGTGATTGTCTATATCCCAAGTTCTCATATCGTTAGAGACCTTATTGTTTACCATCACGAAAAGGTATCATTGTAGATGTAGAGAACATTGCAGAAAGCAGGGGAATAGGTTTGTGTGCTCACAAACCTCGGAACTTAAAGGTCTCATTCGGAAATGGGATTCCAAATAGTGTCAGCTCGTGAACTGCTCCATGAATGATGCCCTTGGGCTTCCGTTTCCTCTGATGAGAGGATTGTACCAGCAACTCTCCCTACCTTATGGGGGTACTGGGAAGTGCAAATGGGACAAAAAATTTAGAAGAAGGTTCTGAACAACATGGCAATACAAATGTAAAGTATCATTATTTTCTCCTCTGTAAACGGGGAATAAGCGGTATGTAGGTGAATTTTAGTTGTGATGTTTGAAACACAAACCACCCTTGATGACAAATGAGATACTGCACCTTTCTAGGCCTCTACCCCTCGTATTTCTGCTGCCTCTGTGGTTTACTGAAAATGCAATACTTTGTGTGTAACTGTCATTACGCGCGTCTGTGTGTGGGAGCGCGGGCGTGTGCTGATGGAAAGAAGGAAGGAAAGAAACGCTTCTGGTTGTGTCTAACGTCTGAGGGCTGGCTGCATGCAAAGCCACAGGAAAGAAGACCAGGCTAAAGCGCCCTGATCCCAAGCCTGCAAATTTGCCTACCTGCAGCGCCTGCAGCGCCTACAGCTGCGGGGTCCGCCGGCTTGGAAGGCCGGAGTAACAGAGTGCGGAGCCGGAGACCGCAGCGGGTGGGAGCGGCTCCGAGGGGCAGCCCGAGAGGGCGCAGGCCAATCGGAGCGCGCCCTTCCGGCGCCCAATCACTGGCCGCCTCGCCCGGCAAATCTGCCCGGCAGTGCGGGGCGGGACTGCAGCGAGTCGGAGCGCCGCCGGTTATACTTGTGAGCGCCTTCAGGAAGCCACAGGGCAGGGGGAGTTCGTGCAGAGAATCCGGGAGGGGGAGAGCGGCCGGCCCAGCCTATGTGCCAGCCCAGTGACATACATAGAAGCCTAAATCAGGCTGATGATGGTGCGCCCCGGCGCTCGCGCGTGTACAGACCCACCGGCTTGTCTATACGCGGTGTGGGCACCTGTCGTGTGAGTGGCTCCGGGCGTGGCTGCTCGTCGGACATTCAGTTTCTGTAAGATTTATCTCTAGGGCCTACCTTCCCCGACTCCAGACGGGAAGGTAAGAAGTTTAAGACAGCCGGGTCTGAGCAGATTAAGGGGGTGGAACAACGGCAGGGCCGGAGAGGGTGTGGACCACGGGTGCTGCGGGTTGGGAACCATCTATTTGCCCGTCTCCCAGGCAGAAAAGCTTTTTGGCAAGACTGGAGTGACAGAAGTGGCCCTGAAATGTCTAGAGAGCCCGGGTAATGATGATCACTGAGTGAGTGGCACTGGGCTGAGCCAGGGCAGTTTGACTGACGGAGAGGCATGCTAGCAGTTAGGAAGGTAAAGAGGAAACTCAGAATGGGGACCATCTGCTCCCCCAACCCAAGCGGGACAAAGACATCAGCGGAGGTCTGCAATGCCGACTGGATGGCCTCGCTGCCCCCTCACCTCCACAACGTCCCCCTTTCCAATCTGGCAATCCCAGGTATTCTTCTATTCCTACTTGTTCCCACTGTGTTTGCTACTGCCATTTTAGTGTTATTAATGGGCTGGGTTGCTCTTCTATTGTGCTGGGAAAATAATTGTCAGTGACCTTAACTAAACCTTTTTATTTCCGACCAAAAACTCCACACTGAAGCAGCTGCTGTAAACAGATTTAACTACAATGCATCATTGGCAAAAGGGTCTTAGGAGAACAGAAGCACCATTTTTTGTTTGTTTGTGGATTTTTTTGTTTTGTTTTTACTTGATAGCCTCATTCTAATAACATTGCATTCTTAATGTTGGGTCAGGATATGTGACCTGTGCATTTACTTGAATCACCTAAAAGAAAAAAAGGAGAGATCAAGGGTAATGAGCAGTCATTAATAATTTTAGATCTGGATCAAAATTAAAACTGAAAAGTATTTCCTCTCTCATTTATCTGACCTTGCCTATTGAAGAAAGAAACAAAAAAACAGGTTAGCATGAGAGAATAGGCTCAGAACCAGGACAGAGTCTAAATACACATTATTTTATTGTTGAAAAAGCCAGAAATAGAGAAGCAAGCACTCGTCACAGGTCACAGGCAGTCATTAGGTGTGATAAGGTGTGGTATTTGAAACCTTGTCTATATATACACAGGTGTCTGCCTGACTGATGTAGAATGCAAGCCTTGAAAAGCACTTCTGCTCCAGCCACTGTCTCCCGGGGGGGTTTATACCTTGACATCATTCTCATTAAATTTGTTAAAGATGTCCTCCTCCTTCCACTTCAAAGCTGGTTGAAGTGTGATTCTAGGGAAGGACGTTTGGACTCCAGTGATCTTGGCCTAATGTGCTGGCAAAGTCCTAGATGCTGGTACTTGGAAAGCACCCTCGGAGCAGGGGATGGACTACTTCCAGGCCCTTCTCTCACCTGGAGACATAGCAATTGATGTTCATTCTTAGACAGCCAGACAAACTCCCAAGCATCCCCGGGAGCAGTCTGCCTTTTTGGTGGCTAAAAAGATGAGCTCATGCAACTCCAGATCTTTGCTTTCGATGCATGAGGAAGTCTGGCAGCGCTGGCTGCATATGCAGCCTTTTCCTTACGCACCTCTTCTCTGGTGGCTCATCCAGGTTCATTGTCCCCGTGGGCTCTTGTTGCTTTGGAGCAAGGAGACGGCTGCCGAATCTCTTTATAGTTAAAATCACTTGTGTTTTCTCAGCCATTGACTACAGCTCCTTGAGACATGCCAGATGGTCATGTCTCAGAACAGGTCTTTTCCATACTTAATTGATGCCTGTGGAGTCATCACCACAGTGATGTATAGGCCGCCTTCAGCATTAGTCATTTGCCTTCAGGATTCCCAGTGGACTTGTTTAGTCAGGTGGTTCGGCAGGGAGCATGTGTTGGCAAACAGCATGGCATCTTAGGCAGGCCCTGAAGGCTCTGTCACTCACGTATACCTGGGCTTCCTCCTTCCTGGATGGCTCCAGCCAGAGCAGCAGCTCGTCCCACCACTGGACTCTGGACTCTGCCTCCATGACTCCAGAAAGAAGCTGAGTATTTGGTCAGCAGTCCCTGGGGATCTCACAGTCACTAGAATTGTCAGAGGGAGCAAACACCCAGGGCCTGCTGCTGTAACTGGAAATTCTATGGTTAGCCACTGTGGGACACAGGAATGTGTTCACTTGCTTTGTGAGATCTGGTTCTTCTAAGCAAAAACAAAAGCAGTGAATCCTCAAAAGATGCTGAGTTCACTAATATGAATGCCCTTTTCCCAGCAACAGAAAGACATGAGTTTTGTGTGTGTGTGTGTGTGTGTGTGTGTGTATCTATATATGTGTGTGTGTGTGTGTGTGTGTGTGTGTGTATGCATATATATTCAAGAAAAGAAAATCACATATTAAGTGCTAGCCATTTATGGACCCTCCCCGACCCAGCCCTGCCACACCACTAGTTCTCTTTCTCCTGCCTCAAGTTTAATTTTCCCCAGCTAAAGGCTAGCAGTCAAGTTCTGTCATGCCTTGCTGAGAAATTCTGAAATTCAGAAGGCATTCAGGAAATAGAGGCCACCATCTTCTTCCCCCTTCCTCCCTTCCTCTTCCCTTCATCCTCACCTTCATCATAACAGCTATTATTTACTGAGCACCACCCTGCGGCACCCACCAGCATACATTTGCCTCATATCCGTACACCTCCTAGATCAGTATTAACATCCACATTTTGGAAATAAGAAAATTATTATCCAGAGAACTTAAGTAATTTTCTCAAGATCACACAGATAGTAAATAGCAGAACTAATACTTAAGCCCATATGTAACTGGCTCCAAAACTCATGCACTGTCTCTGTGCCTCTAAGGGGCACTTGGAAAGCGCAGAGCACTGGTGTGTGTGTGTGTGTGTGTGTGTGTGTGTGTGTGTGCATGCGTGTGTGTGGATGTGTGTGTGTGTTGGGGTGGGTAGTAGTCTCCATCTGGAAACCAGTTTTCACAGACCATCTTCTGCAGCAGATGAAATACTTTTTAAAACTACATGGTCCTTATATGAGTGATTCTATATCACTATGAAGAGATAGATGATAGACTGACACCACATCCATGTGCACATATTACATAGCTGAGTAATTTCATATATATTTCCCTGTTTATGATTATAATTTTATATATATACCTGTTTAGAATTGGAACCCAGTACATTTAAAGTTCAAGCTTAGTACTTAGACCTATTTAGTGTGTCTGTGTGCACGGATGTGTGCTCACGTGTGCCTATCTAGGGTATCTGTAAGATTAGGTCAGATCTCCCAGGATGGGAGTGGATCACCAGTGATGTGGGAAAGGGCAGGGACAAGGCGAGGGTTCTGGCAGTAATAACAGACCTGGGACAGAGTAACCTATGTCAGTTTGAGTGCATCTGCTACATTGCCTAAGTCGTGATGGGAGAGAACATGTGCGAACGCGCACCTCTCAGCAAAACCCTCATATTATTTTACTTCCACAACTGTTAAGAACACCTGTTTAATGACCAGTGTCACCCAAACATAGTGAAATATCCTGGGGAAGAACCTCAGAGCAATTCTCACTGCCAGCTGTACAGCATGATTGGAGGCCCTAAGTGTAAAGGGTTTGGAAATTGCAGAAGCCGGATTTTTTAATTAAAAGCTTTAAACTCTACAAATATTTTTAGATGTTGGTGAAAGCATGATTTTTTTTATGGACCAATGGACTGACAGGAAAATTTTTTTATGTAATGTATATACAGTATTTCAAGGCATTCTCTTTCATTTGAGGGCTGTTTCTTTCTTTCTTTCTTTCTTTAACCATGCTTTTCTGCTTCTTTTTATTAAAGGTAAACTATTTGGCCTATTGGAAAGAGCCTTAAACTTAAGGGTCTTGAAATTTTATACTGTTGATCTGGCTGTATGATACTGAAGAAGTATCTGAATTTCTCAAGACCTAGTTTCCTCATTTGTAATTAAGATGTTGGGTTAAATGAAATACAGAGTCCTTTCCAAATTAAAAATCTTTGGTTAATTTGAGGGTTTTGTTTTTTTTGTGTGTGTTGTTGCAGTTTTTGCCTGTTCTTTTTCCCAGTGTAGAAAGAGATTGGAAGAGTGATTGGGTCATTTTAGATCTAAAGGCCATTTCTTTTATGCCTCTTCAAAATAAGAAATTATTTTTGGCATGTGCAAACATGAAGTCAAAATTGCCAGAAGCAGCAGGATTCCCTCACTTTAGCATCTTTAAAGGGACTGTAGATCAGTTGTTCTAAATGAATAGACCCTGAGTACGTCTTAAGAAACCTCCATGTGCAGGCCTGTGGGAGACCTGAGATAAATCAGACATCAATCCTGCTGTCAAAGGAGTTTACATTATATGACAAAGACATATATGTGTATAAAATTGGGGTAATAGATATAAAGTAAGTGTTACAGAAGCACACAAAGTGGAAAAATTAATTCCAACATTTAAGATTAAGAACTACTTTGTTGAAAAAATAGCATTTGATCTGGGATTTGAAGGATGGTCAAAATTTTGAGGGATGGCTTGGGTGTCAGGATTGGGAAGGGGGATTTCCAGATTAAATAAATCAATTAAGAGAAGGGATGGGAGTGTATTTGGGAAACAGCTGAAGGATTCGCTCTCCTGCCTCTCAAGTAATGCTTTGTTAATATCTCTTACATAGCATTTCTCAACAGATTGTTATTTTTAGGTATCTGTCTTCCACGTTGTGTATGAACAACTTGCACACAGACACTATGACTCGGTTCCCTTTATAATCCTATATCCCTAGTGTAGGGTAGTGCCTCAGTCATTGAGACTGTTGAATGACTAGTGTAATGCACTGAACTGGAGAGTAAGAAGACTGGAAAAGTGGCTTGCAGCCACCATTATGTTGGCTGTGAATAGGTTACTTAGGTTCACCTAGTGAAAATAGCCATATGAAGCAATCTGAACATTTTCCAGTCCATTGCTTGTTATTTCTGTGTAATATTCCTAGAGCTCTAGGTAAGGGTCTTCACTGAGCCCCATTAGAAATGAAAATTCAGAGGCAAAGTAAAATGGTCAGAAGAGTCAGAAGCAGAACTCTGGTCCATCTTCTGTCCTAGGAACAATTCTTTGGCCCTGCCTCCTTTCTGCTTTTCTTCTTCCATGTGAAATGTGAGCTTCTCATATTTCCCGTCTGGCTGCAGCCTCAGCCGGCTCTCATTTCTTGTTGCCCTGTTCACCTTCCTCCATTGACCTAGCCTGTCCCCTGGCCTCTCCCTCTCCAGTGTCAAGCCTTGCTCAGACACTCCTCTCTGCTATCCAGTTCCCAGACGGTTCTCTTCTCATCTTGCCCATGATCATTCCCTTCTCTTCTTTTATTTATTTCTTTTTTACCTTTCTGGAATCTGTCCTTTTACTCTGCAGTTCCGCCTTTGACCACTTGATGGTTATTATAGCTCTTCTCTTGTGGTGCCACCCACTCCATAGGCAGGATGAAAAGATGTTTGCTCAAATCCTGCTTCTGGAACTTGGATTGGGTCTGGGGCATCTGAAAGAGATGTGGGGACCCATAAGAGTATAAAATACATTAGATTGATTCCCCTTTAAAGATAGGATGAGCCATGAGTCGGCCCTAGAAGAAACCCATTCTCCTACAGGATTTCAGGCTGTGGAGAACAAAGACCCAAGAAGGACCTCTGTGGAAAACCAAGGACCAGAGTGCATCCACCAGGACCGGGACTGACCCAGTCAAGAACAAAAGTCGTATGGGACCAGAATGGTCTCTTAAGTGGGAACAGGTTATTGTTGCTATTGTTCCTTTTTTTCCCGTTTGGTCATGGTGAGGAATAAAAAGAGGCTATGACTTTGGTGTTCCCATCAGTAAGTTTCTCTTCTAAGAAGGCTCATCACTCTCTAAATTTTCCCATGCCCCCAGTTACACAAAATCAGAAGAAATTCAGGAATCCAGCATGTCCATAAGAGGCAGAATCAAGGATTGGTTTAGACTATTAAAGCTAGAGCCACAGGGTCTGGATTTCCCTCCTATGACTCTGTGCCCTTGGGAAAGTTCCTTACTCTCTCTGTGTCCTCTGTAAAACAGAGAAAATAGTGGTACTGCCTTTTTAGTGTGAGAATTAAGTTATTTAATTCATATAGCACACTTAGAATAGTTTATGTCACAAAATAATGTGTACTTTTATAAAATTAATCACAATAGTCATTTGTTGAAAGCCTGTGCCTGGTTGGACAACAAAAAAGAGGTGTGAGATGCGGTCCTTACTCTTAGGTAATTTACAGTCTAGTGAAAGAGCTAGCTTCAGTTAAGCCATGTGGCACAGTCTTCTCTGCTGATTAGATCAGGATACCTTGAATGGTCATCCCCCCGAGGGGACTTAGACTTAAGGGAAAGATATGTGGAGGGTTGTGCAGGAAGTGACTCACCAAGGAAGTCTTAAATGCAGTAGGAGGGCAGCTGATGAAAAGACCCAGAAAGTCCCCTAGCTGTTTCCTCTGTCCACCCATCCCAAGTTTAGCTATCAAGTGTTGTCATCTCCACCCACCCAAAGCCCTTGGGAAAAACTCAGCTCCCTGTGATAGGACCAGATTGTTAACGTCACTTCAGCTCTCCTCATTTCGCCCCGACTTGCCCTCCTAACCTAGTTGTTTTGTTCTCTGCTCAGGAGTGGGGATATTACAATGATTTTCCTTTGAATGAATTTTATACACATTTTAAACCTTCTTCCCCAACCATCAAATAGCTTCATGATCCCTCCGAACATACGCCTCACCTTCCCCCAGATCCCCACCCTCCCCATACACACTACCCGTCACCCAACACACACACACTGAGCTACGATTTTGGCCTCACCATTGAGAAAGCCCAAACCCTAATGCCTGTCATTGTGTACCCTTTATAAAGATCTGCAAAACATGTCCGCTGACATATCACAGCCTAGGAGCCTGCTGCCTTCACCTGTATGCCACTGTTTCAGACGCGCTCCCGAAGCCAAGGATGTGGTTTCTAACACGTGACCTGACGTGTCCTCCACTCCGGGGGACAGGCTGGCCCCACATCTGTCCTCAGCCTCTAAGAGCTAGTAAGTACAGGCGCCCTAGAGGCAATGGCAGTGAAACGCTTTAGCATCCTATAACTTTGCCTTCGGAAAAGCCCAAACCACTTGGCAAATGCTGACTAACCCTAATTAGAATTTCAAACCAGGCCTGCAGAGGAGGGATTATTTATAGACATTGTAATCGGTGGGTGTGTTTGTGTGTGTGAAAGAATTTGAACACACATCAAGAGCCAAATTTAGGTGGAAGAGACTAAATGTGTTTGAGTATTACACGTGACTGAGCAGGAATCCTCCGCTTTCCCACATCTGTAGGAATCTGGATCACATTGCTGAGCGCCCATGAGGATCAAACAGTACTGGGGGGATTACATTAGTAGGTCTCTGTTAGCTGCACGATAAACTGGGCTTGGCCACAGAGGCCTCTGGTGCTCTAAAGGGGATGTATAGTTTGTGTTAGCCATGAAACACCAGCAGTCTTTCTTGTATTCACTATCTACTAAGCAGCTGAAATTTTCTAGGAAAATAATAGGTTTTTTAAAAATTCCCAATAGTTGTAGACCTATTGGCTATAAGATATAATTTCTTCTCTGAAAATAGTGTCAGTTATTTTTCTCTACAGACCTGACACTATCAAAATAAAGGAAAGAAATAGGCAGCACTTGTACCCTGTAATGCAAATATCTTGAAGTGTAGCATCAGTCTGCAGTAATCGTGGAACTGAAAAATTCCTAGACTCTTGTCAGACTAGGATGAGTATTTTATGAGCATGTATGACTTGCAGGCTTATATACTGAAAGAAATAGTCTTAAAGTACAACTGAAACCAGATGAAAAAAAATGCCATACAGATAAAGGTGAAGACCCATCCCATCCTCTTCCGTGGGCTGGAGCTCAGGTTATCATCCTGGCAGGAGAGTTCTGTGAGCACATTGGGGCAGTTGGGCTAAAAAAACTAATATTGGTCCTTCTTCATTCCTCTTGCTTCTTTTGGTTCTCACTGCCCGTGTTTTAAGAATGTATTTATTTAAAGGAAAATGATCTATTGAAAGGATATCTATTGAGCGCCCTTTTATGCCAGATACTGTCTTAAATAAAGTGAATGGGATCCTCATCCCTGCTCTTCATGAAGTTATGATCTTGTAAGAGAGGGAAGGCAAAATTCAAACAGAAGAAAGAGAAGGAACATAGGGTACTGTAACACTCAGAAAACCAATTCCCAGTTCCATCCCTGGTAGGAGGAGGAAAGCTTGGTAGACTGGGCTTCCAAGAAGGGATGACTCTTAGTCATAGGATGCTGGGGATGATTTGGTGATTATCTAGAGCAATGAAATTCCCATGGTGTCCCGGAGAACCCTCGGAGGCTTTGGTGCCCCTCAGAACTTCTCAAGACCCAAGTGGGGACTGTTGGGACAGGCCTTTAACCAGAGATGCTCTGGTTGTATTTGTTTTCATACAAATACTTCATCTGACAACATTCCAGGTCTGAAAAGCACCCTGAAAACCTCCGATTTACTCCAGTCTTCATCAAGGCAGTTGCAGGTAGACCAGGACCGACTCTCTGACTCCCAGGCTGGTGTCTGTCCTCAGACAGTGGGGTGCCTTTTGACTTCTCAACACTTAAAAAATAAGTTGGTAACATCCTCTGCTTCCAAGTTTTCTACCTTAAAACAGGTGCTTTGTTGCTTTGTGAATAATTACAAATTCAATAGGCACTTGATTAAAAATTAAATTGGCAGCATGGCCCTTTCATATTTTGCTGGCAGTTTGGTGGTTATTATTAACACTGTCTCACATGCCCCATGGAAATATCAAGTCTGAGAAGTGAAGTTTATCCCTCTGGGTTGGCAAGTTTGAAAGATGTTATTCTTTGGTTTAGGAAACTGCTAAATGGCCCCTTGATCTTGAACTTTGGACTTATGTTGGCTGGATTTTGTGTATTCTAAAGATGCCTCAGCCTCCTGCCCTTGGAGTCAAGTTCTTTACAAATGCTGCATTTTTCCCAAGGACCTAATTCAGGCATGTGAAATGGGAGACACCCCCCCCCCAAGGAGATGTTATTAAAAGATAATTTACATAGGCATAAGTTGCAGGAAATGTACTATCTAGGACCTTCACTTTTAATTTTTTCAATGCGCTTTTTTATTATAGTTGCTCCTTCAGTCATCCTTTCTGGTTTATTTTTTCCTCTGCGTTTTCTGACACATTCCTCTTCACTGACCCAGATAACTCAAGGTAGAAGAACAAATGGAGATAAATGGAGTTGGGGGTATGCAAGTGCTGGGGGTGAAGAGGTGCAAAGAGTGAATGCTGCCTGTTGTAAGAAGATGGATGGACCAGGAGAAGTTTGTGAAAGGATCAGGAGACCTGGGCTTACCTGCCTGAGGCGACTCTCTAAACATCTGTTCATTCGAGTACTATGCTTGCGTGTATTCTATATACATTTGTTCAGTACCAACCATATGCCAGATACTTATGAACTGTAAAGACGGGGGCATGAATTAGACATGGTCCCACCCTCAAAACCTCACAGTCAGATGTCAGTGACAGTTACAGAGATAATTACCACACAATGACCCAAGTTCATTGAGAGTGAACAAAATGCCATGGGAACACAGAGAGACAAGCAGCTGAATGTGCTTGGTGGGGTCAGATGAGCTCCCAGACAATTGATTTTGACCTGGGTCATATGCAAGTAATTAAAATGGAAAAGCAGGGGACAATGAGATTGTCCCCAAGAGTCAGTTTTTGTTCTTTTAAGCAAATCTTTTGCTATATTCAATACTCATAAGGCTCACTTTTCATACATATCTTTGCAAATGAGTATGTTCCTTAGCTCAGGCAACAGAAATATTTTAACATGCAAAATTATAATCTGTTCATCTCGAATTTATTGCAAATTTATTCATAGAGATTAAATATCTGAATTGTAATACGAGATGTTTTCTGCAAAAGCTACCCTAAATATCTTCATCTTTTAAGGACACAGTTTCATTTTGCCTGTTCTTAATGTTTTTTATTGTATCTCTATATTTAATTTTTATACACAGGGGGCAGTATAGAGAAGTAGTTCAGAGTTTGGGTTCTGTTTTACCATACCTAGGATCAAATCATACTTGCTACTTACATGACCTTGAATATAAAGTTTAACCTTTCTGTCCCTTAGTTTTCTCAACTGTAAAATGGAGATAATTGTAGTATGAACTTCACAAGTGCAAGGTTAGAGAAAGATAGCCCACAAGACCACCCTCACTCTAACATGAATTGCCAGTTGGAGGGTCCTTAAGATCACCCTTAGGTTTGCTAGGACTCACAGAACTCACTGAAAGCATTACACTCACTATTACTGTTTATTATGGCTAAATGCTACAGATGAAAATCACCATGTGAAGAGGTCAAAGTCTAGGAAATTTCCAAATATGAAGCTTCCAGCTGCCCTTGTCCCTGGAGTCGTGGACAGTGCCACTTTTCTGGTATTGATGTGTGACAGTACACATGAAGTACTGTGAACCAGGGAAGTTCACCTGAGCCTGGGTGTCTAGAGTCTTTATTGAGTTTCCACATGGCTGACCTCAGTATCCAGCCCCTTCCAGGTCAGGTCTACATTCATGTGACTCAAAGCCACCACCATAAATCTCATCCTTAGACTTTTTGTTGTGGCCCCAAAGCCTCAGGTAAACAAAAATACTGTTATCAAGCAGGATATTGCAAGGGTTTAACAGATTACTTCCCAGGGCCAAGAACAAAGACCAGAATTCTCTTAGACAAGGTTAAATTCTTTACTAAGCAACATATTTGTTTAACAATGAAATAAAATAATACATATAATGTGCTTAAAATAATTGCCTAGCACAAAGCAAGCATAAATTTTGGTTATCTAGTTATGATTATTAGCAACCTTTCTTGATTAGCTAATATGTGCCTTGCATCATGCTAGATATTATTAGGAAACCTTAACAAGCTGTAGTTTATAATCTTGTAGGAGAGATACTTTGGTTAAAATGAAGCCAGTAAAAGCAGAATGCAGTGAGAGCCATGGCAAAGAAACAAGCAAACTGCAGGGACCTGGGAAAGGGAGGGGCCACTTGCAGGTGCAGGTGGAGGAACAGCTGCGCTGGGAGCCAAACTGAAGGATGGGTAGGATGTGGGCAGGAAGGGCGTTCCAGACAGAGAGACCCAAGTGAATAGAATTAGAGCTGGGAAGGCAAGGGCACCTTCAGGGAATGGAGAAGGACTGTCATAGCTCACTGTACAAGTGACAGGAGAAAGAAATGGGAAAGGACACAAAAGACAGACTTAAGCCAGATTGAGAGAGGTTGCAGTGGGGTGCTGCGCACTTCGTGCTGTATCTCATAGGCTCCAGGGAGCCAGTAACAACTGAGGGCCCAAAGAAAACTCTGAAAGAGAATATGCTCTTTCTTCCAGTCTTTGAACATTCTCTTTCCTCTAGCATAACATCCTCCCACCAATCCTCCACTTCACTTGACTGATTACAATTTATCCCTCAAGAAACAGGTCAGGTACTACTTCATGCGCACTTCCGTTATGGGACACATTCTATGCCACTGGAATTGTTTACCTGCCTTTCTGCTCTATACAACAGTGTTGTTCCTCTCCGTATACTCAGCTTCTGGTTCAGAGTAAGGACCTATGGAGAAAAAGGGAGGGAGTGAAAGAGAAATGGAATCTCAAAGTATCTACAAAGAATTTAAGCATAAAGGGCAGGTATTTCTAGTTAATTTAAGGAAAAACTAGGACACACAGAAAGTAATAGTTAGTGCCTGGGGTAAGAAACAAACTTAAAACTGTTTTGCAGTCTTCTCAAGGTGTCCCAAGGCTTTAAAATAAAAAGAAAAATAAGAATAGGCAGAGGAAGAATTTACATAACACTTATAAAGCATTTACTAGGTGCCTGGTATACTCTACTTAATTTACATCTATCCATTTAATCTGCACAACCCAGTGGTGTAAGTACTGTTATCTCCATTTTGCAGATGAAGAAATTGAGTCACAGAGAAGTGAAACAAATTGCAACAAACATCCTGGTAACAATACTAGAACTGTAAACTCTAGGTATTGCCAAATTCATTTAATTGCATTTGACTAAAGGACATTTACAGAGTTGGAGACTGACTGAGCGTTGGGCTGTAACTTCAAATCCTTCTGTAGGTTGTGAAAAAGAGTAGTTTTCATTTCATCCAAGGGATTTGTTTCCTCGCCAGAACTCTAATGCCTGAGCACCCATGAGGATGGTTCTGTTTGAAGGACTGCCTGCTAACCTGTTCTGGCTGAAGAAGTCACTTTTTTTTTTTCAAGGCCAGACATCTAGGAGGCTTTTTATTGACTCAGAACAAAGGCAGCCCAGTGGTTTAAGTAGACAGTGTAGTAATCACCCAGCCAGGCTCCACCAGAGAAAAAAATCTTTCTGCCTCTATACAAAAAGATAAGCAGAGACTTTTAGCAGATGCATGATCTTGTCAGAACACTCATCTTCCAGAGTGTGTTTTCATTCACTTTCCCCTCTCTGTGTAATGTACAAGTTTCCTTTAAACTCATCTTTTCCTGTAATTGGGACAGATACTTGTGGGATTGTCCCTCCTTCTTCCCTTTCCTCTGTCAGCACCTGGCTGAGTCCTTCTTTTACCAGAAAGTTCCCTTCTTGTTCTTGAAGGGACTGAGGAGCTTCCTGGATCCCAGCCATTCTGCAGTTTGTCATATGAATCTTAAAATAACCCTGCCCTGTGAAAACTTTCTACCAAGCTAGGTGATTATGAAGGCATTTTTTTTTTCCAAAGTCCCCACAATAAATTCATAAAAGTTTCCCACAAAACAAATGCCAGCCTTTGGAGCGAAGGGAACTGTCATATAAATGTTTAACAAGAAGTGAGGTACTGGCTAGTGTTTTCCATCAATGTGCAGATCCAACACTACCCAACAGGAAGACCATCCTTGCAAAAGTGAGGACCTGAAGCTGTGTGAGGAGAACGAAACTCTCCACCAACTTGATAAAATTCTCAGATGAACCAAAAAAATACCACCTTCAATTTGGGATTGATTTGCTTTTTGCAAACATGATGAGTTAGATATATAAGCACATTTTCTGCTTAAGTATAGTAGGTATGAAAAAACATTTATTTGTAGTGATTAACAATCCTTGTTAAAATAGGGTCATAAATTCCTTTAGTAAGCTGTTAATTAGTTGGAATCATCTGATTCTCAAGAGACCCTAAGGCTCTTTTCACCCACCTTCCTAAATTTTCAAGTGGAGCAAGTGACCTCCAGTATGAATTTATAATGTGAACCTCAGATAAGTAATCAGAGCAGAACTAGCTCTGGGATTCAAGGCCCTGAGCTGTGGAACTGCCAGGAAAATGGAACTGAGAGAAGGTTAGAGTGCCCTCCTGTGTCCCTACAAAGAAATTCTTCATGCCTTTACAGAATTTAAAATCACTTTAATTTCTCCATCAGTTTTCCTGCAATGGGGTGAGGACCAAGCATTTAACTCTAAAAACAAACCCTGTGATAACCATGTTATCAAAAATAAATGCTCAATGTATTTGACTTGTTCACTCAGGAAGGATATGGAAGCTATAATATCCCTAAAGTACTCTTGTGTGGATTGGGGTCTGATAGACCTGGGTTTCTATACCAGGCAGCCACTTGCAATTTTTATAACCTGAGATAGTCACAAAAACCAGTCCATGCCTCAGTTTCCTCATCTGTAAAATGCAGATATCACTGCTCTGCAGGGCTGTGGCAGAGATCAAATGAGATCATGTAAGAAAAGTGCCCAGCCTAAGCCTGGCATTGGGTACATAATAAACACTCAGTAAATTGAAGTTGTTAGCTATATTCAGATGTGAGCCCCAACCCCCAATTCCAGGGATCCCCAGCAAGTTCATGATGAAAGAACTGAAATGCAGACACTGGGAAGGTAAACAGAATGTCCCTGGGATTATTTTAACTCTTAGATAAAGAGGTTCCCATGATCTCTGAGGATACAAGAGGTACAAAAGACCCTAAGGCTTATTTCACCCACATTCCTAAATTTGCATGTGGACCAAGTGACCTCCAATATGAATTTATAATCTGAGGGAAAGGAATGATATCTAGAGGAATATATACAGAATATGTGATTCCCCCAAAATAAGATTTTCCTTCAGAGAGGGAAACTTAAATGGAGTTAGGCCAACTTGCTTCCCCAGAAGATGGACTCTCTTTCAGAGGTAACACCTGATTTTCGACACAGAGTCCAGAAAAGAGAAAGCCTCTACTATAAAAGAAAATGTTTGAAAACTAAGTCCTATATATGGCATTGATCCAGTTCTTTTGGACGTCTTTATTTATTGAGAGGGTAGCCATATTAAAATCAATAAAGAGCAGGGGTGAAAAACAATAGCCAGATGAATTCATCCTTTGATTTTAATTTCCCTTAATCTAGAAAACAAGCTATCTCAGCATAAGTGGTTGGCAAAACTGTAGTAAACCGAGTCCTTTTGCCCCAGTGAACTTTCAAAGGTTGCCCCACCTAATTCTCACAGCCATCTTTTTCATACATGTGGGAGGGAGATACCATCATGTACAATGTAAGAACACTTGACCTTTAAAAATGCCAATGGAAGAATAGAGTCTGGCGATTCTGACTGTATTTTCCCCTACTTTATTAGAAAAGTAAAAGAAGTAGTCCAAAAGTGTGTAAGCGAGAAAGGGAGGAGTGAAAGAACACATCACCTGTACCTCTACTGTTTGTTTTTATATAACCAGGGGAAAGGAAAGGAAAGATGGGGCTGGGCTCTGTTTTCTAAACATATTCTAGATGCCATTGTCACTGGGAAGTTTAGGTAGGTTATCCCACTGCAGGTGCAAATAAAAGGCTGCCCAGAGTTTGCAAGTGTTATCCCTGGAGTTGCTCATTCTTTCTTGGAATCTGTCATTTTTAAATAAGTGAAATGCAGCATATGGAGTTGAGGCATTTATTATTTATGGAAAATTCATCATCAGGCTCATCTATGGTTATGAAGTTGGAGCCTCTGAGCCTCAGCAGGGATGCAACATGCTCAGGAGTGCATGCTCAACAGGGATACAGTGTGCTCAGTCATGCATGCAGCAGGGATAAGGTATCCTCAGGAGTGCATGCTCCACAGGGATACAGTGTGCTCAGTCATGCATGCAGCAGGGATAAGGTATCCTCAGGAGTGCATGCTCAGCAGGGATACAGTGTGCTCAGCAGTGCATGCAGCAGGGACGCAACATGCTCAGGAGTGCATGCTCAGCAGGGATACAGTGTGCTCAGTCATGCATGCAGCAGGGATAAGGTATCCTCAGGAGTGCATGCTCAGCAGGGATACAGTGTGCTCAGCAGTGCATGCAGCAGGGATGCAACATGCTCAGGAGTGCATGCTCAGCAGGGATACAGTGTGCTCAGCAGTGCATGCAGCAGGGATGCAACATGCTCAGGAGTGCATGCTCAGCAGGGATACAGTGTGCTCAGTCATGCATGCAGCAGGGATAAGGTATCCTCAGGAGTGCATGCTCAGCAGGGATACAGTGTGCTCAGCAGTGCATGCAGCAGGGATAAGGTATGCTCAGGAGTGCATGCTCAGCAGGGATACAGTGTGCTCAGCAGTGCACGCAGCAGGGATAAGGTATGCTCAGGAGTGCATGCTCAGCAGGGATACAGTGTGCTCAGCAGTGCATGCAGCAGGGATAAGGTATGCTCAGGAGTGCATGCTCAGCAGGGATACAGTGTGCTCAGCAGTGCATGCAGCAGGGATAAGGTATGCTCAGCAGCGTTGCTCAACAGGGATACAGTATGCTTGGTGGTGCATGCAGCAGGGATGCACCAGCTATAGAATGCTGCATCTACACAATTGCAGTGCTGTTCTGGGCAATGTGAAGCTTTAGCTGAACTCTCTCTGTGGGTATAAATCTTCAGTCAATAGAGAGGATATTCCCTGCCTCACACTTGAAAGTCTCCTATTTGTGCAGATTAACTGAGCAATACATTTTCTGCCCACACTCTATTCTTGGTGTTCCTCTTATTTTCTTCTTCATGCTTCTGTCCCTTTTTAAGTCATTTTTCTCCTTAGAATGCTCTAAAATCTATGTATCTTGTTTATCATGGCTTACAGTGCTACCCATTATGGTAGAATTTTAATTACAGCATATCAAGAAGAAGATTTTTCACACAGGGACCTTGTTAAAAATCTACCCCAATCAGAGAGAAACCTTCCTTGTACTTTCCCACCTTCTCCTCCTCTTTATGTGTGGCTACCCCACGCTCCCCACCTAGGTCTGTCCCTGCCTGGACACTCTGGTCCAGGCACTGGGTGAGATGAGGCAAGGAGGGATGTTCCAGCAGAGGAGAGGCCCTGGTGTTTTGGGGCCCAGGGTTGGATGGAGACACATATTTGTTTCAGACAGGCTAATATTATGGCACCCCTTCAAACTTTCACTTTGAAAATATTTATTTGTGATTTAGAGAGAAACGTAGAGGTGAAATTGTACCACATCTTTGAAAAAATATCCCTTTGGGTTCCTTTCCTCCCTGAGGTCTCTCTCCTCAGCCATACAGCTACTATTACTAACCCTCTTTCTTTCCCCTACTGATTCTCAGCCTCTCAGCCTTCCCTCCTGGCCTTGCAATCTCTTCCTTTCCTTGGCAGAGCAATATAGGTCTACCAAAGCTTCTGTCTCCAAACTTGTGTACTCTCACCCACTGCTTAATACTTATTGCTTCAAGTGTGTCAAAAGCCATTAATGCCAAAGATAAATATCTCAATTGTGCTTAGCAAACAAAAGATGCCACTTACCAGGATTTCCTCTGTTTAGAGGATAGTGTGTATTAAAAATGACTTTTTTTCTTATCACATGTTCATATGTAAGATAAAGAGTTTACTATGTGCATTAAAAAGAGCTTTTTTTTTTTTAACATCCTGCCCATGTAAGGAATCACTGGTGACAACCTGTATCAGCTGGCACAAAATATGCAGTTCATCCCAGCAATACTTTAACATCCCTCGTAGACTGTCCCTTCAGCCACTGCTCTGCTGATTTGCCTCTCAGTGTGGCTCTCCCTGGAGAGCTGGCTGTCATGAGTCAGGGATATGCTGGAGAGGGTGATGACCTCCCGGGGAAAGCAAAGACCAACATTAGGGGACCTGGAGTCCAGGGGGGGGCAATGCTCTCTGCAGAGCCAGAGAGGTGTTCCTGTGTATTCCTTGTTACCATCTGAGTCTGATAGTGGACACTGCTGCTAAAGGAGTGAGAAGTCCCTGAATAGCTCTTCTTCCGAAACTCCACCTTGGTGATAAGCTCCATATGCAGATTGACACATGTGTTTAGTGATTTCTAAAAGTAAGTAGTGGTCTCTCTAACCCTTAGAAAAATACCCAGAATTTTTGGTCAAATGATCTTGAGTGGAAATGTTTTGACTGCCTTAGTTTAGTACATTTGAAAAATTTTTGAATTTCTTCAAAATCACACGTCCATTCAAATACAAGCACTTTGAGTGAGCTGTTTGATGGCCGTAATTCCACTTTTTAGATCATTTTCTAAAAAACTGGTTGAAAGATTCCTTAATAGAAATTATATGAAGACAGAGTCCTCTGCTATCTATGTAAAGCGAAGCACAAATGCTTTTATTTTCTCAGAAAAATTCAGCCCTTTCAAATGGCTTAATAAGTCACCAGGCTGTCATCTTTGAAACTCTCAAAGATGGACAGACAACATCAGGAAGAGCTGTGGTTCAGCTTGACCTCTGGGTTTCTGATCCTGGTTCCATTTGGAAACTGTTCTCTCTTCTTTTCCTCCTTGGAAGATGGGAGAACATTATTCCCTTTCTTTGGTTTAAACACTTACTAAGTCTTTTCTCTCTCTTTATAAAGCATGATACTGCTGTCTCTTCTGCTGTTTGTACTGACTGTCTTTTGATCTAACTGAGCCTTTTTTCCTGCCCAAACACCTTCTGGTTATGTGAATGACTGAGTTCTGTTAAGATAGTGTGTAAGTAAGGTTTTTGGTGCTTCGTGTTTGGCCACCTTTAATATCCTTTTGTTTTGTTTTTAGATGGGGAAGGGTCTTTGCAAATAAGATCTTACTAATTTTCCAAGACCGTTTTCTTAATATATGTATTTTACATTAATTTTATGATACATTAATTTTAAAAAATAAAATTGACATTCAGTTCCAATTTGACATTTATGCAGTATCAGCTCCAGTGGGTAACTGGCAAGATGGCTGCCCCTGTTTCTTGCAAGCTGCCTGTATTACTCTGGCCTCACTTGACAGGATATAAGCCAATAATCAGGGGAATAATATGTAAATTGCAAATCATATGACCTAAAGCTCAAAATGAGCTAAAATAAACAAGCCCTAATTGAACACTCTGTCTATTCCTAATAAGGAATGTGTGCACATGTATTTTAAGACCAAACTTGCAATGGGCCAGACCAACTGTCTTAGTTTTGGTAGAAATAATACGATTATGACCTGATAAAAATCTGGAGTTTACATGGCTCTTTAAGAAATGAGCTCAAAACAATAACTGTCTTTCAATGAAATTTACAGGGTGATTATTATATCTATAAGAAGCTCTCTATTGATATAGTAAAACTATTTCTGTGAAATAGTAGATTTTTTTCCATTTTTAAACATACTTCTCCAAAAAAAGGAAGTATGGCTTTTTTTCCTCCTGAATAAAAGTTCTATCTGGATTTCATGTCAGAGGGGCTCATTTTAGTGTCGACATATACACATGGGCCTGCACATAAATGCCTTGGTAACTGAGAGACATTAGTTCTGAACACCTCCATACATGGCCCTCCTATGAAGTCATGCTATCTAAACATTTGCTGTCTGAATACATGCTATCTAAACAATTCATAAGATTTGTTTTACCTAGAAGTCACTACTTGAATTAAAAAACCTCATTATAGTGAATTCACATGTGTTGGTGAGCAGAAACCTCTGAGTTGCAGGTCTATCCAGGCAAGAAGATTAATGTGTTGCCTCCAGCTCAGCTGCTCTCCTGATAGGCTTGAGTTGTGTATTAGTGCTCTCAACTTACCACATTACTGAGTGAAAATGTCTTCTAAAAACATGAAAAGCCTGTGAATAAAATAGGTGAACCCAAGAGGCCTGCAAAGACTAGGATGTAATGAAGCATGTAGGGAGAGAGGTGAACTAACAGAAACTTGGCTATGCTCATGTCCCTAAGAACTACAGGATTTTCAAATGTGTAAAAAAATAGAGAAAAACTTCTGAAAGTGTTGTTGATACTGATGTTTTATGGAAAGGTTCTTTGTGGATGGTTATACAGGTGTTTGAGTATTTGAGTACTTGTGAAAAGTGGTAGGGTTTTTGATAGATTGGGAAAACATTACTGTTTTTTTTTCATTTCAAATAATGGATTATTTCCAACAAGCTGCTATCCAACATGTTGTTAGTAAGATTGGGTTTGTTTTTCTGTATTCGGTTCTCTGTAGAAATCACGTGAGGATGTCTAATTCTATGGTTTTAAGAAGTTCAAGAACACCCTTGGAACTTTCTCTCCTATACTTTCAAATTGTGTAGTCACTGTATTTATTTATTTCCTAAGTTACTGACATAGGAGCCAAATACAGATAATTTATCATTTTAATGCCAATTTATACTTAAACTGTATAATACTGTGATCTGAGTTTACTCCTTGTGATGCTGATTTTGAATGTAATCTAAAATAAGTCACGTAAATTGCAAACTTCATTTTTCCCAGTTAACTGCAGCAGCAGATCTGTGAATACAAATATCTAATGAGGTTTTATGACAATATTTAAAAAACAGAACTATTTGTTTCTCACATGGTACCATCTAAGCAGAAGATGACATAACTTCTTTAATAGTGAAATAATAATGACTTTATGTCTGAGCTCATCCTGTTGGCCAGGGACTCTTCTGAGGGCTTGCCTGACTTAATCATTTAACCTGGATCACAAACCGCTGATGTTGGTACTGCTGTTTTCTCCACGTTATAAGTGAGGAAACTGAGGTACAGCCTTTCAGTCACTTAACTAGTAAGCAGTAGAACCAGGATTATGAACACAGGCAGCCTGGCACCAGACCCCATGCTCTCAGCCACCATGGGAACTCTCCACTTAGCTTCCTCAGGGCCATGGTAATTCACCAGGTTAGGCCTCACCATTCTTCTTGCTAGACTGGAATCTTATAAACTTGCCAGTCTGGGTCCCTTGGGGCTGACTAGGCAGGGAAATGACTTGCTGGTCCTGAAGCTGGTCCTGGAGATGCCTAGTAGAAATAAAAGATAACTGTGAGAGAGGAAATCAAGTTGGATCCAACCCATTTGTATTCTGGGAGCAGGGGATGAGAACAGAACCTTCTAGTACTAGGCACCTTATGGATGGATGTTGAGTGAGAAGAAGCCTGAGAGGCATTTAGAGACAGGCCAATTAGGTATAAAAAGGTGTGCAGGGTAAGAGGTCCAATCCAAACAAGTCAAACATCCATTTGGCTACTAGGGAGCTCAGTCTGGAACAATATTTCCCAACCTTTTGTTCTTTATCACCTCATTAAGGAATCTTTATAGCCATTTCTGTCCTGCTTATCCACCCCCTCCCCTGACCCAACCCATACACACATACAAGCAATGAAATTTTATTATCACAGATATACTTTGTATCTGCTTAGGGACTCTATGTGTACGTGTGTGTGTGTGTATCTGTATTTTATAATAAAAAAGATAAGATTTTTTTCATGTCCAAGAACCAGTTTTTGTACCCTGGGGTCAATGTCACTCCATTGAGAATGCATGGGGTGAACGCCTAGAGACATTAATCCATTAATCCATACAATGGTATATGAATCCATTCAGTGGTATATTGAGTAGTATATAACACAGGGTAGGAGGGTGGGCTTTAGTGAACAGACTTGGGTTGGGGGGCTAATGGACATTAAAGTTAGAAGGGCTCACCAAAGTTACCGTAGTACCTGAGGGAAGTGCAGAAAAGAGATTTTCTTAATGAGAAATCAGGAGTTCTTTGACAGGGGTCACCGTCCTCATCTCCCCAGAGATGTGATGAAGGAGTTCTCTCTCTTTCTCATATTCTTCACTTAATTCTCATCTCATTCTTCCCTCCATGACTGTAAGTATGGTCACCATGTAATTTGAAATGCCATTATGCTATAATGAAATGTATCATTTCAGAGTGTGTGGTTTGAGTTCTTTGTTTTATTTAGAGATCAGGTTCCCAAGAAGATCGCTTTAAATTATTTTTAATTAAGTGAGTTTTAAAAAATGGCTACTACTCCAATTTGCAAAAAACGGGTAATGAAAATGCGCTAACCAAAAACTACTGTGTGCTTACTTGAGATCTCCTAATTCCCAAATAACAAATCTAAGAAGGAATCACATAGCAATTGGTGATCCAGATAAAGAGCAAACTCCTTGTCCTTAGTCCTCACAGGGCCAGCTCATTTTTCTCATACCTGGTCTCTTAGATTATTCTGTAACCTCATGCTGTCTAGCAGGAAATAACTATTAACAATTGACCAAACATCTTGCTAACATTTTCCCATTCAAATCTCTTTCCTTGTGATTTTTTCACTGTGACCTTATTCTGAACTTTATAACCCAGTGCACATCTCAAAGGCCTTAATTAACCCTAAACTACTTCATCTAATCACTTATTAGAAGGCATGATAAGGAAATATCCAATATTTTCTTCTTTTATATTTCTCTTCTCCACTAACAAGCAATGGTTATTGAGACTAAAGGAGAAAACACCTCACTTTTGTAGGGCTAAAATTGGGGGTAATGTCAGTGTAGAACATTAAGGAAGAGCTTGTACATCATTTCCTGGACTTCATGGAATATTTCTGAGATGAAAACAAAATTCTCTACTCATGGTCTGAAAACAGTCATCTAATATTTGGTGCCTATTATTTCCTAAAACTTTATTGAGTCCACTCAACAAATGAGAAATATATAGGAGAAGAAAATCATTTGTCATCAGTCAAGAAGTATATTAGAAACAGTATATTATTCCAGGGATGCAAGGATGGTATAATATTCATAAATCAATCAAAATCATATATCACATTAACAAAAAGGATAAAAACCACATGATCATGTCAACAAATGCTATTTTGCCTGAGGGTTTCAGCCCTGGGCAAGGTCACTACAGATGTGGTGAGGTCAAGAAAAGACAACATAAAGTTCTTGGGGTAAAAGTGTTTATATCCAGCTTTATTCTCACAGGGGTAGCTCAAGCACTAGGATCATGTCTGCATCCAGCAGTCTGCAGGTCCGTAATCCACCTCTGTCTCTGCCTCCACCAAGATCATTGGGAGGAGCTCTTTATATAGTGACTCAGTCAACAATCGTTTATTGCCTGTGGGTGTGGAAGCATTAGCCTAGCAGCAGGCCAATTACATCATCACGTAGTTTAGGGTCAGTTGAGGATCATGACATAGGAATTTCCATTTTCCCAACAGATGTTGAAAAAGCATTTGACAAAATCCAACATTGGTTCATGATAAAAACTCTCAACAAAATGGGTAGAGAAGGTACGTACCTCAACACCATAAAGGATATATATGACAAACCAACAGCTAACATCATACTTAATGGTGAAAAGCTGAAAGTTTTTCCTCTAAAATCAGGAACAAGACAAGGATGCCCACTCTCACCACTTTTATTCAACATTCAAACTGGAAGTCCTAATCATGGCAATCAGAAAGACAAAGAGATAAAAGGCATCCAAATTGATAAGGAAGAAGTTAAACTGTCACTATTTACTGATGACATGATATACATAGAACACCCTAAAGATTCTACCATAAAACTATTAGAACTAATAACTGAATTCAACAAAGTTGCAAGATACAAAGTTAATATACAGAAATCTATTGCATTCCTATATACCAATAATGAACTAGTAGAAAGAGAAATCAGGAAAATAATTCCATTTACAATTGCATCAAAAAGAATAAAATATCTAGAAATAAACCTAACAAAGGAGGTAAAAGACCTATACTCTGAAAACTACAGACACTCTTGAGAGAAATTAAAGAAGACACCAATAAATGGAAATCTATCCCATGCTCACGGATATCAAAATACAAAAGCATTTTTCAATGAACTAAAACAAATAGCTCTGAAATTCATATGGACCCACAAAGACCCCAAATAGCCAAAGCCATCCTGAGAAAACAAAGCTGGGTGTTATTACTCTCCCTGACTTTAAGCCATACTACAAAGCTATGGTAATTAAAATAGTTTGGTACTGGCACAAGAACAAACTTCAAGTCATACTACAAAGCTATGGTAATTAAAATAGTTTGGTACTGGCACAAGAACAGACCCAACAGAGAGCCTAGATATAAACCCATGTATGCATGGTCAATTAATATATGATAAAGGAACAATGAATGTACAATAAGGAAAAGACAGCCTCTTCAATAACTGGGGTTGGAAAAACTGGACAGCTACATGCAAGAGAGTGAAACTGGATTACTGTCTAAATCCATACACAAAAGTAAACTCAAAATATATCACAGATCTGACTGTAAGACATGAAGCCATAAAACTCTTAGAAGAAAACATAGGCAAAAATTTCTTGAACATAAGCATGGGCAGTTTTTCGCAGACACATCTCCTCGGTCAAGGGAAACAAAAAGTGAACAAGTTGGACTACATCAAACTAAAAAGTTCTGTACAGCAAAAGACACCATCAGCAGAACAAAAAGGCAACCTACAGTATAGGAGAATATATTTGTAAACAATTTATCCAAAAAGGGTTAACACCCAAAATATATAAGTAATTCACATGCCTCAACAAGAAACAAATAACATGATTATAAAATGGATGGAGGACCTGAACAGACATTTTTCCAAAGAAGAAATACAGATGGCCAACATGCACATGAAAAGATGCTCCACATCACTAATTATTAGGGGAAATGAAAATCAAAACCACAATGAGATATTACCTCACACCAGTTAGAATGGCCATTATCCAAAAGACAAGAAATAACAAGTGTTGGTGAGGATGTGGAGAAATGGGAAACCCTCATACACTGTTGGTGGTAATGTAAATTGGTACAACCACAGTGGAAAGCAGTATAGAGATTCCTCAAAAAACTAAAAGTGGAAATGTCATTTGACCTAGTAATTCCACTTCTAGGAATTTACCTAAAGAAAACAAAATCCCTGATTCTAAAAGATTTATAAACCCCTATGTTTATTGCCACGTTCTTTATAATAGCCAAGATATGGAAACAACCTAAGAGCCCATCAAGAAATGAATGGATAAAAAGGAGGTGGTACATATACACAATGGAATATTATTCAGCCATAAAAAGTGAAATCTTGTCATTGGCAACGACATGGATGGATCCAGAAGGTATTATTTTCAGTGAAATAAGCCAGGCAATGGAAGACAAATATGATATGATTTCACTTATTTGTGTAATATAAAAACAAAGCAAAAGAAAATGAACAAAACAGCAGTAGACTCATAGACACTTAGAAGTGACTAGTGGTTGCCATGGGGTAGAAGTTGGAGTGGAGGGGGTGGGCAGGGAGGGTTACGGGGATAAAGGAGTACAAAAATCTTCAATCATAATATAAATTGGTCATGGGGATGGTAGTACAGCATGGAGAATATAGCCAATGATTCTGTAACATTTTCCTATGTTGACATATAGCAATCGCAATAGTGGGAGTGAGGATTTAATAACATGGGTAACTGTTGAACCATTGTGTTGTGTAAATGAAACCAATTTAAGATTGCATTATCAATGACACTTCAAATTAAAAAAAACGGAAAACAGCATGTTAATTTTTCCATGTGCATTTTGGGATTTGCATGTATAGACTGAGAATGAGTCTTGACAGTGACCCTAACAGCTTTTGGATAGCTACAATTAATAATTCCACAGGGGAAAGTGCCAACTAACAGCTTCGGGTATAGCTAAAGGATGAAGTAGAGTCAACTCTGGGCTCTCAGATGGGAAAGAAATAAAGTTAAGTCATGAGTCAGAGGAAAAGTAAGTTGTGATCAGAAAGCAGGATATTGAATTTTAAGACTTTAGAAGTGGGTGATGACAAAGCTTAGGCTATGACCAAGAGAGTGAATGACACCTACTGTCAACAAAGGCTAACTTATCATCTCCAGGTCAACCAGTAGATGAAGAACAGAACTTCAAGTGAAGAAAAAAGAATGTTCCACACTTTAAGTATTTAAGATGAGGAATTTCAGAGAATTACCCTTCCTTCCTCTAGTTATTAACCAGCAGGGGATAGAATAACAATAAGAGTTCAGCACTTAACTATTTGTCACCATTGTTCCAAGAACCTTGCACACATTCCAATTCACACAATTTTTGTGACAACAGGCGCTATTGTGCCCATTCTACAAATGAGGCAACAGAGACGTAGAGTAAGCAACTTGCCCAACATGGGTTATAAATGCAGGGGAGAAGATGTTGTGGTGAGAAAACATTTTACGGAAAGTATCTGCAAAACAAATGAATGCGATCCAAGAAAAGGCCTGCCTATCAATGTGTATTGCACACCAGCAGATACTGGGCACGTGTAGAGGCCTGGTGAAAGAAGAGTCAAAACTAATGCACTGGGACCATGTTGAAGAGGGGCCTTAACACCAGTGTTCAGAGTTTGAACCTGATTTGGGAGGGAGGAGGGAGGAGGAAAATGACCCAATCATCACTGTATCTTGAGATGATAAACTTTTGAATATGAACAAACTGGAGAGATTGGAGTCAAAGGACACCAGTTAGCGTCCTTTTGGTCCTGATTATGTGACAGGTAATGAGTGTATGAACCAAGGGGTGTGGCAGTTGAAGGTTAAAGGAAGAGACGGGTTTGATATATGTTGCAAAAGTCATATGCAAAGTTTTGGTAACGCTGAAGAGAGTGAGGGAGTGGGAAGCATTTAACTGGAGTCCAAGGTTTCAGGTCCCTATAACTCAGTGAACTATTGGCAGAAATTCAGGAGAGGCACTTTGTGGGGATAAGAGGGACAGCATGAGTACTGGACTTGGAAAATGTATCATTTGTTGTGTGAGCAGACCATCAGGTTGGAAGCCCAGAGCAGGAAATTGAAAACATAAATTTGGAACTAAGAAGAGTCTGGGCTAGAAATGAAGCTTTTGGTGCTGTCTACATGATGGTGCTGTGGGGAGCTTGGGGAGTGGATGCAATCTCTGAAGGTGGGAAAAGGAAACATACATAGAACAGATCCTTGGAAAACATTTAAATTTTAGAACACAAAGGAGGAAAAGTAGCCAGCAAAGGAGACAGAAGGAAAGTGGTAACAGAAGGCTAGGAACATCTAGAAGTATGCATCATGGGACACAAGGGGATGGAAGGTTCCAGAAAAAAGTCTGACTTAACAAACCTTCTGAGAAGCTGAGAAGAATTAAGCCATTGGGAGTTGTTGACTCAAAGGTTATAAGGAAGAAGGGTAGCGGCAAAGGGTAGGAGGTGTCCTCAGATGGGAAAGAAGGCACAGAGCACAGGAGCCAAAGAAGGCAGGACCGGCCCATGGGTTCAAGAATTTGACAGCAAGGAAGAAGGAAGACAGTCGCTTGAAGGGGTAAGATATGGAAGGGGAGGAGCTCTGTTTTGTTTTAAGATAAAGGGTACCACTTAAATGCGTTTTAGACATAAAGGAGCCGTAGACAGGGATGAGTGAAGACACATAGGTACTGCCAAGTAGTAGCAGCAAAAAACACTTCCCAAGGCAGAAATCACAGCAGGACGAGGTCCTAAACTGTTTTCTCTCTTATTCATAAGACAAACCAGAACTCATGGAGCTGCTATCCCTAACAACTCCCACACTGCAATTCTCTTAGAAACTAAGGCAACAACCAATGAAGTACGGGTTTTTCCTGTCTTCTGGGAGAATGCATGAATTTAATCCATATATCCCAGGGCAGAGGGGGAGAGGTAGCCCTCACTGTGGACAATCTTTAAAGAGTAAACTAACTTCCATTGGTGCAGGGGGAAGAGGAAACTTCGATAATGAACTTGGGGTGTTAAATATTAAGATTTTCTTTTTATAAATACTATTTACAGATTGCATAACTTGTAAGTATACTATGTGCAAGAGAGGAGAGGGCATTTTTATCCTGTTCTTTAAAAAAGAAATAGTTAAATGCACATAAGTACTTTAATGTTCCTTTATTCACTCTACAGGAGGCAAAGGCTTCTGGAAAAAAAAATAAGTAGAAAGGCAAAATATTGATAATGGTTAATGAGTGATGGCTGGCTTTCATGGCCATTGGCCTAGGTAGGACAATTGCCTTAAAACATTCAGGAAACAATATGCTCCATTGTCCTGTCCTTTCCGATCAAGAGGGGTGGGAGGCAGTGCTGGGCACAGGATGTTAGAAAGGAAAAGAGGAAATGGAAAAGAGAGCAAAGAGAGACTGTGTTCCCAGGGACTGTGCATGCCCTCCCTAATCTGTGGGATAGGCTGAGGACCATGTGCGTCCCTGTGCATTCAGAAGTGGTCCCTGGGGCACCATTGCTGTCATTGCTGTACAATCCTCAGACATGGAGAAAAGCGTTGGAGGTTGTTAGCACATCTCCCTCTGGAGATAAAACTGGGCTCAGCATCGACAAGAGAATACCAGAGGGGGTTTGTCCCTCCTCTCTGCCTGGATAATGACTATTCCCTGATACCCAGGGAAGAATTAAATTCATTGCTGCCTCGTCCTATATTACACATTCAGACCTGAACAGCTGGGCTGCTAACATAATTTAAAAAGAAGTGATAACTGGCTGTTCAACATCTGTATATAATGTATTCATAAAAAGTCTCTCAATGAGGAGGTATAAAGATTTCCTTTTTCTCTATAACCAAAGAAAGCAGAGCATTAGGAAAGTATCCAGTGAGTCTCATTAACAGAGGCAACCAATAGGGAAAATCCAGAGGGACTTGCTCCACATTTCTATTATAATGGCAATTTCTTTTTTTTAACCTGAAATATGCTAGTAATTTTCATTTTGAAAAATTGACTTTGCCTAAGGATTAATAAATGTGCTTTTTCTTAATAGTTATGAAATATCTTCCATGTTCTAGAGACTACTTAAAACAAAGAACACTTACCTCCTTTTTTTTTCACTTTATTTCTGAGAAGGTAAAATAGTAAAGCCATTCCAGATTTAGATTTATTTTCAAGAAAATGGGAATAATAAAACATAAAACAGTAGAGTCTCAAAAAATTATGTTAGAAATGAAATGTGTTCTCTAAAATGTAGCCAGAAGGATAACTGGTAACAACTTGTGTGAATTAGAAGTTCTGATTCTCATATGGGTGATAGTGGTTAAGAACAAAGTAGCATCAGGTCCCAGCTTCTCCTCCCAGATTTTGCTCACAAAGCACAGCCACCCATGCAGAGTCCCCAGTGTCAGAGCAAGTCACAGAGTTAACTACTCATAACAGCTGTCACTAGATAGAAACCAATAAAAAAATGAAAGGTATTTGTTAAAGATAATTTTCACCTTTAGTGAAATATTTTCTCACTTCATATTTTCTCACTGTAGTTAGAAATGACTATCATGGCCACATGCATTTATAACAAGATCATCTCAGTGTCTAGGAAAATATCTACTTTCTCTCCTTTAAGACAGAGGAACAGAATACGTATTTGATCGTCTAATAGCAGATTCAGCTCATTAAGATCCAAATTCAAAAAGAGGGGCACAAAACTAACCTGTGTTGAGCTCTTAAAAATGTTTGATCTGTCAAGAAACCATTCTTATTGACTCAGATGTTTACAGTAGTAAAATAGCACATACATACAATAGCATGAAAAAATCATATATATGATAACTTTTTTTTAATTCTACCTTTTCTACAATTTAAATGCCTTATTGCAGTAGACACGGGGTTCCCATATCCTTTGTTCCAATGACTGCATGAATAAAGTGGATATGCCAACATCAAGGATTCTTCCATGAAAGACAACTAAGAAACCTCCAGTTTGTCTCTATTGTGAATATTCTTCAGCAAACATCTTTGTTTTTTCAAACACTAGTTTATTTCCTCAGAATAGCTTTCTTGAAATGAAATTACTAGATCAAATGGTATGAATATTTTAAAGCTCCTCTTTCCAAACATTTCTAAATAGCTTTCCAAAAGGGTATCTATTAATTTACCTTACACTAACAATATGTGAGAATTATAGTTTTTTTACCCTAGGCTTAACAAACTTCTAATAAGACTGCATGACTTTTATTTGTGCTTACCTCATTCCTAGCAAGCTTGAAAATTTTTCAAGTAAGTCTTTACATCTTTGGTGTGCATTTGTGGCTTTTTTGTTTTGTCTTCTTAACAGTTGGCTTAATCCTCCCAGCTTTGGTCTCAAATGCTTTCCTCACTTTTATTGCTTTGCGTAGGCTCCCACGATTCATTCAGCTACTGGGTAGATGAAAAGTCCCCAGTAGGGCCTGACCAAACCCCAGCTATCAAACGCCTCGCCAGGATCTCCTTGGTGAAAAAGCTGATGAAGAAATGGTCTGTGACTCAGAACCTGACATTCCGAGAACAGCTGGAAGCCGGGATCCGCTACTTTGACCTGCGTGTGTCTTCCAAACCTGGGGATGCTGACCAGGAAATCTACTTCATTCATGGACTTTTTGGCATCAAGGTCTGGGATGGGCTGATGGAAATTGACTCGTTTCTTACCCAGCACCCCCGAGAGATCATCTTCCTGGATTTCAACCACTTCTATGCTATGGATGAGGCCCATCACAACCGCCTGATTGTCCGGATCCAGGAGGCCTTTGGAAACAAGCTGTGCATGGCCTGCAATGTAGAGAGCATGACACTGCAACACCTGTGGGAGAAGAAGGGCCAGGTAGGAGGGAAGGGAGACAAGCTCCCGAGGGCAAGAGTGTAGCTCTTTCTGCCTTTTCCGTATCACCGCTGTGAGGCAGCTCAGTCCAGAGCTCTGAGGTAATGGAAGGCCTAGATTTTTTGGAATATTGAACACTGGCACCCTGGTTCCTGGGCTCCAGGGTAGCTCAAGGGGCTCCCCTGGGCACCAGTCAACTGGGATTAGTGCCTGCCAAATATGTACAATTTATCGGGCAAACTGTTCGAAGCAACCTAGCTGACTTTGAATGGCCTGGCCAGAACCAGCCCAAGGTAAAGCTTTGAAATTAGACCAGTTGGCAATTACCATTTTTTAATCTCTCAGAGAATCTGTTTATACTCTCCTAATTCCCCTCAGGGATAGGCTGTTCCATCCTGCCTTCCACTCAGTGTCAGGTAATCACTGCCAATTTTTTTTTTTGAAATACAGTTAACACACAATGTTATATTAGTTTCAGGTGTACAACATAGTAATTCAACAATTCGCTACATTATGAAATGCTCACATGGCAAGTGTAGTTACCAGCTCTTTCATGATACAAAGTTATAACAATATTATTGGCTATATTCCCCTATGCTGTACTTTCATCCTGCGACTTGTTTATTTTATAACTGGAAGCTTGTACCTGTTATCCCCTTCACATATTTGTGCCCGCACCAAGATACCTATTGATAACTAAAAGGATTAGCTCACAAAGGCATGTAAGTGATTCATCACAGAGGTGTTAACATTTTCAAAGGCCATCTTCACAGAATTTGGGTCATAGGGGGAGAGGGAGTTCAGGAAGGAAGAGCCCTATAGGACCCAGGCTGGGAGAGCATGCCCCAGGTTGCTCAAGCTGAGAAGAGCTTCCAAACCCAGGCTCATGACGGGCAAAAAAAGGAATGTGAACCTCAGAGGTACAGTTGATCCTTAAAAAATGTGGGGTTAGGGGCTCTGACCCCCATGCTGTCAAAAGTCTATGAATCCTCAAAAACTTAATTACCAGTAGCCTACTATTGACCAAAAGCCTTACTACTGACCAAAAGCCTTACTGTTAACATAAACAGTTAACACATACTTTGTTTATGTACTGTATTCTTACACTAGAGTAAGCTAGAGAAAAGGTGTTTTTCAAATTGCCACAAATCCACCCCCCCCCATTTTCCAATATACTTATTGAAAAAAATTCACATATAGTGGATCCATGGGGTTAATAGCCATGTTGTTCAAGGGTCAACTGTATTCTGCTCTGATCCCAAAGGATGATAGGTAGCGGGAGAGGAGAGCTTTGAAAAAGATCAGCCTCCAATTTAGACTCTGTAAAAAAAAGAAAAAATAGCAAGTACTCTTCATTCACAGTGGCCCACTTACTTACAGATGCGGTAACCAAGGCATATTAAATTTCCAACTTAGGGAAGAGGTTTCAATTAAAGATTATTCACTTGCAGGGATTTATTGGATACCAAGTATGTGCCAAGACCCCTTCTAAGCACTTGGGACAAATCAGCAAATAAAGATCCTGCCCTAATGGAGCTTTCATTCAAATAGAGGGAGATAGATCATAGGAAATCAACATAATAAATACATTATATGTGATGCCAGGAAGTGGTAAGAGTGATAGAAGAAAAGTCAAGGGTGGCAAGGGTTGGTTACAGTTTTAAACAGGTTGATCAGGGTAGACATTTGAGAGAGTTAATCATCAGGTGGACACTGGGAGAAGAGTTTTCCCAGCACAGGGCCCCAAAGTAGGAGTGTGCCTGACATCTGTGAGGCAAAGCAGGGGGCCGTGGGGCTGGAGAGAAGAGCAGCAGGAGGAGGTCAGAAAGGTGACAGGTGACCTGAAGGATGTTGGCTTTTACTCTGAGGGCGCACCCATCCATAAAAGCGCTAAATGTCTTTGACACCACAGAGGCTGAGTTACATCTTCATATCCGTTAAAATGTATCTAAGCCATTCTTCCTCACAAAAACGTGCTAAGTGATATTTTGCCAAATATTTATCACACCTCTCCCCCTAAAGCTGAGTTTATATTTGTTGAGACTCACAGGTCTAACGTGGAGATTTTTTTTTTGCCCCAGTGGAGTCTCTCTCTTATAATATTCAATAATAGTAATAACAATGACAACCAACATTTATTGAGCCTTACATGGCATCAGCACATGGATTAACATACTTCATCCTCTCAACCACACTATGAGATAGGTATTTTGTTATTATTCTCATTTTACAGATGAGTAAAGTGAGGCATGGGAAGATCAAGCAACTTGCCCAAGAGAACACTATTGGTAGGTGGTTAAGAGCCAGGATTCAATCACAGGCTATTTGATTCTCCACTGTTTCCACAGCTTCTGATGCTCTCCCAGGGCTGTTCACACTTCTTGGTGATTTTCACAACCAGTGTCATCAATTTTGCGAATAAAAACACTTGCTCTTTACTCATGAGCCCCTATTATTAGTGGGTCTAGGAGTGTGAGCAGAATAGGAGAAAAGAACTGTAAGAAGGCTTTTGAATATTGGAATTCAGATAAGGTTAAATTTAAGTACAGTTAAGTTTATAAACAGCTCTCTGTTGTAAATATAGTTCTATAATTTTATACACATATTATATTTTGGATGGGTTGCCATATTGCATTCTGAATCATTTAGAAACCTGCAGGAGTAACAGGCATCTTCAGGACTAATGAGTAGTGGGGACAGTGAATTTCTAGTAGCAGAGGAATGATCTATCATAGTTTTTAAGTATGGACTAATCTGTGTCATCCCACTACACATACTCCTAAAATTAAGAAGGAAAGAGACTCTGATGACAAACCAGAAAAAGGGAGAGCATCATCAGTTTGAATTCTAGGATCTCCTTTTTCTCCTTCTTTTCCCAAAGTTCTTTTTCCTTGCCATGTCTTTTCTTAAAAGCTAAACAAAGACACCACGGAGAGTCATCAGTCACCTCCCTGCTGCTGGAACAGTGCCTACTAGCCATTAAACTTTAAATATTCATTATGTAATGAGCTGCCTTGCATGTAACCCCCTGAGTATTTTATTACCACAATTTAATGGCAAGAAATGTATTACCATTCAGTCAAATTTCATTTACTCAATGTGCAATTACATACAGCACCCAGGTATATATTTGTACAGTAGTGGCTATGGGTTTTGAAGATACAGTGACTTAAAAAAGTTAATCTGCAGCTTGACAGCGTGTAGAGTCTTAATGAGAAGGGAGAATATATAACACTAGGAAAATACAAAACAACTGATGTGCAATTGCAAGATAAAACTGCCTCACATTTGCTATATGAGAAAAGAGGCTTGTAATGAATCTACTGAAGAAGAGTTCACAGTATAATCTACATACCGGGGCCTACAGTACAGGACTGGTGGAATAAGAGGAAATCAATCAAGGACTAATTCTCAAAGGAAATAAGATTTTAAATCTGAATCTCAAGAGAAAAACTGAACATAAATTGCTGAGCTGGAAGGAAAAGTGTTTCAGAGAAAAATACAGCACAGAGAGATAGACAGAAATAAAACACAGACCTGGGGCAAGACTTACCGCTCCCAGAATTCTGTGGACTAAGAGTTGGTTTGCTATGCCAAACTCCTACTGTAAACGGAAATATTCTTCCTATAACCTTCGGGAACAGACTGCTCACAGAGGCTCTTGAGGAAAGGTGCAAAGTCCCCTTACATAATTTGTACTTGTTGTACCTTTTCCAAGACAGAGTAAAGAACATCACTGTCCTCTTGTCCCCTGACACCGCCCAGGGGCCAGGCAGCATGGAAAATGGTCTGACAGCCTTGTCAAAGGTTCACACTGCCTCCCTCCTCTCCCCCAGTCTATTTCCCAGGCCAGCTTTCCTCACTTAAAACTGCTGGAGACCCCAGCTTTCCAAACTAGTCAATTACACCGCCAGCAGGAAATCCTCCCCCATCTCCCAGGCAATCTGCTTACTGTGAGCCTATGATTAACCTCATTAACACATGTGTTTACCACGGACATCATTAGCAGTCAGTCAGACGTTACTTAAAGCCATTACAAACAAGAAGAATAGTCATTAGCCTGTTCAGTGCCTCGAGCCCGGCGCTCCCTCACTGGACGCCTGCAGGAGCACTTAGTCAGGCACCTTAGTCACGAGCTAAACACACCCTGGAAACCAGACACACATTCAGAGCCCTCCTTTCTGGGTGCCTGGAGGATTATGCTCTGGGGCCAGCTATCCAAGGATTGCAGCCCGGGAAGTGTAAACACACATGCAGGACATTCCTCCAGGAAGAGATCACGGGTGCTCGGAGCAGGGAAAATACATTACCTCCAGACACATAAGCAGTGGAACTCGGAATTGGGACAATCAAAATAGTAATTCCCTGTCCCTCAGCTACCTCTCAGAAACTAATTAATGCTGTGGATATGGCTTGCTAATTATTTTCAAAACCACCACTAACCTAAGAGGTCCCTCAGAAGTCTTCCCTGCCTTGAGTAGTGCCCACCCCTCCTCTCCTGGGCAGGGTATTGCAGTCAGAATCAGCACGCGCAGGTGAAAATCTAGGTACTCCCAAATCAGTTCAATGTGTTGATTTCAGCTCCAAGAGTGGCAATTTCATGAACACAAGACTCATAAGTTATAGGCAGTACTAGCTGCACGGGGGGCTCTCCACCTGGGTCCCAAAGATTCCCAAGGGGAAGTGGCATGGGTAGATTTAAGCAATCTGTAGTTTTGGATGGGGAAAAAAACTACATGTTTATTCTCTCTAGCCTTTAGCTGCCAAAGGATATGCCCTTGATTATGAGTGCAGGCAGTTACCCACAGCAGTATGGCCCTCTGACTTTGTCCCCATAGAAATCACAGACATTTCCAAATCACACTTGAATGGTTGTAGATAACTTGAAATTTTATACTCATCATTAACTCAAAATTATGGAACTTATTAGACTTTAAACTAAATATTTTTATTTAATATTTATTATGAAACTCATACATGAATTTACTATAAATTTAATCAATATGTTGATAGCTATATGTCCACCTCTTTGATTGCCTTTGCAATCCTGTCTATTTTATTTTATGCATTCACTAAAAACATAATCTGAGAAGGGGTTCAGGATTTTGCCGCACTTCCAAAGGTGTTCATGACAAAAAGGTTAGAACCTTCAAGTCAGACATAGTTAAGTGCTTACATCTTTGCTTTAATAACTTTTCTAAAAAAAAAAAATACATGTAACAATTCTTGAATTTCACCATGTTTATATTTGCTTTTCCTCCTCGCCAGCAGTGTAAAGCCAAAGAGTTAACATTCAGCTTGTTCTTGAATTGCTCTCCTTCTGATTTGAACATTTCAGGTTCTTATTTTCTATCACTGTCCCTTCTACAAGCAATACCCCTTCCTGTGGCCTGGAAAGAAGATCCCAGCGCCCTGGGCAAACACTACAAGTGTGCGCAAACTAATCCTCTTCTTGGAAACCACGCTGAGTGAGCGGGCCCCGCGCGGCTCCTTCCACGTCTCCCAAGCGATTCTCACCCCCAGGGTGAAGACCATTGCCCGGGGCCTGGTTGGTGGCCTCAAGAACACTCTGGTTCATAGGTAAGAATTTGCTTCCATCCCACAAGTAAAGTTTAAAAGAAATTATCATGATTCTCTTCTGAATAAGCAGCAGTAAAACTATATAGCTTGAAGATTTAAAATAACAGCAAAACAAAAAACCTTATATTTGCAAAAGCTGTGCATTTGAGGTGACTTGCGTTAACCATGGCCAAAGGGTCTTGAAATACTTTGTTAAAATGTGCATATTATACCATGAATACTCTCTGAATTGTGATACTAAGGCAAAGCACCTCAGGCCAACACCAGTCTGCTCACTTCCAGTACGTGGGCACATCATGTCCATGCCCCACCCTCACAGCTGGCCCAAGTCCTCACTCATTTCAGGAGCATTAAACAAGGTTTCTGTGCTAGGTGGTAATGATTCAAAGATGGCCCTCCAAGGACTTGGGGTGTCCTTCTCCCTCCAATAGGTACAATGAATCCTAAGAAGCAGCTTGGATGCCACCCACCAGGCCATACCTTCAAATACTTCCTCAGAGCAGAATTGATCCTGACTATATAATTAGGCAGAAGAAGCTCCAGAAATTTTGCATTAGATGATGATCTTTATCCTGGACACCAATAAATGATACGTGTTGTCAAAGAAAAAGATTGACTTGTATACATGTATATGTATGTGTGTATGCCTATGTACATATATTTGTATACATATACATATGCCTGTGTATAAGGGAATACTGAAAATACATTTGGACAGTATGACATCCCTTGCAATCCAAGCTGAGGAAGCTCATATGTTTGGGTTCCTGAGTTCCAGGGGGTGCCAGAGTTCAGACAGTCAACAATTCATCCAAAACTGTCCCCATCTATTTGGTTCTGAATTTAGATAGCATGACTTTGGATGACAGTTTACCTGGCAGGAGTTTGGTTAGCAAGGAGTGTCTAAACTTCTCTTTGTTGGTGAGAGCTACTGATTATGGTGGCCATGAGTGAAACCAGAAACCCCTTTCTGTGTGTCTTGATTAAATCTTGACTGAATTTCTTGTGCTGAACTTAGAAAAGAGAATCTCATAAACCAATGATATATCTCTGAAAGAGTCAGAATCACAAACTTTCTTTTTCTAATAATGTATGTTCATGTATCCACACCATCTTCTTCATACCTTTGGTAAATTTGCATATTACTTATTCATTCATTTATTCATTTGTTCACACACAAAGATTAAGTTCCTGGGAGGAGCTAGGTCCAAAGATACAAGATGAACTACAGTCTATCAGGAAGAATGAACATATGCATTTCTAAAAAGCAGTGTAAAAATCACTATAATTAAGTCTGTGCAGAAAGCTGTACTAATAAGGGAGAGTAAATTCTTAAAAATAAGGACAAGTTATATCTGTATTCTGAATAGCAAATACCCTCTTGCAGATTATTTCAACTGATTCTTAAATTAAGCCGGCCTCTAGGAGGGCATACTGTCCTAGAGCACATTATCATCCTCATTTCAGATGGGACTTAATGAGGTTAGGTGGCCCAGATCCACATAGCTGGTAAGAGTCAATAATATGCCCCAACTCTGAATTCCTGATTGTTGTATTACTGCCCTTCTCAGTATTCATACTGACGTGGATATAGCATATTCCAGTGCCCTGTGTGCTTTCTGCTCCACTGGCCAGTAATTATCATACTAGTACCTGACTCTGTCAGATCTTGCTGGTTACAACTGTGAACCCACAATGTCACAATACTTTTCATACTTGCAAATTCCTAGAACTTTAATGTGGCTGCAAACGAAGCACAAGGCTTTTCCACTTGGCGGCAATGATGGCATACCCCCCAGAGCCAAGGCACCCTAGCAGCCCGAGCCTTCACCCACTGGTAGCAAGCACATTTCCATGAGATTAGAAAAGTACTTGGGCATCTCGACCCTGCTGGTCACGAGAGTATTATATGGATGCATCATGCAGTCCTGGGCCTCCATGTCAGCTAAAGGAAGAAATTCAGCTTTTGTTCAGAGTTTGTTCCCAAATACAAGTGAAACATGTGGCTCTCATTTTCTCTGGGCTATTAAACAAGCATAGGAAAGAAGCAGTTGTCACAAAAGCTTTTCCCAGAAGGTCTGTCCTACACCAAGGCACACATGGTGGTGTCGTCAAACAGGGCCCAGGCACTAGCTATCGGCTTGACCAAAAGGAAGAAGACAAGGTGAGTTTTCCTACAAATGTAGAGGTGTTTCTCACAGCAAAAAAATTAACCCACCCCCCCCACCCCTGCTTTCCTAACTCTTAGGTGAACTTCAGATCTGAGATTTTGTTCACTTTGGCTCATCACAGTAAAAGGAAGCAATGAAAAATATAGCCATTCTGACTGAATTTCGATGGTGGTTTGCCCTAGAGTCTTAGAAATCTTGCATTGCCATTGAAATAAAATGAAAGCAAGTTTTGCCTAAGCCTGAGGACAGAGCACCCCTGGGACCATAGAAAGGGACATGGACTGAAATTAGAGGCCTGAAATTGACTCCTGACGTGGTCCCTGTTATGAAGTGAATTGTGTGCACTGAAAATTCCTACGTTGAAGCCCTAACCCCTAGTACATTAGAATGTGATTATAGAATAAGTTAGGGCCTTTAAAGGGATAATTAAGGTTAAATGAGGTCATAGGTGTGGCCCTAATCTACTGTGACTGATGTTCTTATAAGACAAGGAATTTGGACACACAAAGGGATGCACAGAGAAAAGAACCTGGGAGGACACAGCCAGAGGATGCCATCTGCAAGCCAAGGACAGAGGCCTCAGAAGAAACCAGCCCCTCCAACAGCTTGATCCTGGACTTCCAGCGTCCAGAACTGGGAGGAAACACATTTCTGTTGTTTAAGCCTCTCAGTCCACAGCATTTTCTTTTGGCAGCCCGAGCAAACTAATGCAGTCTCTTTGTGAACAGGGCAGTCTTTGACTACTTCCCTGAGGTCTCTGAGCTGTGGTTTTTCTCACTTGTTAAATGGGGTTTTTAATACCACCCAAGATTATAGAGTGTTAACAGAAAATGCCTACCACAGTGCCTGGCCCAGAACAGGCATTCCATCCCTATCCCTAAGGAAACCCAGAAAGAGTGGACCAACCTTGTTCTCAGTGGGCCTCAAAGCCAAAGGGAAGTTTCTAACCTTCTGCTCTGCAACCCATGGGATTTGGGGCCCAACAGGCGTGTCACCAATGTCCAGCTAAGCCTTCTGCTCTGATCGCTCATCTTGGTAGACGCCAGGAGTTAAGAAAATAAAGTGATTTCTCCTCACAGTGGGCTCTACATTTCCCTTTCTTTGTATGTATTCCTGGTTATTTGATCCTTACCTTGGGGAAGGTTGACACATGCAACCCGAATCTGACCCAGACATGTTTGTCAATGGAGACCACAGGTGCATGCCTTTCCCACATTTTCCTGCTCATGCTCCAGGTATCTCCTGAGGTTTGGCTCTGGCTGGAGTCACCAGAAGTTGCCCACCAAGTCTTGAATTCTCATTTCTCCATAATGACCAGAAGATGGCACCTGCATTTCATACTTAAACATTGACTAGTGCTTTTCAAATGAAGTCTTGAATAGGTCACATTCACCACTACTGTGGTCTTCATGTGGGCTACTGTGTATTCTGCTTCTCTATCTCCAAGCGAAGACTGTATTTTCATCCCTTCATTTTCAGGCCACATCATTTTGTCCTTGGTATTTACCCAGAAGAAATAAAAATAAATCTCCACAAAAGGACTTGTATAGCGATGCCATAAGTTTTATTCATAATGTCTAAAAACTGGTAACCACCCCTTTGTCTATCAATAGGCAAATGGATAAACAAACTACAGTCTATTCATATGGTGGAATACTGTGCTGTAATAAAAAAGGAAGCTACTGATGCATGCCACAATATGGATGAACTTCAAAAGCATAATGCTGAGTGACAGAAGCTCACACACAAGAAGCCATATTACATGAAATTACATGAAGTTCTAGAAAGGAAAATTTAATCTATGGTAGAAGAAAACTCAGTATAACCATTGTCTCTGGGGTAGGATTGATGAGGAAGGCACATGCAGGAACTTTCTGGGGTGCAGATAGTGTTCTGTACCTTGGTGGGGCAGTGGGTCACATGTATGCATTTGTATACCCATTGAATTTGGACAAATGTATACACATAAGATACACTTTGTGCATTTTACTGAATGAAAACTATGTCAAAAGAAAAGCAAAATGAAAACGAACATTGGACCCTGTTAATGATGTGCATACTGAGGTATTTAGGAGATGTATATAGAGATTTACATTTGGAACTATCAAAAATATAAGATAGACTGATGGAAGGATAGAGTGATGGACTAAATGGATAGATATGTGGTAACCAAGTATATAAAATATTAATAGTTGGATCTAGATGGTGGATATTCTTACTGTTACATTTCTCTTAGTGTTGCAATATGTTGGAAATTTTTCATGATGAAATTTCATGATAAAAGAATTAAAGAACCCACTAATAATTAGGCTCTTGGTTTTAATTTTTTAAAGTCCTGTTGACATGGTATCTCTGTGATACTGGAGGCAAATAATCTCTTCCAGCACAGAAATCCTCAAAGTGCAGTTCCTGATGGAATAGACATCCCTTCATCCCTGGAAGAGATACAAAGTTTAAATGGACAAAATTCTTGGAGCTTGTGCTTTTGTTACATTAATGAGAATGTTTTGTTTCTGTTTCTAGAGGAGTCCTAAAACTCTTCTCCCTGTTCTCTCTCTTCCCCCAACACTCTCCTCTGTGTAGGAATCTTCCTGCCATCCTGGACTGGGTGAAAACTCAGAAGCCTGGAACCACAGGTGTCAATATCATCACGTCTGACTTCGTGGACCTGGTGGACTTTGCTGCGACTGTCATTGAATTGAATGACCTCCTATAAGAGGATAGAGCTTTGGCTAAATGCTGATTTAATTTTTTATTTAACTTCAAGTTGAAATCAGTGATCCAGGCTAGAGTTCTGAGGGTTTCCTGTTAGGATGGCCCCTGGGCAGTGCTGGAGAAGTAAATGGACGAGAGCACTTTCATCCCACCTCACAAAGCCATTTGGATAAAATTACAAAGCTTTTCATTGCATTTTTTTCCCAAATGAGACATTTTTAAAACTCAAGTCCAAGGGAAAAAACATGTTTCATGTGATAAGATCAGGATCTCCCCAGTGGCTTCTGATGTTGAATGGAAATGGGGTCTTCAAACTCCACTGGGATACTGGGTGTCCCCCAGTTGGCCCAGTTCCTTGTAGTCTTCCAAGAGGTTGTGTTTGAGCCAGTGAGAAGACTGAACCAGAATCTTCCTGGTCAAAAGAATGGCTTGTGCAGGTGTGGACTGCTCTGTGTGGTAGCTCTCATATCAACCCAGGGCTTTGAGGGGAGAAAGGGCCAAGTACCAGTTCTCTCTAGGCATGCTGAATGTCACCACTTCTTCCCTGAGAGAGTAAGACTTATTTATCACCAAGGTTTTTCAGCCACAGGCTGTTCTTGCATAGCTTGTACTTGGTCACTGGTCACCTTCAGTCTTTAGGTAAACAGTGCATACTGCCTTTGATATCAGAAATGCATTGCCTGGTTCTTAAGCATTGATTCCTTTCTATTTCTTTTGACCCCTTCTTAAAAGTGAAAGGAACAATGATGGGAGATCTTTTCACTGTGGGGCCCAACAAGAGATAGACATGCATGTTTGTTGCATGCCAGATTTCTTTGATTTAACTCTATAGCTTTTCCCAAAATGTTTGCCAGGTTCAGTGCCTGCACCATTTTGGCAAAGTCCTCTTTGGAGTGGGATCTTTGAGCCAGATCTTGGAATTGCATTTTGTTGTCGTCTGCCTAGAACTTGGGTCAATGCTGTGGAACACAATGCTGGTGGAAGGCACCTTGTTTGTGACACCGTGCAGGCAGACACAGGATGCATGGGAAAGTGCAATGGATTTAAGGAGGAAGCTCCAAGTGAGTTTGGAGCTGTTCTGTAACTGCTTGAAAACAAGACTACCTCGGGGACATTTAGGATGACTTGTGTGTCATCAAGTGAGAAATATCCATTGTTAGAACATTTCTAGTTCATGTCTTGATTGTTCTATTTTCTGCAGTTTGTTCTGAGCCTACTAATCAGCACTCTGTGAGGGCTTTGAAACTCAAGAGGGAATTTTTTTTTTAATTGATAGGAGGTGCTTATCTATAAAGAGCCCTCTTGTGTTTTACTTATTTATTTATTTATTCACGTATTTATTTATGGATTGATTATCTTTAGTGCTTCTTACCTCAAGAGCACTTACAAAGGAGCTTCCTGAACTTTTCTCACCCAGGCCCGATGCTGCCATGGTCTTACCCCCTCCGTCAGGACCATGCATCTCAGGACTGAGTGACCTCTGGCTGTACTGTAGACCTTCTGGCTCCTCCAGTCATGCCGGGGGCAGTGTTCATGTGTCCACTGAGATCTGAGAAGCCGCCACCAAGCCACGTACTGGGACAGAAGATCAAGTGGGTCATGAAGAGCTCTCAGTTCTTGAGGAAGACCCTCCAGAAGACAGTTGAAAAGGAAGGAGCTAGGAAGAAAACTGGGCATGGGGGTGTGTGCACTCTGATGCTCCCTAGAGCTGCCTGAGAGTCCCTAAGGAAATGTCAGCTTCTGTATTCCTAAGGAACAAAGATACACATGGACTCCTGGATGGGTGTGTGCATGTATAAGATCATTGGACCACCCCCAGCCGCTTCTCATTTCTACTCTGCAGTGCTCATAGCTGGATTTTACATTTTGCCTGCAGTGCGGTTGGGGGAAGGCGATCCTAGGTGAGCTACTAAAAGCACACACTCCTAGCTCTTGGTCTTCCAGCCTTTACTCTCTGTAAAGTAATTTAAGCCCTGACCTTTATCTTCCACAGTTTGAGGAGGTCACAACCCACATGCCTCTGGGAAAATCCAGTTTAACTTTTCCTTTCCTTGCATTTGAACCATTCTCCAAAAAGGTTTTTGGGGATTTTATTTTCAAATTCTTTAGGGCCTTCTCTGGAAAGGAGTAAGAAAGTAAGGGTCCAAACTTTCTCAGTTTTCCTTCAATTCTGGTATGCCAGTGGCAAGCTCTGAAATCCCTGGCCTACCCTCAGGTTTTTAGCTGTGCCGTTTTTGTTTCATTTTGGTCTTGTTTTAAACTCTTGGTCGATTACTAGAGACTAGATCATTTCCCCTCTTTTCACCCTTTGTTACTTGACAAAGAGATAAGAAGGCAAGAGGAGAATTATTCTACTCTGTTTTATTTCGGCCTCAGCTTTGTCCGGGTGCTTGGTGCTATGAGGCCAGGTGTGGGCAGGTGTCACACAGGATGCCAGCAACACCCAAGGGCTGCTGACTGTTCAGTGAAATGTTTACTTGATTTTCTCCTTTAGTTTCAAAATATATAGTTGCACTCCACTTGAGTTGGAACATTCTAAGTGTGCCTCCATGTCTGCAATGCTAAGAGGAAAGTCACCAAGCATGACACAAAGCACAGAAAATGGTACCAAGGTCACGTGCATGGAGTCCTGCTCTGCATGGCAAGTTCAGGCGCTCACTCCTTCAGGCTGCTCCTGGTTCCCAGCCTAGCTTGCAGTTTGAAATTCTGAACAGTGTTCTCAGTGGTAGGCAGAAGATTATTTACCATTCACCTGTGAATTAGCAGAATCTCTGCCCCAAGAAAGAGTTCTTCACCATATTGTACATGTGGGCATTCTGTTCCTTGGTCTAAGGTCAAACGTAAGACTCAGTGATGGGAGAAAACAAAAATAGCTTTTATGTCTACAACTCATTCTGCAACTGCCAACAATAAAAACGGCAATTCAGCTACATCTGTTATTTGCACAATGTCTGGGGACCTTAGAGATCAAACAAGGCAACCACACTTGTTCAGAACTAACTTCAAAATCAGCTAAAATGCTACCTGATTGAGCCAAAGAGAGCTTTAGTTTCATAGGATTTGGCCCACAGTCATTCTAAAATGTAGGCTTTTCATAAGCTTCCTGGCACCATTCGCCATATGGCCACATTTCCATGGCTTTGTGGCAAAGGGCACCATCACAGGTTACAGGTAGGTAAGAGCAGTATTTAAAGGCTTGAACTTGGAGCCTATTAGAGGTACTACTGTGGGTTTGTGGGTATAGAAACTATTCTTAGAATTGGAAAGAAAGGTCAAGATGGAATTGATAGAAAGGAATGACAAATTATTTAAGATTAAATTCTAAATTAATGGCAGATTTAAGAGGGCCATGCCAAAAAATATTACTTATTTGCTGTATGAGACTCTCTAGTAATTATATTTAGTTATTTTCCTTAATGCTGAGTCTGGACCCCTGAATTCTTTTTTTTTTTAATTTTTTATTAAGGTATTATTGATATACACTCTTATGAAGGTTTCATATGAAAAAACAATGTGGTTACTACTTTTACCCATATTATCAAGTCCCCACCCATACCCCAATGCAGTCACTGTCCATCAGTGTAGTAAGATGCCACAGAGTCACTGTTTGCCTTCTCTGTGCTACACTGTTTTCCTGGTGACCCCCCACACCATGTGTACTAAACATAATACCCCTCAATCCCCTTATCCGTCCCTCCCACCCTCCCTCCCACACCCCTCCCCTTTAGTAACCACTAGTCCCTTCTTGGAGTCTCTGAGTCTGCTACTATATTGTTCCTTCAATTTTGCTGTGTTCTTCTACTCCACAAATGAGGGAAACCATTTGGCACTTGTCTTTCTCTGCCTGGCTTATTTCACTGAGCATAATATCCTCCAGCTCCATCCATGTTGTTGCAGATGGTAGTATTTGTTTCTGTCTTATGGCTGAATAGTATTCCATTGTGTATATGTACCATATATTCTTTATCCACTCATCTACTGATGGACACTTAGGTTGTTTCCATATCTTGGCTATTGTAAATAGTGCTGTGATAAACATAGGGGTGCATATGTCTTTTTTAATCTGAGAAGTTGTATTCTTTTGGAAAATTCCAAGGAGTGGGATTCGTGGGTCAAATGATATTTGTATTTTTAGTTTTTTGAGGAGCCTCCATATTGCTTTCCACAATGGTTGAACTAGCTTACATTCCCACCAGCAATATAGGAGGGTTCCCCTTTCTCTGCATCCTCACCAGAATTTGTTTTTCTTAGTCTTTTGGATGCTGGCCATCCTTACTGGTGTGAGGTGATATGTCATTGTGGTTTTAATTTGCATTTCCCTGATGATTAGTGATGTGGAGCATCTTTTCATGTGTCTGCTGGCCATCTGAATTTCTTCTTTGGAGAATTGTCTCTTCATATCCTCTGCCCATTTTTTAATTGGGTTACTTGCTTTTTGGGTGTTGAGGAGTGTTAGTTCTTTATATATTTTGGATGTTAACCCCTTGTCAGATATGTCATTTACAAATATATTCTCCCATACTGTAGGATGCCTTTTTGTTCTGTTGATGGTGTCCTTTGCCATACAGAAGCTTTCCAGTTTGATGTAGTCCAGTGTGTTCATTTTTGCTTTTGTTTCCCTTGCTCAAGGAGATGCGTTCAGGAAGAAGTTGCTCATGCTTATATTCAGGAGATTTTTGCCTGTGTTGTCTTCTAAGAGTTTTATCGTTTCATGACTTACATTCAGGTCTTTGATCCATTTTGAGTTTACTTTTGTGTATGGGGTTAAACAATAATCCAGTTTCATTTTCTTGCATGTAGCTGTCCAGTTTTGCCAACACCAGTTGTTGAAGAGGCTGTCATTTCCCTGTTGTATGTCCATGGCTCCTTTATCATATATTAATTGACCATATATGGTTGGGTTTATATCAGGGCTCTCTAGTCTGTTCCATTGGACCCTTGAATTCTTGAGGACAGTTGAACATAGTCCAAACCCAACGTCCAACATAAACTTGAAGAAAAGCACAAAATCTTAGCACAGGTTATGATCTATTGTAATCCGAGTTCTACTTTCATGACCTCATATTCACACCACAAAATTTGTTTCTATTCAAGAAGACATAGCGCAGCATTTCGGAATTAAATACTGTTTTGCAGTGTGTCATCATTTTCTATTTCTGTTTTTCCGAATCTTACCAACAGAAAGTGCTCCCCAAAGACACATTAATATAACCCAGCTAGAAGGCTCAGTGCTAAGTTCAAAGTGGACAAACGGAAGAAATTAAGACTGAAATGAAACTGCCTTTTTTCCTGAAAACAAAAGAGCTACACAAAGGCAGACCACCTTACAGAATTTGTTCATGTCACCAGTGAAGTGTTTGTAATGTTCTCGATTGGCTGACTGCAGATTTTTAGTGCTAGCCTCTGGGAAACAGAGCAGGCTCGTGAGTGGGTCTAAACAACGTGGCTGAGCAAGTAAGTGGCCCTGTGCTGTATTTGCTTTAGATCTTCCACCCGGAATAAAGATGCTCTCTGCTATTTTCTTTCTGTTTTGCAAACCTTGGTCAGCTAACTCCCCAAAATAGCAGGTCCCTGATGATTAGGTTAAATGCCTTGTACTCAGAGGGTGTACAGTTAATGGTGGTTCTTCCTTGAGTGGATGTGTAGAGAAATGCTACTTGGGCTCATTTTCAATAGTGTGGACAGAACTTGTCCAACAGTGGTGCCTTTAGTAATCCACATCTGCTGACATGAGCAGGAGCTCCCGAGAGGTGGGCCTTCCCAAATACATGCTAAATAGTCATTTTATGCCAAAAGGAAACAGATAGGAATTGATAACATCAGTGTGTCCACACTGACAGGATGTTTATTTTGTATGGCATAGAACATGGCTTTCACTGTATATGTCACTAACTTTCCAGTACATCCTGGCCCTCTGCTTCAGACTGCTTACTAGCATTTGCCACGGAGCATTGTCACTCACAAATGTTGCCTTGGGACACACAGGAGTGAATTGATTGGGTGATAAGTCATTTAGCTGGAAAGTTTACCCTTAATTCCAAATGATACTGAACAGCTCTTTACTGCCCCAAGAGAATCATTATTGCCTCATCCTCCTGCTTCCCCAGCTTCCTACCAGAAATAATGACACTAAAGGCATTTTATCCCAGAATCAGCCCTAACCCGGAAGAATACAGTACAAAATGCTGTTGATGTTGAAATTGCACAGTCTTAGACACTATAAAAATACTCTAAGATAACTCTATCCTGCAGTAGGTATAGTATTCTAGTCTTTTCTCCAACAAAACTTGTTCTTAGGACATTTCAAATGCATTTCTAAGCCACATAGTTTGGATAAAATATTTTTCTTCTCCTTGTTAGAATTCAATCCCACAGCCTATTGAGCCAACCTACTCAATAGTCTAGAGGCATTTTCCATCTCATTCCTTCTCATGTCCTTCGTAGAACATCACTTTCTCCCTTTGTCTCCTGGCCATCCTCTCTCATCTGCTGATTACTATTAAACGTGGGAGCTAGCAAAACTTGCAATGAAAGGCAATATATTCAGTAATGTCCAAACACACTCTTACCATGGTGGTTATTGCTCCTTACTCGTCAATGCATTATGGCGCCCCTCCCCCTCCTACCCAAACACTAGAACTATACCTGGTTGGAGCCCGGAACTTGAGGCCAGTATGCGTTCAAAGAGCAGGGCCTTGCTCACAGGCTTTGAGCTCAGTAAGAAGCACAGCACTTTGAAAAGTCAAATAGGCCTTTGGCAGCTTTGTACATTTTCAATTTTACATTTGTCATTGGTTCATAAAGCCAATAGCACTTGGGCCATGAATCTATGGTACCCATATGATGACTCTTAGGATGCACTATAGACACTGTGGTACCTTGCTGGTGTTACACTTAACTAATTTACGCTCAATACTAATAAGTATTAATTACACGCAGGTTGTGTATGCATTATTTGAATTGTGTATCTGCCAACTGTAATACTTAAACTCACTGATGAGCAATTAGAAAATACAGAGATTGTCATAGTGAAAATAACACTTGATCAATTCAGACAATAAGTGAATCTGATAGATGCTCTATTAGATATTATGCTTTGTCCTCTGTGCTTGTTTAATATTATAGTGCATGCTTTTTGCTAAGTTAAGTAAAATAATAATAATAAATTATACCAATTTTAAGGTTAGAATTAAAATTTTGCATATATACTGTGTGGTACTCTGAAATGTATTTTGTGGCTTAATTATGTTATTCATACACATTTCACTTGACTTCTTCTTCCCTAGGAAATAATTGTTCAAATATCTCTGTCACCTTCCTTCTTGTAACCTGGATTAAAGTGCTTAATTCAACCTAAACATTGTAAGGCCAGATTACCTCATTATAACCATGAAAACAGTTCAATAGGTATGATGACATGATGTCTTTTCTTGTATTTGATTTGAACTACCTAAACTAACTTATGAAGAATAATAAATATGAAACTTCAGCAAGCACTTTTCCTTTCTTTGTATGCATGTTTTATTATTGGCCCACTTCTAATTTTGTTTTAAAAGGTCATAAGTGAAGAACCTTATTACATGATATAGAATAAAAAGCCTTCCATCCCTGTCTAGCACCAGTTGGGTTTAGCTGAACATGCCTGTAATCCCCAAGATGAGCAGGGCATGAAATGTCACATAGCTTTGTCACCCATGCTTTTCTAAGCTACATCCTCAGCACTTAAGCTACTACTACTAGGCTTAGGCCAGGTCTGACTGACATCTATATTTTCCCCTGACCACCATCTTAGGCCCACATTACTCTGAGTGACTGCCAGATACCCGGAAATAGAGCAATGCAGAGATTATGTATTTGTACACACAAAGAATACATATGAGTGGGCCTACAGTTTCCACGGGCGATGAAGATTCCAATATCTCCCTCATTCCTAATTCTTAATAGAATACTTAATTTCAGTGAATTTCTCTTTTTTCCCCTATCCCCTACAAAAATAATGGGTTGAGGTAAAGGTCCTCTGTGTGAATGCAGTAGGGATCACATTAGTTCTAAGGAAAAACTCATTTTGTATAGTTGAATGTTAGAACAGGATAATTATGTTTCTGTTTACATTACCAGAGCAATGGAAGAACATAGTCTAGGTCAGAATTTCCTGCCTGTATTTTTAGTTACTGTTTACTAAGTCTACCATGTGATCCTTCGGTTGACTTTGATAAGCTCCACTTTTGGTCATTCCTCTTTGGTTTTAATAAAAAATATGACATGCTGCAGATAAGGCTGTGTCCAAGCATCAGCAAAGCAAGGAAAACCTGCATGTATAATTGCAAAGATTTTAGTGGCCTGCTACAATTTCTGAACATTTGGATTGAGATATTGCCTCTATGACGATGGAGCTGTTTGTTACATTATGTATGAACTCTAATAGGTAATCACTAATTATTTTCTCATGCTACAACTAGTTTACAGATATTCTGTTTAGCACAGAAGCTGAACAGAGATGCACAGACTTGGGTTCCTATTCCAACTGAATCATGCCCTGGCTGTGTGATCTTAGGCAAACTAACATCTCTCAATATATAGGATATAGGAGTAATAATGCCTATTAGGAAAGGTTACTGAGAGGATCAAATAAGAAAATACATGATAAGCATTTTAGCACAGAGTCTGGCACATAGTAAATACTCAAGAGTACCTGACAGTCTAATAGTCCTAGGGGTGGAGACTTTGCACCCACACCCTCCAAATAGCACCCAGGACAATTCCTTTAACACTGCTGACTGCTAATCATTGTGTTTATTGCTAAATGATTTAGCAGAAATTAATTAATGAGAGATAAAGCAGATAGATTCAAACAGTGAAAGAGAAAGGTGCACCGTTCCGGTGCACATGCACATGCACTGCTCAGAGAGTGGGGTTCGTGCCCTTGGCGGTAAGCGTGATGATGAGAGGTGGGGCATGGCCACATTCCTGGATAGCATCAAATCATTAATCACGTAATCGTTTTGATTGGTTGAAAGGAAAGTCTCCGCTTAGGGATGAAACAGCCATGAAAACTCTCTGACTGGTGGTTGTTTATCTAACAAGAACAAACAAGGCAATAGTATCTAACCAATATTTAATATCACTTTATTTATTTTGTGGTTACCTTCTCTTCATAGCAAGTGATCCTGGCATGTTCAGTGGTGACATAAAATTTCCCCTCAAAATGTAAATTTACATGTTTTAAAGAGTCCACTGTAAAGAAGCTATGGGAGTGGAGTGAACTTTCTTCATGTTTGTGTAGAAGTCTATGCTCATATCACCCTCTCTCCTGTCATCCTGCGTAGTGGTTAAACCAGGGGCAGAAAGGTGTTGGAGTCACTCAGTCCCACAGATGGCTATGCCAGGGCAACAGAGAACAAACCCCATTTCTTCAACATGGAAAGTGGTTCCTTTTCAGAATCCCTGAGGTTACGGTGCCTGACTGTCCCGGATTTTTGTTGTTTTTCCAAAGGAATTCTTCTTCATCAGCAGTATGTTTGTTTACCACTCTGCGGATCTGCTCACTCTGACTGAAGGAGTGCTATTATGTTTAAGACTTGAAACCTTCCAGTCTCAGAGAGGGTGGAAAGTTGCAAAGGAGAGACAGTAGCCAAAGCCCGTGTGCCTCAAACATCACCCAGGCCGGCCTGGACAAGTGCCAGTGAAACAAATGTGCTAGCCAGACCAGGGTGTTTGCACAGCTGGCCAGTGTTTTGGGTAGCATGGGTGGGGAAGGAGACATGGAAGTGAAAGCCTCTGTCCAGTAGCATCGTGCAATTGAGAGAAGCCTCAGGCAAGCAGATGGCCTTAATCAAAGGGGCTTGGTGTCTAAAGAAGAGGATTTACCCCGTGGAGAAAGGCCCTAAGAAACAGAGCTCTTACTGCAAAAGGAGGCCCTGAAAGCTATTCTTTGTTTAATCTGAGAACTTCTCTGCTTTGCAACCTAAAGACTTTAATGCCCTGGCCCTCAATGAGTGTTGGCTCAATCTGGGCCCAAGGAGTCTCATATTTCTGGGCCTCCATGAAGTATTTGTCATGATATATATAAAATGCCTAACATACAGTGCACTCTCAGTAAATGACTCATATTTGTTCAAGGAACTTCCAGATGATTCTCACCAAACAGGAATTCAATAGAAGAAAGTCCATTATTTAAATGGGAGTTTGTATAAAGTGACCTCCAAATTCCCTTCTGAGATTGCTGAAATAAAAAGGAGTGAAAGAAAAGGGATTTTCCTCCCATATACTTGTCTCCTTCACAGAGTTGCAAGGTAATTGTTTTTCTGGATGGTCAATAACTAACAGACCCTGCTTTTTCCTTTCCACGGTATGACTATCTGATTTTTGTCACCCAGATCTCTGATCAGGTTTGAGCAGGACTAAAAGCCTGGCCTGGTGTGTAATGATTGGCCAGACCAGGCAGGTGAGCGGCACAGACTCCCTCCTTCACATCTGTCAACATACCTGGCTACAGACAAGCTGCTGCCCGTGGCCACCGACTGCAGGGCTAGAGAGAGCTGGAAAGGAAACAGAGGGAAACACCTCATTTTTCCTCTTAGGGAAAAGTAAAAGCCTATGTTTATGCTTTCTCCCAACGTCCCAAGGATTGGACTAGTTCTGGGCCACCACTGTTGAGCCAGGAAGGAAGCCGATGAGAGAATCCAGATTGAAAAGCAACAATCAAGGTAGGTGATCTGTCTGGTCACAGTCCCTTCTCTGAGGACACAAAACATGCACTTTTCCCAGCCTTGTTGCCAGAGTATTTCTGCTGATGGTCTACTGAAGGCAATGTGGTAGATGTGGGTGTGTGTCAAGAGAATTCAATCATTTGTCCACCAATGTGTTCTGGAAAGTGGACTGTGTGTTTTGTCCATCTTCTCTGTCCTTTGAAAATAGTTGTTCCTCTACATATTTCAACTTTGGAAAGGTTTTATCTTTCACCTTAAAAAAATCCTATCTGTGATCATTGAAACTCTTCCATCAGTCATGGCTCTGTAAACATGGCTTTGTTCCAGAATTTTGCTTGCAAGAATTCTCTCTACTTTCAAGATACACTAGAGAAGACAGTTTGCATATAATTCTGAGAAACACACGGTCCATGCAGAGGGCTGTCAACCTCAAGTGACAGGTTTGCCCAGGAAGCCATGAATATTTCTCTGTTTTGGGACCTAGGGAGTTAAAAGTCTTGAAGTTGCTGGAGCAGAATCAAGCCCGTTTACCTAAGCTTATAACCCCAGGACAGCCAGGTCAATCATTTACTGCTGCAAGGCTGTTTCCTACCTTCCACAGACTAACAGTCACTAATACCTGACTGAGTATAGAGTAGAAACAGGGCAATGTAGAAGATATCCTCCTCTGAAGCCACAGCCTATAGTCTCTTTGATCAGAGTATGTTTTTATCCTATGCAGAAAAGTAAATACAACAGGGTCCTTCCCAGTTCAATAATAAGCAAGAATAAGGTTCATGAGTAAACCAGATATCTGATATCACCTCAGGCCTAAGGTTCTGGGGCTTTAGAGAAGCTTCCCCTACCACTGGAGGTCTAAAGGGAAGAAACAGACTAACTATAGAACAAATTATTAAATTATTCTTGAGGAAGAATAAGAGGATTAACTAATCACAAAACAATATGGAATTTTCCTCCCTAAAGTCTACACATTTTGGAAATACATTATTTTTAATAAACATGATCCACTCTTCTTTAGATCTGTTTATAATTCCTCTACAAATGTCATATTGCCACCGCATACTCTTGTCAGGTCTATGCAATGGTTCTTAACTCTCATAATTATTAGAAGCCTGGTGATAAGGAGGCCCTGTCTTTCTGAACTCCCTTTAGGGAAGGGGTTGGGGCATGTGTTAGACAAGGTAATGTTTGGCACTATTTTTGTCAATCATTTATGGAATTGAGTGAATCCACTTTGGTGAGATTTGTGGTTGGAATTTTTAAATGACTCAAGCAGTTAACTAGATACAGGAGTTGAGGCCATTGCAAAGTGTGGCCCAGACATAAACCCCCTGTGTGATCTTGGGTGGCTAACACCCAGGAATTATGGTGGATAATTAGAGAATATTGACAGATTTCTGTGAAGATATGAAGTCCTGTAAAATGTTAAGTGTGCATTTGGTCAGTTTCCAGACAATGATCATAGATAATGCAAGTGATGGAGGTGGTTTTGAAGAAAGAGAAGGGTGTTAGAACATTCCAATGCACTGGCCATATTTACCCACATTACTGGAGGCTGCCTTAGGGGTAGACAGTCGGGTGTCACCTGTTCTTCTGTGCAGCATCTAGCTCAAGGCAAAAACACGGGTGGCCCCTGAGTTTATACCAGCTTTTCTTCCCATTTCATGTATATTGGAAGTTAGGTGGGGAGAGATTATTCTTGAGGTTGACTAGACTGGGTGGACATTATTATTCCTTTTACATGTTAGGAAGTTACAACCCAGAGGTTAAAAACTTTGCCCAAGTTTGCTCAATCAGAGGCTGAGCCAGAGGCATATTCCCCACTGGTTGCTTTTCCCAAGCAGTCATGGACTAAATGCATGTGGGAGCACCTACTGGGAGAGGTCACTGAGGAAAGCAGGGCTGACTAACATGGGCAAAGGTTCTCCACTGGCTCTCGAATGTGCCACGTCCAAGGCCAGCTGGGTACCACTATAACCAAAGGTCCAGCACTGACTAGACTGGGCCGTCTTTGAAGGGAGACCGAAGGCAGGAGCGGGTAGGAGCAAAGGAGGTGTTCCCAGTCCTCGTGGTGGCAGGCACTGGAGTCTTCCATGTCCTGGAGCTTTCCTGAGTAAACCCAGGCAATTCTCAGGCTAGATCTCTGTCCCTTTCTATTCCGGAGACTCAAATTCAGGAGCCCCAACTAAATTACAACATTTGAACTATTCCCAGGGGAAAAAATGACACTATCCCAAACCTCTCTGAACTAAGAATTTCATTACTATCTCAACTAATACCTACTCACTCATCTAAAATCAAGGGATTTAGACAGAAAGAGGCTTAAATCAAGAGGAACCATCAACATTCTATCATATCAAGGCTCCCAGTACCTGCAACAGGAGAGACCCATGTTAGCTCAGAGACCAGATGACTTGTTCTTGTCGTCCAGGCATGAATGAGTCATGAACAGCAGCAAGCCTTCCTTTGCCCCTCATCCCTGTTTCACTTTTGTTCCTATATATCCTAAAAACTCCATTAGCTGTCTAGCAGAAATTCCACAGAAGCCACAATTCCTGAGCATTTAAAAGATCAAGATAAAGAAATGGCATCTGAACTGTGGTTAGCTGAATATCTGAACAAAGAGTTTCTTCTTTCTACTGACCCACCTCACACATACCTAAGAGGGTGATAGCAGTGGCATTACAAATAAGGATTGCATCACCAAGGCCTCTGAGCACCTTTTTCTACTGGCCCCATGTGAACTGTACACACATGCTATCATTTTTGCTAACTAAAACATTAGGATGAAGAGAAAAATTTGAGGCTGAAGTGCAAGGACTCATAACAACATTTCATCTTCATCCAGTGCTTATTTTGACTAGGAAATGAACTACTCTCTTTCTATCTACATTTTTTTCATTCAATCCCTATAACAAACTTATGTAATTTGCCATAGTCACAGATGCTAGTAAGATGCAGTGAAATCTAAATTGGGGTCTCTGTGACTCCAAAGCCCAGTTTCTTTAGTGCTGTGTTCTGGGAAAAATACTCACCCAGCAGTACCTACAGTATTTGTGTTCTAAGTATTAAAGAATAAGGAGTCATTTCCAAATTATCTGCTTGGATCTCCAGAGTATTTATTTATGACCCCATTGATCCTATACAAGCATAAAACTCAATTATAAAAGTGGTTTTCCTTCCTCCAGGAAAATAACACAAAACACAATACACACATTCACACACACGAGTGCACACGCATGCACACACACACACAGGTCAGCATGTTGATCTTTTCTGAAGCTGTGAGAGAAAATTGTTCTTGTCTTCTAGTTTACAAACATTGTTTTGTTTGTTTGATTTTTATGTAACATAGAAACAAATTTTTCATTTATTATACCAGGATGTTTTAAAAGTTTATTTCTGGCCATCAAATTTCTGTTTTTGAGAGAGCTAAATGTGTCAGAACTTTCCAGCATGGTTTTATTTAATCTTCATAGTCACCCTGTAAGAGAAGTATCATTTTCAGATGATATCCTCTCAGATAAGAAACCTGAGGTTTGATAAGGCTGAGTGCCCATTTCAGTACCACTCAGCTAAGAAGCCCATAGATCCTGGAATTCCAAATGCTTTGCTCTATTTTTTTAATGCACAGCAATTCTCTGGATTCCTAAGACTTACAAATAGAAGGAATGGGACACATATGCTATTTTCAGAAGTTAAAAATGCAAAATGACTATACCGTGTGAACGTTCCCACTCCAATATTGATTGCTTTGCTTTTAGCTGAGATTCTGTCAGGTCGTTGTGCTAATGTTGTTACTCTAATTAGATTTTCATTGAGTAATGAAAATAAAGACACTAATTGTTACTTAACAAAATCTGATTTAAAGGCAAAAACTTTTCAGACCCATGTACTCATAGCAAAGTAAGGTATCAAAGGAATTCCTGCTGGGTGAAAGGTAAGAAACCACTGTCCTCTAACGTGCTGGGTGCCTTTAGGACACCGCATGCATAGGGCTTACAGCCCCTGTGGTGGCTTGACATACACAATTCTTCTCCTGGTTAACTCTATAACCAGATGGATGTCTCATGAGTCAAGCAGTTGCCAAATGGTAGGAAACCTAAGAAAGTCCTCCTACAGATTGGGAAACCATTATGGCTGTAGTCCCAATACCTTCAGAAGCCACTTAAAGTTATAGGAGGAATTCTTGTGCCCATAAATTCCATTTCAGTTCTCAGACACTGTGAAGAGTAGGGAGGCTGGCATCAGCTGTGCACCTGGAAGGGACTACGCGTTTTCTTACTGCTAATGTTTCCCTCAGAACAGATGCTGGCTGCCCACCTGGGTGTCCCTCCATGGCATGCAACTGTCTAGTTGTTAACCTCCTTGCTTTGGGGTTAATACGCATCTTCATCACATCTTTGGTTCCCACTTCTGTGACCTCAGAGGCTCTAAGGATCTTGCTGCAGGAGAGCCCCTAGACTTCAGGCAATAAGCAGAGAGAATAAAACTTCTGCCCCTGTTCCACACCAACTTGAAAATGGTTCCCCTCTTCTCTACAGTTCCAAGGTCAAGTTTCCCTGGGGAGCAGTGAAGGAACTGAAGGTCACAAAGAGCTGGCACTTCACCATGCCTTGGAGGGTTTCCCAGAAAGCAGAATGAAAATGAGATTGTTTTCCCATAAAACCTCTGTATTTGGAGCACAGGATTCAAACAGTTTGAATGTGCAGCTTCAGCTTCACTGTGCACTTAGGTAACCCTACAAAGTCTGGTTTCTTTTTCTTCCTAAAGTGAAAACAATATAAAAAATACTGCCTGCAGAGAACTCTGTGTAGGCAGATTCCTTTTTGTCACTTCTGGGCTGATGTTTTCAAGGATTCATTTCCTAAGAGAAGCCTTCTAGGAGAGCTCTTGTGTATTTTTGCATAATGATAGTGGCCATCCATGAGGCCTGTCTGTAGTGATCTCCTTGGATTTCACAAGGTAAGCAGCTGAAAACTTGTGGTAAGCAAGCAGATTGCAAAAGTTGAGAAAACCCCCTGGTCAACCAGAGATGTTGCAGTGAATGAGCCAATGGAGGATTTCTGAGTGACCAAAAGAACCAGTACCTCAATTCCAAGGAGATACACCCTCAAGGTCAAACACATGTGGTCCACAAAAATTGGCTTTTCTTGTTAGACAGGAATCCTGAATGTGGGCAAGAACCAATGACTCAACTTCTCAAAACCTGAATGTTCTCTACCAAATGTCATCTCATGTTGTTTCTCTTTGCAAAATAGAAATGCCCTGATAAGAGTTCTCATTATACAATGTAGCTGTGTGGGTAACTTGCAGTCCAACAAATAGAACCTAAAACATAGCCCAACATAGGCTTCTTGGTCCCGACTCCACTGTTGTCTTGCTCTGAGGATTGGTGCCAATTTTAAACTTCTTGGTGGTGACTCAGTTTCAGTTCTTTACCATCTGCATCTTCACCGTGAATAAACCACAAACATGTACTGATGGTTCATCCTCAGTTCTGCAATAGTCACCTACTTTTTCCAGAAACATCTTAGACACTGTTTTTGAAACAGGATTAAATCATCTTAAAAGTTTAAACTTTCCAAGTGAACCACAGCCTCCATAGGGTCCCGTTTGGGCCTGTGTGTATTTCTGTGTGTGTGTATTTGTGTGTGTGTGTATTTCTGTGTGTGTGTATTTGTGTGTGTGTGTATTTGTGTGTGTGTGTATTTGTGTGTGTATTTGTGTGTGTGTGTATTTCTGTGTATGTGTATTTCTGTGTGTGTGTATTTGTGTGTGTGTGTGTGTGTGTATGTGTAATGATTTTTGCGGTACTTCGAGGACTGTGAGCTCTCAATAAATATTCATCAGTGTTAATGAATTGGTAATTAATGGTAAATTTCGTAGGGAAAATGGTTTAAAGAAGAAAAGACATTGGAATTGGCAAGGATGACTAAAGAAAGAACTAGAAGTGTTAACCTAAAATCCATTGAGGGTTACTTGCTTTTTGCCAGCTGGTAACCTAAAGGCATGGTGCGTGGGAAACCCCAGTTTTGTTAATTTTGCAACTACTACTTGCTAACCGGGCAACACTGAGCAAATCACTTCTGCTCTTTGGGCCTCAATTTTCTGTTTTTTTAAAAAGAGACAAGGGACTGGAAGTATATCGTTTTTTAAGGTCTCTAGTTTTAATACTGTCTCTATGAAAAACTAGGAAAGTGAAGATCAGAAAGTTCTTTGGAAAAGGAAATACAAAAGTGGTTTTTATCTTGCTGGAGCCACCATTATCTCTTAGGTAAATAAACTGGGGGGAATTAAAAAAGTGCTAAAGAGATCTCGGGAATGTAGCCTTGAGATTGTTCTAAATGGAGAGGCTGAGCAGTGATCTTTTCTAGAGTCCACTCGGCTGGGAAAGAGAGGGCAGGGCCTCTGAGTTCTCGGTCAGCTGCAGCCCTGGCACCGACCCTCAGCCTTGCCACCCCTGCGTGTCACTGATGCCAGCGGCTATGAGCAGGCAGTGAAGACTCCTGCCCGCCCTTTCTAAATAAACAAAGGACCTCAGAGGTGACGTGACTTGCCCAAGGTTACAGAAACATGGCAGTGAGTCAGATGGCACTGTGTGTGTTTGGGGAGAGGGATGACATTACAAGCAAAAGGCGGAAGAGCAGGAGACAGCCCTGAGCCTCCTCTGAAACTCACAAAAGAGTGGTCAAGGGCTGAAGGACAGCCTTACGTTTCCTCGGGATCCTGACACCATCCCAGGCTCCTGTCCCTCCCGTCAGCTGCCCTCCCGGGTTACTCACCCAGGTTGTTGCTAATTGGGTGCCTGGACTCCTGTCCCTTCTTGTAATCTTCATGAAAGGCTATTTGTGATGAAGAGAAGGCTCCACAAGGAAGAAGAATGCATCAAAGACCTTCCCTGAGGCCCTGGACTGAAACGGGCGTTTTCTTTGCAGAGACTCTCATTTCCCCCTTAGGTTCTGCAGAAATGAACCACCATCAGCATGACTGACAGAATCATAATGTACCATTCCAAGAACGGATTTTTTTATTTTTCACCTCTGGGGTTATTTCACTCCTCTCTGCTCTACTTCTCCCATAGAAAGGAAAGCACAATGCTTGGTCACTGTGACAATGTACAAGCGAAAGCCGCCCAGGGCAGTGCCATTCAAAGGAAACCGCTAATTGGCACCAAGCACCACGGCATGACTAGAAGCCCTGCAGAAGAAAGTGTGTAGCATCCTGGCCCGTACTGGCTTACTCACCCCCACTGGGGCCCCTGCCCGGGGAGTTCTAAGGCCCTGAAGAACCGCACGTACAAGTAAAGGCAAAGCTCCTCTGCTCTGACAAGAAGAGCACCGAAAGAAACTGGCCTTCAGTGGCCTTATGTGTCAGTGGCATTCAGAGGCTGCACCACTTTGCTGCCCCTTTTGTCCCTTTTTAAAGCGTGTGTGTGTGCAATGCAGGAAAAGAATTTTAGTATGAGAAAGGCATAGATCAATTTTTCGAAATGAAAAATCTTTTGTTTGGACTATTCCTGGGTGTGGGTTACACAAAATCTAGATACTTGTTTAATTTTTGAAATTAATTAACAAATGTCCAAAACATGAGCCTTAAGGACTTCTATTGATAGCATATCCCTTTCTCTAATGCTGCCACATATTTTGATCATTTTAGAAAAGGCACACTACAAGAACCTTTGGCATGTAAAAAATGCTTTGGAGAGGTCTAAATGAATCTCAGAGCTGGCTAACTATACTGACCTTCAGATGTCTTCAAGTAACTCTTGATATGCTAAATTTTATACCCCTTACCATCTTATTTTACATGATTTTATAAGTAAGATTAACCAAAGAAATTTGAGTAAACTGATCACAGATACCATGTCCTGAGCATTATTTGGTTACACTGTGTGCTTAGCTTACTCTCCAAACATATTTTTTTCTCCTATACTGTAGACATGCTCTCTAACCATATCTGGTTATGCTTAATCTTTGGCTGTTCCCCTAAAAGGATTATATAAGGGTCACCATTTTTCCTCTTTGAACCACTATCTGATATCCCTTTACCAGGATACTTTTTTTAACATGCATTTATTTATATCAGAAGCTATTAATTCCTATTTGCCCCAAGTCAAGGTCATAACAGCATGTTAAAATCAAATACATGCCATTGTTCTAACATAAATCCAATAAAAAGACATTTACAGAGTGCCTAATGTGTGCTTGACCCTGTGCTAGATACAGAAATGAGTAGCTCACAGTTTTGCCCAAAGGAAGACCAATGTCTCACAGTGCAGATGAACCAGTAAAGGAACCAAGGCAACATTGTGTGCGGTGTAAGGGCAGTGGTAGCTGAACACAACCCAGAAAAGTTCTAGTGGGATGGTCAAGAAGACTTTCAGAGGAATTGTAAAAATGGTGTTTTAAAGAAACCAGTATTTGCATCCTTCCTTTTTAAGAATTCAGACATTGAAGAGAAAGCTGCTTCCTTTTACGAATTTGTCTGAATTCTAAGGAGGAGAAAGTACAATAGAGATCACTGTGGTAGCATGGCTAAGGAAGTCTTGACTCCCCAGAGAAGAAAGGTAAGAGAAGGGTCTAGAGAGATGCCTCCAATAAAAATCTAGGAACAGAAAGAACTAGAACTTTACCAGGAAGCACAACCAGTGCCTAACTCACATTCCTTGAACTTGAAGCTTTAATTTAGAATTGTTCTCTACACTCCAGGCCTTACATGCTCTCCCAAACCCGGGGGACCTTTGCCTGATGGACAATCTTGTTATAAATCTGATCTCTATTCAGTTATGTCTTGAATTTCATTTGTCCTGGGAGGAAACTTAAACAGAAATAATGAACAAAGACAGAACACTGGAGAAAGGATAGTGAAGTCTTCTGTTGTCAGCAGCTGGCATCAGTTAGGAAGTTCAAGGCTAAAGAATAGGGATGATCTATCCTAACAGCCTCTGTTAACATCCAAAATCCAGTTCCAACCTTAATACCCCACGCATAAACAGGATAGAAACTGGAAGGGTAAGCTTAGTAGCTTTCAACTAGCCTGGTTGGAAATCCTTCTTAAATTGGCTTAGGTAAATATTTAGTATGTAAGTGAAAACTTCCACTATCTTGAACAATTTGTCTGTTTCCCAAAGTTGGGCCAAGAGATTATGTAGTGGTGTAATTCTTTTAGAAACTCAGATCATAAATAAAATTCCTAATGGACCAACTTTCATGTTGGTTTCCTTCTTTCAGCCACTGAAAGAAAGAATATATGTAATTAACTAGGAATATATATTAGTCAGATAATTAAGAATATATGTAAGTTAATTAGGATAAATTTGACTACATAAATACTTAAAACTTCTTTTACAAATAATATAAGCAAAGGTAAAGGTAATAACAGTGAACTGGGAAAGTATATTTGCAACAAAGATAAGCAAAAGGTTACTGTCTCTGAAGAGCACTTGCAAATCTTCACCAGCTAGAAGCAATACCCCAGTAGAAAGCTGGGCAGAAAATAAACTAAAAATTCACAAAACAAGGCAGGTAAGAGCTGTTTAGCCCCAATAAAAGTGAAATAAAGGCAATTTTAAACAATGAGATAATGTTTCCTTTTTATGAGATAGGAAAAAAATTAGGTAGCACCAGGTATTGGTGAGCATGTAGGGAACAGGCATTTTGACACCCTGTAATAATGGAAGCATGAATTGCTGCAACCTCATTTGTAAAGGCAGTTTGTCAACCCATATAAAAATGTCTTCATGTGGGTAACTTGTGACTCAGAAAATACACTTTTAGGACTACTTTTAGACAATAATAGAAGAGTGCACTAACATTTTTCCACGGTACAGAAATATTTATGGAAGGTTTGTTTATAGCAGCAAGTTTTGAAAAGAGCGTAAGTGTTATTAGAAAGAGAGATTGAATAAATACACACACACACACTAAGATATTGTGCAACCATTTGAAAAGATGAGATCCATCTAGCAGTGGTGGTTCAGAGCTTGAACTCTGTTGCCAATAGATCTGTGTTTAAGTATCGGGTCTACCAGTTACTAGCTGTGTAACCTTGGCAAGTCATTTGATTTCTGAAAGCTCCGGTTATATCATCTTTGACAATGGGGATAATACTAGTACCTATGTCTTAATATGGAGGTGAATTGGATGAGTATGAAAGCAAAGCTCTTAGCACATTGCCTGGCATGCAGTAAGGGCATAATGACTGACCTGCTCTAAATCACCAAGCCTCTTGATGCAATAGTGTCAGCCTCCGCACGAAATGGCAGACTAGACCCAAAGTTTTGCCTCTTGATCCTGCAAGACCTTATTAAAGTAAAAGTATATTTTAAAAAAGAAATAAACTCATAACAGAGAAGACACTATAAAAAAAACAACATTCTGAATAAGAAAGCTCCCTTAGTGATTAAAATCATTATTGTTACAAAAAAAAATCAATAGAATGAAAAATAATGATGAAGAAACTTCAGATTTTAGAGCAAAATAACATTGGTGTAAATATAAGATTGAAGACAAATAATAATAATAATAATTAGAATAGCCAACATATACTAAAAACATCTGAATATGTGCCACGCTCTGATTTACATCCATTACATGCCTTATTTCAGTCAGTCTTCCCAGCAAACCTACTGAGGTATCTGGTAATATTATTCCCTCTTTATAGTGGGAGAGATTAAGGCGTTAAGAAATTAAGAAATTTTCCCCAATTTGCATGGCTATTATGAGATAGATCAAGCATATGCACACAGCCAGTGTGGCTCTGTGTTGGACTGTCTATCACCTTGACATCTCTGCTAACCCTGCTAAGGACTTCACTGCTTCACAAAGAAGCAGGAACTGCATTTCCTAGAGTGCCCTCCCCACATGGTTTCAGGTTAGAACCTGGAGTGGGCATCTGTGATTTGGAAGGTAGAAGAGAAGAGGTGTTATTCTCCAGAGGCAGTTGCACGTAGACACATGAGCAGAAGCTGCACATGAGGTTGGAAGTAGCTTCCAGGCAAAGAATTCAAACACACTGAAATTGTAGAAGAAGCTAGTCAATAACAGTTCAAGAAATTTTCCCTCCTCCAGCAGTGTCAATGCTGATCCCTTGTATGAAAATGTTTTCTATTCAGAACACACAGAAAGGCTTTTATTTTCCTGATCAAACTCTTACTCATGCAGGCTCTAAAACACTGAGACCCAATCAAGGAAGTCCATGTCTAACTAAAAGGTGTCTCAAAAACAGCACAGAAAATTGAAGGGAAGAAAATTATTAAAAAGTAGAATCCTAGCATTCCAAAGTCACAGTGCTTAGATTAAAAGGGCTCATGTCCAGCAAAATGAATTAAAAAGAAAACAGTCAACTAGGAAACCATGTGATATTTTAGAATGCTGAAGATTAAAGGAATATAAGAACTTTCAGAGAGGGAAAAAAAGACACCTACAAGGAATGCAAGTTAGACTGGCTTTTGACTTTTCACCAACATTAGTGTATGGTGTTAGGAGATGTTGGAAAAATGCTTTCAAAGATCTGAGGGGGGCATAATTTCAATCTAGGATTCTATACCTACCCAAACTATAAATCAAGGATTAGAGCAAAATATAGACATTTTCCTGTAGATAAGGACCCCAATTTTTAATTTCTATGCACAACAAGAATGAAATCTAAGTTCACTTGATAAACCTTTCACAGAATGCAAGATGATGATATATAATCATTTTAATACTATGGGTTTATTCCATGAATATTAAAAAATAGGTAGCATAACAAGTTTTCACATTAATTTATATTATTTCAAACAAAGGTGTCAGAGGTATTTAGGTATAAAAAATATAATAGAACATATAATATATGAATATGGCAAGATTGTGAAGTTTGTGAATTTCATACTTCACGAATGAAGTTTGGGGAAGACTTTACTGAAGTAAATAACTTAATATATTTTCTCTTCCAAATACATTTACATTTTAAAAGAAGAGACTCAAAGGACACTGTGGAGCTAAAAGCAAGAATTCATTAGCTGCACAATGCCAGAGCCCAGGAGCCCAGAGACTTGTAGTGACTCACCTCTCTGAAGATGGCTGAGTTTCCTTGGCTTTGACTCCATATTCATTATCCTCTCCATCAAAGTCTCTGACTGTTTTGGCTTCCCAGGAAACCTTCCTTGCAGGGAAGATAATGTAAGAACCCATTGAACTGAGCATTGTCATTTGTCTGCAAGTTCCATTTCTCATTATAATATCACACATTTAGTGATCTGATTCTTGCACTAATACCTTTAATTTTACTTCTTATTTCTATTACTGTTTTATCTTGCTGGATTGTGTTTTTCTGTGTAATCTTGAATTTTATTTGGAGTGAGGAAGAGTTTATCTAAGTAACATTAGTGACACTAACCTCAGTTTTTTATGAGATGCACAGCCCCCAGACCCTGATGACCTGTGGGCACATGGACACATTGGAGTTTCTGGTCCTAAATTGCTGGAATTAAACCTCTGTCCTATAGTCAGGGTTCTTGATTCCACAAAGAGACACTAGCTCTGAAGCTTTAAGCAGAAAAGCAATTTATTGGAAAGCTGTCAAGATAGTTCGCTGAATGGCTGGGAAAGCTGGAGAGAAACACAGGAAGGAAACCCAAGAGGCAAAATAGAGCCAAGATGGCACCACAGAAGAGTCTAAGGTGATTCTACTGGCGTTGTCAGCACACTCACCAGCTATGTTTCCATCAGCCACATCCGGATTTCACCCTCCATCAGGGGCACTGGCCATAATCTCTAAAGACCCCGTGGCCATTTGCATTCTTCAGCAAAGTCTCAAAGTCTCAGGCAGATGTTGCTGGTGGGCTGAGCTGCCAGGGAACAGGGATAGAAAACATCTGGCCCATTGGGCTTCCGTCTCCTTATTGAGATTCCCTGAAATAAGAAGTTAAGGCAGGCAAAAATGTCAAACATCTACTTCACTTGGTGACCTCACGAGGCCCCACCAGAGCAGCCAGCTCATGTCTCTGTTTATTGTCACCTCATCTTTCTTGTTAAACTGAATTTGCAAATCAGGATATTTGTGTGAGATTAATTACATTCACATAATACATATTTCCGATTTCTTTCAAAGTCATACTTAAACATAAGTTTCTCATTTAAGCTTTAGAGTCTTTTTATTTGTACTCCTAAATAAACTTGGACAAGGCTGAGGAGTCTTTCCTGTTAAATTCTATTGGGACATAAGTTTCAGATTACCTATGAGTCTATTTTACTTAAAAAGAAAATCCATTTTGAAGATAAGTTCAAAGAGACCAAATGTTCTAATGTAATTAACTACCAATAATGAAAAATGCTTATTTCATGAATTCTTGAAAGAGATTTTAAACTGTGATAGTACAAAACCACTGAAGTGCTGAACTCAGGAACCAAATAGATGTTTCTAGTAAATTCTGTGGGGAAATAAAGACATCTGCTTTAGTGGTATATGAAAGATGATGTAGGTATATACAAAAAAATAATATTAACTATTGGTTGATACTCTTTGCACTAAATTATATTTGTAAGCAAAATGTTTTATGTTTCATTGGATGTGACTTTACACTGCCCTATTACAAGAACATTTCCCATGTTTGGTTTAGTACCCTTTTACATTTACAATGTCCTGGAGGGTGGTGGTGTTAAATTTAATTTGTCAGCCTACGTTAATTTTACAAGAAAACAGATCATACTGCTGTGTAAGCAAGAACTGCCTTGCAGAGGTTTCTGGTGGTTAGGCTGAAGAAGTCACAGCTGAACTAAAAATTATGCTGTCGGGGGTATTTTTTCATCCATCCCCCACCCCTATAATTTTAGTGGCTCAAATGAAAGAGCTGTTTTTCTTTAACAATAGTATCCTTGTTAAAAGGACTTTAAGGAACTGTTCCACTACACTGAAACACTCTAATTAAACCATTAATATAACAACAATACCAACAGTTGCTGAATCCAAAGAATATACCTCTGTTTTATGGCAGAAATTAAAGGTGATTTTTTTTCAGTATTTAGCTTGATTCCTAGTTTAGGGAGCTCCTGTCCATTAGCAGGAAATATCATTAATCTGTGACTTACTACAATGGGATATTATTTTCCTCAACAGAAAGTTATTGAAACTACGTATTATCAAGGCAGCTGTCCGATTAAGTTTTTATAAAGGATTAGGGGATTATATGAGTACCTAACAGCTGCACCAGCTAGGATAAAAACTAAGGTTTATAAATCACATGCCTCTTGGAATATGGAATGAAGTGATATATTCTTTTGTCATGCAGCAAAATATCACTATTTAAAGGGAAAATTAGAAACAAAAACTTACTCATTTGAGTGCAAAGTATTGTGTGAACACATATGAAGAATAAACATAAATATGTTAAATGTTGCACCTCCTGGGATCTACCATAGCAGGCATGATGAAAAATTTCAAAACATTAAATAAAATTAAAGACTTAAATACATGGAAGTAAATCTGCAAGTTATTGCTCAGTAGCCACTGAATACTGCACACAGCTGCCCCGGAATTTCAGGAGGAAGAACACTTTAGGACCAGAGATTAAAGAAGAGAGTAGATGTAATTTATCCTTTAAGACCTCTGAGAAAAGTCATTGGGATTGTCTGAAGGGTAGTGTGTTAAAGTTGGAAGTGACCTGAGAGATCATCTCCTACTCCTTTTTGTTTATAAGAATCATATGGGAAACCTCCTAAAAATAAAATGCCTGGTCCCTTCTACAAACCTATTGAATCATATATGACCAGGTGATTACTTCCAACTGGGAAATTTAAGAAAAAGTCTTATAAATCAGCCTTGTGGTCTCAGAAAATAAAACATTAAACAAGTATCAAATGTAAAAAAAAAGAAAGAGCATATGGAGACAAAGATGTTTATGTGAGTGCAAGGATGTGTATAAGACAAATGCTAATCACCTCTGGGTTGAATAGGGAGAGCAAACTTGTGCAAAGAACTGTGGCCCCGTGTTTTCCACTTAATCCACCCTCAAGCAAAGAACAAAGCAAGCTGTAACCCTCAAGCATCTGATGACCTATTTATTACCACCTTATGTTCAATTCATTTTGTAAAACCTCAGGTTGGAGACAGAGACCATGAATCTTAAAGAGTCTCTTGTGGATAATGTAGCAGGACTGAGTGGAAACACTCAATGCCTGGGAAAAATTAAAAGACCAAGGAGGTAAAGAGATTTGAGGTAGAAAGTTGAAATTTAAGAAAAGGAGACTCTAAGCTTCATCTCAGAGAATATATCCAGATGCTTATTAGATTGCAGCAGACTTTACTAAAGCACATGATAAAATGAGTAGTTCACAAAATAATTTTAAACTGACTTTGAGGTCCTTGAATAAAATGACTTCAAACGAGCCCAAGCCCTCAGCAAACCACAGAAACATAAACTACCCTATGAGGGATAATCTCAGTGTGGCAGGGCAGAGCAGATGACCTAATGCGCTTCTCCATCAGCCCCCACCAGTCATGCTCCGCGGCTCTCCACATTCCTCCAGGCAGAGGGAGTTTCTACATTTTAGTGTGTGTGCATGTATGTGCATTTTTTTTGAAATGCCTGTACTAGTATCTTAAGTACATTTTAAAATTCTACCATCCTCTTTGCTCACAGACTCCACACATTTTAAAAATTGAATGTGCGAAGCTCCTGGATAACAAAGTTGATGTTTTTATCCTTGGACGAGTTACAAAACAAATAGAAAGAATAGTGTTTTGCCATGAATAGTTTATTCCTTGGCTTTTTGAGTATATATATTTTTAAATACCAGAATCAGAGTTTACTAGAAACATCAAGTTGTCAATAAATTCTTTTCTAATAAAATGCATTTCATTATATCTTATTTATATTTTTCTAATCAATGCATTTTTTGCTGTGGGTATAGCTTGAAGGATCCATGGCTTCACACTTTTCACAGGATTGAATCCATAGGAGGGAAGGGCCAACAGCCATGCTGAAACCATTGAAGTGTTTTGTAATCTACTAGATGCAGAAAAGACAGACGCAGCAAGGTGTCATTTGCTAACGGGTCCCATCAATGTGGGGCCTCCGCCACCTTTAGCATGTAAGCATCAGTCAGGATGCCAGGAATAAGTCTGTAGAGTTGACTGTGTAGTTCCAGGAAAGAAAGAAAAAAGAACACTTACTGCTTTTCAGAGCTGATTAGAGTAAAAATGTAATTGTATCTATATTTCTCAACAATATATATGTATATATATATATACCTCATAAATATATATATGCAGATACACACAAATACACAGACTATGGGAAATATTTGTTTTACCATGTACATTTACTGTTTGCATAAATTGAATTTAAGATATAAATAATAATTTTTTAACAATTTAAATAAACTAAAAATAAATAGTTGCAGATAATAAAAAATAATAACAGCTATTAAATACCAGCATTGGAGGTTTTCCAAATCAGTCTTCACAGCAACCCTATGAGGGGATCAATTTTATCCCTAGTTTTTAGGTGAGGAAACAAGTCTTAGGGAGGTTAAGTAACTTGTCCAAGGGCACACAGCTGGTAAGAGATAGTCAGATTGTGAGTTCGGGTTTATCTCTCTCCAAAATTTTTATTCAAAATTCTATGTTGAAACAAAATAAAATAAGTATTGTTGTTTCATAATGGCAACAAGATACATTTTTGTAAGACCATGGTCTTTAGGGGGAAAGAACTTGGTATATCGATCAAATAGGGAAGGCGATGTGAAGTCCTAGTTTCGTCATTCTCCCTTACTGGGTTCAGGCTGGAGCCACAACACTTCTGCAAGAGCCTCTCAGAAAAGACATTGCCTGGCAGAGTCCCCACTTCCACTAGGTCAGAGTTAAATATGCATAATGCATCTTTGCCATTGTTTGCGTGTTGCTAATCCATGCTCGTGACATATTCTTCAGTTTGTCTGCAGTGAATCAACGTTAAGACCAGATAGCAACACCAAGTGCTGAGTAAAACTCTTCTGAAACTCAAAAACAGTTTCCGGCAACAGAAACCATGTTTACATTTTTTAAATTCTCATTTTGCCTTATTTGGAGATAGACGGTGAACTCCAGAGACCCATCCAAGCCAGAACTTCATGTTAGTGAATCTTTGTTGAGACAAAAGAAATGTCCTTCTCCCCCAAAGATGCTAAATACGGGTAACAACAATAACCACCATTTCCATTTTTTGGCAAAGTTGAATAAAATTCCCCACTATTTTTCAATTAGGAAAAGCAGCATCTCAGATAACAAGAAAGGCTTTTATAACAAGCTAGCAAACTTGGAGCAATTTTTATTGAAATTTATGTTTCCACGGTTATTAAAAGGCAGATTTGAGTTGAACTGGGGACCCTCTTTATACTGGTCTCTGGAGAATGAACTAGAAGCAAGAATGCTTTTTCCATTTTTTGTTTCTGCAAAGTGGGTTCAGTTTTAGTTTTCCCACTGAGAGACATATGGGAGCTTGCAAAGTACATGAGTCTTGAGTCAGAGTTTATGTTAAAAATCTGAAGCAATGATTTCCCCCATTTTCAGCCTTAGCTGCTTTCTCCCTATCATGAATTTAGGCAGGGTGGGGAGGAGAGAGAGGGACTGGGCCGGAGTATACCACACTGTTCAAAACCTTTAAAACTGAACACATTTGGAGAGCTAACCCCAATTCTGCAATTGTTCCATTCAACCTAGAACCACAGTTTTATTAAACCTTATTTTCCCCTTTGGGCATAAAAGGTAACTTGAAGCTAATCACCCAGACTGTAAAATGAACAAGGGTTCAAAAAAAGAAGTGGATTCTGCATACACATGAGAGTGTATAAAGCTCAAAATCTCCTTATGCACGTGAGCTCAGAAAGGAATGGATGCTGTTGATGAAATTCATCACACAAGATGGGATGCGAGCAAATCCTTCATCCTAAAAAGGACAGAAATCCAGAAGGGGATGACTGGGGAGAATGAGTCACTAGCAGCTGTTAAGAATCATAGACCTCTATTCCTGATTTAACTCCTTTATCTACCCTAGAGGCCCATGGTTGTCAAACTTTAGCTGCATCAGAATCAGCTTGAGGATTTAAAATTCATATTAAAATAAAGATTGCTGATCCCCACCCTCACAGTTTCTGATTCAGCAGATCCGGGTGAGGCCAGGGAATTTGCTTTTCTCTCAAGTCCCTGGTGCTGCAGCTGAAGGGGACAGTGAACTATAAGAACCACTGCTCTCGGTAATACCAGGTTCAAAGTTGAGCTGGAGGGACCAAGATCGTTTATTTACCTGGAAAACAAGCTCAACATTTCTTGAAAGCAAGAGAGGCCATGTTAACCTGAAAAGGGCTCATCTAAAAGACAGGATGAGGGGGCCAAGAGAACACACTTTATCAAATAGACAATATTCCCCCTCCCGCCCATCAGATTCAGCCCAAGACCACAGCAGTGTGGGCAAAGGGTGGCCTGTCCCTGAGGAGGCAGGACAAGATATCAGTTTATTGGTGCCAGACTCCACTTAAATTAGAGACCCACAGGTTCCGCTTCAGTTTAGGAACTTACTCAAGTTAGTTACTTAGCTTTTCCAAACTGCACTTTCCTCACATACAAAACCAAAAAAATAATAACACTGATCTCCTAGGGTTGTGAGAATTAAATGATAAAATGTTTAGAAAGTTTTAACACTCATGTCCTGTAAGGTTTCCATAAATGCTAGCTGTAAGTATTGTTTAATAACAATATAACTAGCTTTATCATACCATTATTATATAGTTAGAATGTATAATATTTTTAATACTCTCAAAAAATTTTGAGGTGCTTTTCCATCTGCGATACTGGAAACTGAGGCACTGAGAGGTTAAGTATTTTGCCCAAAGCTCTGAGATGCTACTATCATTCTAATCCCAGATGTCCAAGTGTGATCTGATCCAGTCTTCTGGACATCCCTCCTGGAGAATGTGGCCACACTCCTCAAGATTAAAGGAGGAGGTATTATTTCTTCAGGCCCTCCTGTAGTCTCTCTCTGCCTTTTTTGGCCCACATACTGCTGTATGTAGTTTGTGTCTGAAATGGAAAATTTCTGTAACACAATACCCAACCCTGATCCCCACAGACGCTCAAGTCTTTTTTTTTGGTTTGGGTTAAAATATGACTCCATGTGCAAAAAAGAAGCCTCATTTCCCAGCACTCTCAGCAGAATCATAAACATTACAGAGTCAAAACCTTCTGGGTCCTAAGACTTACAAAGAATCAATTTCACTTTTTTGCAAAAAGAGAGTAATGGCTAAGAAGTGAAAAAGAAAAATGGAAAAATTAAAACTACCTGCTGTTTGATGCAGGATGTGTAGCTGTGCAAACCCATCCTCTTCTCCTGCACCCCTCACCCAGCATGGTGTGATCCCCAGCTCTCCCACGGGCACCCCCAAGGAAAGATAGGAAAGCATAGCTCCCGTAACTTTATGACTCTGCCTGAAACTGCCAATCGGACAATTTAGGATTAGATGTTCCACTCATTGACTCACCATGACTCCTCTCTCCAGAGAGCCAACCCTTCCCAAACTGTGTCTACTGCGAGCCTGGACTGGTCTGAACAGTACAATGCTTCGTCTTGCAAGGTGCTCTAGCCTTGCTGTGGACAGCACAGGCTCTGGAGCCCAGCTGTCTGGCTTTGATTCCCAGCTCCACCTCTCAGTAGCTCACTGGGTAACTTTGGGCCAATTTCTCAACCTCAGTACGTTTTATTTCTGAAGAAATGGGGCTTGACCCTACATTGTAAGCTTTTATAAGGAGTAAGTTACTAAATAAATAAAGTGTTTAGGACAGCTCCTGGAACATAACCAGCTCCATGTGCTGCCATTGTCATTATTACTAATTATTACTACTACTGCTCCTCTACAGTAAGTGAAGGAGGAGTTGCAGCTATATTTGCTCAAGAGAGCAAAATGCCTAAATAGAAAGGAAGCAGCTTGCTGTTCTGGTAACGGCACAACTCTGGAGCCAGACAGACCTGAGTTTGCCCCCTGACACTGCTATTTAAGTTGGGTGACCTCGGAAAAGTTAGGAACCTCTTTGCAATCCAGCTTTCTGTTTATAAGGTAGAGATAATAGCACCCACTTCCTAGGGTTACTGGGAGGGTCCAGTGAAGTAATGTTTGGCAAGCACTTGGCCATTGGTCAGCAGCCAGAGAATTGTAGTTATATGGTAAACCAGTCACATGAATAAAGAAACCCATTAACTCCTGAAACCAATTACCAACGACCCTTCTTAATACATCTAAGATTCTTGTAAAAAAAAATACAGAGGTCCTCAACTTAGGATGGTTTTGACTTACAATTTTTCGACTTTAGGATGGTGCAAAAGCAACCCACACGTGTTAGGAGCCATACTTTGGATTTGGATTTTGGATCCTTTCCCAGGCTGCTGATCTTTGGAAGACCTGCTGCTGGGCAGGGACTGTGAGCCCCAGCTCCCAGTCAATCACGCAGTCAGGAGGGAAAAAAAACAGTACCCTTAGCACCATCCTGTGTACCCATGCAATTATTCAGTTTCTCACTTTCAGTACAGTATTCAGCAAGTTACATGAAGTATTCAACACTTTTTATTATAAAATAGGCTTTGTACTAGGTGATTGTGCCCATCTGTAGGCTAATGTAATGTTCTGAGCACATTTAAGGTGGGCTAGGCTAGGCTATGATATTCAGCAGGTTAGGTGTGTTAAATATATTTTTCACTTACAGTATTTCCAAATTATAATGGTTTTATCAGAATGTAATCCCATCATAAGTCAAGGAAGATCTGAATTGTCAAAGAGTGCAGGGTGAAACAATGTAGTCCTTTGTACGTTTTGCTGTCACTTTTGTTAAACTTGATTTGCTGTGGGGATTTATAAAATATTCAACACCCTACCCCTAGCCTAGCCTCCCTCCTTTATCAATCCCATTTTTGTCCCAGCATATGTAGGCTGATACAGGGTTTTTCCAGGTCCCACAGGGACTTATGATGAAAGTACTCCCTAGAACCTTCAGATTTAAACCTCCAGAAGCTATGAAATTCCTTGTGATAAAAGGAAGGTACTTGAAGCATCATAAGCAAAACAGGAGCCCTGCTTAGTTCCAGGGGGCACTGTTCTATCCTAGTGTATTCAAACTGGGTCCAAGGGGTGGCTTTAACAGAAAATAGAATGGTGCCTCCCACAGTCATGCAACAGAACAGCTCTGATCCCAGAGTTCAGGAAATAAGGTCCACTTGCTCAGAATTTGTCTCTAACCGCCTTGAGTTTTCATGAGTCAGATTCTGTCTTGCAAGCCTTAATTTATACTTGGCTGGGTTAATCCCTTGATGATATGATCTGGAAGAGGAATTGCAGAACTGCTGATTCCGAGAATTAGAAAACCTCCCCAAGTCATCAGGCCAGTCCTCTCCAGAGCCCCACAGGGAACATGTCAGCACAGTCCCAATTCACCTTTCGTCAGGAGGAAAAGAGAGTCTTGGACAATGGCTTCCAAGGAGTGCTAGAGAATTCACCAAACCGTCTTTCTCACGGAAGGAGGGTGGGGAAAACAGGCATATATGAAGCACCCTTTGCCCTTGGCTGACTCCACCAGCACCTGTGTTTGAAGCGCCTAAGTGTGACTAATGCGCTTCCTGAAGAGGTGGGGAAAAGTACTGATGCTGGCACTAAGGGTGTAATGAGGGACGATGGCTGAATCCCAGCACCACTGGAGGGTGACCACCGAATGACTCTGGGAACTCTAACCAAGTGGTTGTTCTTTTGCTCTTATACTTTCCCTTGCTCCTGCCATAGTAGTATCATAGAAGAGGCACTCTAGAGCTACAAGCCATCCATGAAATTATCTTGTCCTAAGGCCTTTAGCTTTCAGATGAGGAAATGAGTCCCAGATGTCAGGCACCACAAAGCATCCAGGAAAGTTGATTGATCCAGAACTCACTTATGCTTTCAGCTGCCTTTAAAAGGACAGCAAAATGCATTCAGGTCAGAGTAAGTGGTATTTTTAACTGTGTTATATAAATAAAGAAGCTAAGGCTCAGAAGTAAACGGTGATGCATCTTCTTTCCTGGTTCTTAAGCTCCCCTGTTGGGTTGGACAGTCTGTGGAGGCGTCAGTGTTTGAGTTAAAGACTAGAATCAGCTTCTATCAAGCAGCTTCCTGAGAATTGAAGCTGACGGGTGGAAAGATATGATCCCATTCTTTGAATTGAGGTGGAAAAAAAGCCAATCTGATTAGTAATGTAGACTCCACTTTAATATTTCATTGTCATCATTTCTTCCTCTATACACACACACACACACACACACACACACACACACACACACACACACGCACACGTACTACAAATGAGGAGAACAGACGTCTGGAGTCAGAACACCAGGCCTTTTTATTTAATACCTGTGTCATCTATCTCAATTTCACATTTTTTCCATAAATTAAGAATTATTATGTCTTCCACATAGCACTGTTGTATAGATCAAATAAAATAATGAAGTGTAACTGCTTTGTAAACCATGAAGCAGTAATTCTTAAATAATATGGTTCAAGAAACTTCTTAAGAATTTCATGAATGCTAAAGACCTTCACCAAAATTCCCATATGTAGATACAAAGTTTTACATTAATTTCAGAGGGCTCACAAACCCTCTGTGGACCTCAACTTAGCACCTGCTTAGTACCCACAAGTACTTACCAAATGTGGAAAATTGCAGCCTGCATGAATGCAAAATTTTCCCATCTTGGCAAAAACTAGGATGAGGCATTGATTTGTTCAATAAACCCTTACCAGTCCCTTACTAGGAACTAGGCATTCCAAGGGCACAGACATCTTTATCTTAAGGAGTTAACAATCCAAAAGGAGCATTACAGCAAAGGAGTCCCTTCACATGTATTATAGCAACTGAGAAGGACACCTCACTATGGCATCTGGACTCAAAACCTGTCTGGTTCCTCTGGTCAAGTAGAGCACACTATGGTCACCTCTGATTTGAGACAGGGAACCTATGTACAAAAACGCCAGGAGACATTTCCCAGATCAGTGAAAGTGTTCTTTCCTCCAGGACTTACTGGATTTGGGTGCAGACAGGCAGAGGGAAGTCATGTTCCACTTTGGGTAAAGCACAACTCCTCATGGTCCTGGGGTCCCCTAGTAAGAGCCCCTCACACCAGTGAACGGGCATCTGTAAACATACCTGTCATTCTTCTGCATTCCACTAAGATCTTATATATTGTTGCTGCCAAACTAGGGAATCAAATATTTCTGGTGACGACTCAGAACTGGAAATAGGTATCTTCAAGATGGGCAGAGGTTTGGGGGGGGGGGTTGTTCATGCAATCCAGGTTTAAATCACTCTACCACTTTCTAGTTTGGGGAAGCATACAAAACATATTATCCTTATCTGAAAATGAAGATAATTATCACAACTTCCACATTAGTTGTCGTGAGATCAAATGAGATGTTTTGTATAAAGTGCTCAGAACTGTGCCTGACACTTAATGAAAACTCAACAAATGGTAACGTGTATGAATATCATTGCGCAAATTCCAAACAGCTATATCCTTAGCTATTGTCAGAGCCCCACTGATTTTACCAGCAATAGGAAATATGTTTTCTTGTAGCTGCTATTCTCCAAGACACCACTTTTAAAAATATGGCTACTAAATTTGTAGAGATTTTAATTTTTGTAATGAGTTAGGCTTGACTTTTTGAGTGGTATATGAATTGAGTTGTAAAAGGGAAGCAGGTGGAATTGGGGAATTGCTGGTAGGATACAATAAAGGTAAGGCATGGAGGCTAAATTAGAAAAAAAGAATCAGAAAGATGGGTGATTGATCCTGATTGGGAGTACCCAAAAGAAAATTAGAAAAAGGCAAGAGTAGAAATCAGCAAATGGTTACACTTTCCCTATAGAAAGACCTTGGGGAAATAAATTGAGCTAATAACCTGAGCAATATCCAAGCAAATTCCTTGTTTAACTTTGGGTGATTTTGACTGGAAATTGGGTTGCAGGAATAAACTGAATTTCTACATGGAGCAGAATTAGAAAGTGATGACTTATGTTGAGGAGAACTACGATTTTAACATAAAATCCTGTCGAGTTCACCTGGATTCAGTGGCTGAGTTACCTATGTACGTACAGTTTGTAACAAATGTTTTTCACATTGAAGTAAGCTTCAGTTCTCTGGAAACAACAGACTAAGGTTACAATACATTTGTAGAGAAAGCAAATGTAAGAGGACAACCAGTGAGAGCTATGGTGCTAAAACCATGGTCTCAAGAGGACCCTGTTCTCTCTTATACTGAGCCCTAACCCATGAATGAAAGCAATGGAAATGATCAGTCTCAATAATTCAGGGACTGTTGGGGAGCTCTGGGAGAGCCATATGTCCCCCCATCAGCTAACCAGTCTATCCCACCCCACACCCTTGATCTGGCCACAAACGCATGACTCACCACCACGACAACATGAATGGACCCAGGCAGAATAAAGCTCCATCTGACTGCCAGGCATTCAAACTCCTGCCCACAGTCATCACTCAAACCCAGCTACATTCCCAGAGTTCGCTCTGCCTTCCCAGCTTAGTTTGCACGGTCAAGCTGAGCCTACATAGAGGTCCTCAGAGACAATACTTAGATTCATGTCTGGAATGCTTCAACATACCATTGAACCAACTCCCACTTTCATTTTTGCCTGAGGAAGAGATTCACAAATGCTCAAGGAGCCCTCTGGCTACCAGTAAGCAATTTCTTGAGCCTTTAATTATGAGCCAATGAAAACAATGCCTTTGGTGAACTGCTGCTTCCCTTTCACCTCTGACCCCTCACCAGACTCATGGCCATGGGTTATTAGAAACGTCAGATGGAAATTGTGTGAGGATGCACATTTAACAGGACTTTTATTTTTGACCTAAGAGCCACACTCCTCAGTTACCCTATGGGCTTGACTTTTATTTAGTATGTCAGTGGCCTAAATCACTTGTATTAAACCCTATGTGCATCTCGGTCTATTGAAGAGACAATTTGTCCCCTCTAAGTTTCTTTACCAAGCACATGGGCCGAAAGGAGGATGGAAAAGCTAGTCCAAATTATTAGGGTCAAACAGACTGGGAGAGATTCCAATGCCCAAATAACCATTTTCATTTAGGTGCAAAGCGCTGCTTGGCAGCACTGTCAGCACCACCCTCTCCCCATATTCCTACGTCCCAGAGATCATAAAGGAAAGCTCTTTTACCTCACTGCGCGGACAACCCAATATTCATCACCTGCCTTTCCCCAGTCAGAACATTCTGCCACTCTAGATCAAGTGTTTGTTGGAATCTCATCAATGTATCCCAAAATCATGGAGCTAAAATGCCAATGGCATGCATAAGCATGTTCAATTTCAGGGAAGAGGGATGTTCGAGAATTAGATGTTCTCATGTCCAAGATTTTCCAGGCAAAAATGTACTAGCAAACATAGATACACTCTTAGCTTTCTGCTCCACCGTCCACAACCTGCTGCCTGAGAAAGCCTTCCCATCACCTCCCTGCTTTCTGTTCCATCTCTAGACTGTACAATCTTTAGCTGCCTTGTTCAGCAAGTGTCTGAGCAGATGGATGCAAATTGATGAAACACATATGGTTTAGCCAGACAGAAATTTAAAACCCTGCCGGGTGAGTATATCTAACTAATGGTCACCATAAATGTCTAGGTGGTTCAGAAGATAAACTCTAAATTAACCCACAGAATTTATTGCTGAATTCTAGTTACTTTATATTTTAGCTTCTCATATAATTTCACAAAATTTACTTCACTTTCCAGTATTTCTATATAGTATTTTACAGAAAGGAGCAGAATCATCAATTCCTCCACGGAAAACATAGGTAATGAGAAAGACAGGCCAGAGCCACAGCCACATAGCTGAGAAGCATTGGTTGAGTCCAGAGGCCCATTTCCCTCTGTGCAAGGTGCTTCCTCTGGGAAAGGGTCTCATTACATCATCAACATATTTTTCCAAAGACCAGGCTCCCGTGGGATGTAGAAACTCTGTCTGGGGAAACATTTATCATCCCTAAGCAAGTATTTAGATCTTTATTCGCTCGTTAGTTCTCCTAATTTCCTGGTGGGTGTATATATGTGCATGTACCTTTTTCCTTAGAGATCAACAATTAGTAAGACTGCGAATTCAGTTTGACATTTATTTGTCACTATTTTTAATGCAAATGTTCAGTGGCTGTCCTCTGAGAATCTGTGACTTTCATGCTCTGTTTTTTTTCCAGGAACCGTTCTCTTGGCTCAAGCACACACACACACCACACACACCAACATACCAGGTCATGAGATGGCAGAAAGGCGCTTGGCAGAGTGCTGTGCGCATGTACAGAATACTTTAGCTTACGTTATTACAGAAATACTGTGAGAGAGCTCATTGCTACACCCATTTCATAAATGGAAAAACTTATTCAGAGATATGAAGTGACTTGCCAGTATTACATGGTTCCTACGTCATAGACATGGAACTGGAAACCCAAAGCAAAAATCTGACCTCTCAGCCCAGGAAGTTGCCAGTATATTCTCTAAACTTCCTCGTGGAAGGTGAGTAAAGAGAGCAATGATAAAAATCCTGTCCCTGTGGTTTAGTCGAGTTATCCCATCACCTACAAGGAAGAGTAAGCCCGGAACCAAACAATAATTGGTACAAATCCAGTAAGCGGAGTAAAGGCTGGTGAGGGGGTTGTAGAGGGGTTGAGTGGAGACATGGAACCCAGCTGCCTCTTGGGCCCCAGGGCCTCCTTCCCGTGACTCCTCGTGTACCAGGCTGCAGCCATCCCTTTTTTTTTTGATGGAAGTTCTGGTACAGTTCAACCACTCAAATTGGTATCTCAGCTATCCTGGGCCTTGAGAAAGACGATGCTGTGTCCAGGGAAACACATTAGTTTCCTGGCGCTGCTCTAACAAAGTACTGCACACTGGCTGGCTTCAACAGAAATGTATTGTCTCATAGTTCTGGAGGCTAGACTTTCAAAATTAAGGTGCAGGCAATTTTGTTCCTTCTGAGGGCTATGAGGGAAGATCTTTTCTTCTCACTCCTTGGTGTCTGGTGGTCTGCGGGCGATCTTTTGCATTCTCTGATTTATAGCACATTGCTCCGATCTCTGCCTTATTTTTGCATGATATTCTTCCTGTGTGCATGTCTGTCCCTGCGTCCAAGTTTCCCCTTTTTTATAAGGGCACCAGTCGTATTGGATTAGGGCCGACCCTAATGACCTCATCTTAACTTGATCAGCACAAGAATCCATTTCCAAAAAAAGTCACATTCACCAGTGTTGTGAGCTAGGACTTCACTATCCTAGAGACACAATTTAATCCATAACAGTGAAGAAAATGTTTCTTCTTGAAAAGCAAGTCTGGAACCATTAGAGTTTTAAAAACCAATATTTTATAAATATTCAATTTTATAAAGATCAATATTTTTCCATTCGATTTTTTTAAATCTCTACATCTTTACAGTGGCTATATGAATTTAGTATAGAAAACCCCACCCCACCCCCATAAAATAAATGCTCTACTAAGATAGAAAGCTACCATCATTGTGAGAATTTATTACTTATCGCTTACTTGAACTATCACCTTCCAAACATTCACATTACAAAGGACAAGTAACATACTTAAAATGGCTCAAAATCTATGATATTACTATTATTATTATTATTGTTATTTAAAAGGAGACCCTGTTCAGAAGAAAGTCTTCTCCAGTGTGATACTGGAGAAGTTCTACAAGTTGAATTTTCAAAAGGAGTTAACTTTATACTTCTGATTTATTTTTTTAATCAATTTATACTTTCTATAGTAAGAGAAAGATTTTATATTTTAAAAAAGGAGGGAGAGTAATCAGTCGCTGGCCTGGTAGGTTTTGGGGGCATTCCGTGGTTGAGGGGCGGTTATGACCGTGGCTTAGGAACGTTCTTCAGGCTCTCCTTTCAAGAGGCAGAGGGGAACCCTGCCCAGGAGCGAGGTCTTTCTTTCACGCTGAGGACGCCTCATTCCAGGGATCAGGTCTGACTCGGATAAGCCACAGAGTTGTAATAAGTTGGATGTAGAAGATCTTCCATGATTGGCTTTCGGCACAAATCTGATTCTACTTTTTATCCTATAATCATGGACTTGTTTATATGACCTTCTAAACCCATAATAAATCAACTGGCCAGTCTTCTCATGATCTTAAGTAGAACTTCCAGGAAGATGGCTGTGTGAGCAGGGTGGCAGAAATCTCCTCCCAAAACCATATGTATTTATGAAATACAACAAGTACAACTATTGCTTAAAAAGAGACCAGAAGACACAGCAAAGCGCAGAGCCTGCATCGGAACCTGAGAGGACCAGGCACCCCTCGACGTGGTCTTAAAGAGCCCAGCTGACATACGTGGCACCTACGAGCGACCACTTCTATAGCCCTGAAAAGACAGAGGAATATGGTCCAGACTAAGATCATCCAGACAACCCCAGAGACGAAGTCTGAAGGGATGGAAATGCACAATCTTCCTGAAAAAGAATTCAGAATAAAAGTCATAACCATACTGATGGATCTACAAAGAAATGTGCAAGAGCTGAGGGAGGAAGTGAGGGAAGTGAGGAAAGACAATGCAGAAATCAGACAAACGATCGACGGCCTTAACAGCAGACTGGATGAGATGCAAGAGACTGTTAATAGAATAGAAATCAGAGAACAGGAATACAGAGAAGCTGAGGCAGAGAGATAAAAGGATCTCTAGGAATGAAAGAATATTAAGAGAACTGTGTGACCAATCCAAACGGAACAATGTTCGCATTATAGGAGTACCAGAGGAAGAAGAGAGAGAAAAAGGGATAGAAAGTCTTTGAAGAACTAATTCTGAAAAATTCCCCATGTTGGGGAAGGAAATAGTCTCACAATCCATGGAAGCCCACAGAACTCCCAACACAAGGGACCCAAGGAAGACAATACCAAGACACATAATAATGAAAAAGGCAAAGATCAAAGATAAAGACAGAGTATTAAAGGCAGCAAGAGAGAGAAAAAAGATCACCTACAAAGGAAAACTCATCAGACTATCATCAGACTTCTCAACAGAAACCTTACAGGCCAGAAGAGAATGGCAAGATATATTTAACATAATGAAATAGAAGGGCCTCGAACCAAGAATATTGTATCCAGCACAATTATCATTTAAATTTGACAGAGGGATTAAACAATTTCCAGACAAGTGAAAGTTCAGAGAGTTTGCCTCTCATAAACCACCACTACAGGATATCTTAAACGGACTGCTCTAGAGGGAAGCACCCCTAAGGCTAAAAAGAATGTCACCAGAGAAAATAAAATCATAGCAAAGAAAGCAGACCATCCAAATACTAACTAAAGGCAAAGAATAAAACACCTAGTATATAAAGAATGGAGGAGGAAGAATAAGAAGGGAGAGAAATAAAGAAACATCAGACGGTGTTTACAATAACTTAACAAGAAAGTTAAGTTAGATTGTTAGATAGTAAAGAAGCAACCCTTGAACTTTTGGTAACCACGAATCTAAAGCCAGCAATGGCAATAACTACATATCTATCAATAATCACCCTAAATGTAAATGGACTGAATGCACCAATCAAAAGACACAGAGTAACAGAATGGATTAAAAAGCAAGAACCATCTATATGCTCCTTACAAGAGACTCACCTCAAACCCAAAGATATACACAGACTGAAAGTGAAGGGATGGAAAAAGATATTTCATGCAAACAACAAAGAGAAAAAAGCAGGTGTTGCAGTACTTGTATCACACAAAATAGACCTCAAAACGAAGAAAGTAGCAAGAGATAAAGAAGGACATTACATAATGATAAAGGGGTCAGTTCAACAAGAAAATATAACCATTATAAATATATATGCACCCAACACAGGAGCTCCAGCATATGTGAAACAAATACTAACAGAATTAAAGGAGGAAATAGACAGCAATGCATTCATTTTAGGAGACTTCAACACACCTCTCACTCCAAAGGACAGATCAACCAGACAGAGAATAAGTAAAGACACAGAGGCACTGAACAACACACTAGAACAGATGGACCTAACAGACATCTATAGAACTTTGCACTCAAAAGCAGCAGGATACACATTCTTCTCAAGTGCACATGGAACATTTCCAGAATAGACCACATACTAGGCCACAAAAAGAACCTCAGTAAATTCAAAAATACTGAAATCCTACCAACCAACTTCTCAGATCACCAAGGTATAAAACTAGAAATAAATTTTAGAAAGAAATCAAAAAGGCTCACAAATGCATGGAGACTTAACAACATTCTCCTAATTAATTAATGGGTTAACGACCAAATCAAAACAGAAATCAAAGAATATATGGAGACTAATGACAACAATAACACAAAGCCACAACTTCTGTGGGATGCAGCAAAGGCACTTCTAAGAGGAAAGTATGTTTCAAGCGAGACCTATTTAAAGAAGGAAGAACATTTCCAAATGAATAGTCTAAAGACACAATTACTGAGATTGGAAAAAGAAGAACAAATGAAGCCCAAAGTCACCAGAAGGAGGGACATAATAAAGATCAGAGAAGAAATAAATAAAATTGAGAAGAGTAAAACAATAGAAAAAAATCAGTAAAACCAAGAGCTGGTTCTTTGAAAAAATAAACAAAATAGATAAGCCCCTAGCCAGACTCATTAAGAGAAAAAGAGAATCTACGCACATAAACAGAATCAGAAATGAGAAAGGAAAAATAATGACGGACCCCACAGAAATACAGAGAATTATAAGAAAATACTATGAGAATCTATATGCCAACAAGCTGGAAAACCTAGAAGAAATGGACAACATCTTAGAAAAATACAACCTTCCAAGACTGACCAAGCAAGAAACAGAAAAACTAAACAGACCAATCACCAGCAACGAAATCGAATTGGTAATCAAAAAACTACCCAAGAACAAAACCCCGGGACCTGATGGATTCACCTCTGAATTCTACCAGACATATAGAGAAGAAATAACACCCATTCTCCTTAAAGTTTTCCAAAAAATAGAAGAGGAGGGAATACTTCCAAACTCATTCTATGAAGCCAGCATCACTCTAGTACCAAAACCAGGCAAAGACCTCACCAAAAAAGAAAATTACAGACCATATCCCTGATGAAGGCAGATGCAAACATACTCAACAAAATATTAGCAAACCGAATTCAAAAATACATCAAGAGGATCATACACCATGATCAACTGGGATTCATCCCAGGGATGCAAGGATGGTACAACATTCGAAAATCCATCCACATCATCCACCACATCAACAAAAAGAAGAAAAACCACATGATCATCTCCACAGATGCTGAAAAAGCATTTGACAAAATTCAGCATCCTTTCATGATTAAAACTCTCAACAAAATGGGTACAGGTGGCAAGTACCTCAACATCATAAAGGCCATATATGACAAACCCACAGCTAACATCATACTTAACAGCAAGAAGCTGAAAGCTTTTCATCTAAGATCGGGAACAAGACAGGGATGCCCACTCTCTCCACTGTAATTCAGCATAGTACTGGAGGTCCTAGGCATGGCAATCAGACAAAACAAAGACATACAAGGCATCCAGATTGGTAAAGAAGAAGTCAAATTGTCACTATTTGCAGATGACATGATACTGTACATAAAAAACCCTAAAGACTCCACTCCAAAACTACTAGAACTAATATTTGAATTCAGCAAAGTTGCAGGATACAAAATTAACACACAGAAATCTGTTGCTTTCCTATACACTAATGATGAACTAACAGAAAGAGAAATCAGAAAAACAATTCCATTCACAATTGCATCAAAAAGAATAAAATACCTAGGAATAAAACTAACGAAGGTAGTGAAAGACCTGTACTCTGAAAACTACAAGACACTCCTAAGAGAAATTAAAGAGGACACTAACAAATGGAAATTCATCCCATGCTCTTGGCTAGGAAGAATAAATATTGTTAAAATGGCTATACTACCTAAAGTAATCTACAGATTCAATGCAATCCCTATCAAACTACCAACAGCTTTCTTCAATGAACTAGAGAAAACAATTCTAAAATTCATGTGGAACCACAAAAGACCCTGAATAGCCAAAGCAATCCAGAGAGGGAGGAATAAAATGGGGAATTATGCTCCCTGACTTCAAGCTCTACTACAAAGCCACAATAATCAAGACAATTTGGTATTGGCACAAAAACAGACCCACAGACCAGTGGAACAGAATAGAAAATCCAAACATTAACCCAAACATATACAGTCAATTAATATTTGATAAAGGAGCCTTGGATATACAATGGGGAGATGACAGCCTCTTCAGCAGCTGGTGTTGGAAAAACTGGACAGCTACATGTAAGAGAATGAAACTGGACTACTGTCTAGCCCCATACACAAAGGTAAACTCAAGGTGGATCAAAGACCTGAATGTAAGTCATGAAACCATAAACTCTTAGAAAAAAACATAGGCAAAAATCTCTTGGACATAAACATGAGCAACTTCTTCATGAACATATCTCCCCGGGCAAGGGAAACAAAAGCAAAAATGAACAAGTGGGACTATATCAAGCTTAAAAGCTTCTGTACAGCAAAGGACACCATCAGTAGAACAAAAAGACACCCTACAGTATGGGAGAATATATTCATAAATGGCATATCTGATAAGGGGTTGACATCCAAAATATATAAAGAACTCATGCACCTCAACAAACAAAAAGCAAATAATCCAATTAAGAAATGGGCAGAGGACATGAATAGACACTTCTCTAAAGAAGAAATTCAGATGGCCAACAGGCACGTGAAAAGATGCTCCACATCGCTAATCATCAGAGAAATGCATATTAAAACCACAATGAGATATCACCTCACACCGGTGAGGATGGCCAACATCCAAAACACAAACAACAACAAATGTTGGCGAGGATGTGGAGAAAAGGGAACCCTCCTACACTGCTGGTGGGAATGCAAATTTGTTCAACCATTGTGGAAAGCAGTATGGAGGTTCCTCAAAAAACTCAAATAGAAATACCATTTGACCCAGGAATTCCACTCCTAGGAATTTACCCTAAGAATGCAGCAGCCCAGTTTGAAAAAGACATATGCACCCCTATGTTTATCGCAGCACTATTTACAATAGCCAAGAAATGGAAGCAACCTAAGTGTCCATCAGTAGATGAGTGGATAAAGAATATGTGGTCATATACACAATGGAATACTATTCAGCCATAAGAAGAAAACAAATCCTACCATTTGCAACAACATGGATGGAGCTAGAGGGTATTATGCTCAGTGAAATAAGGCAAGCCAAAAAAGACAAGTATCAAATGATTTCACTCCTATGTGGAGTATAAGAACAAAGAAAAAAACTGAAGTAACAAAACAGCAGCAGACTCACAGAACCCAAGAACAGACTAATAGTTACCAAAGGGAAAGGGACTGGGTAGGACGGGTGGGAAGGGAGGGATAAGGGGGAAAAAGGGGCATTACGATTAGCAGATGTAATGTTGGGGGGGCATGGAGAGGGCTGTACAACTCAGAGAAGACAAGTAGTGATTCTATAGCATCTCACTACGCTGATGGACAGTGACTGTAATGGGGTTAGTTGGAGGGACCTGATGAAGGGGGTAGTTTAATAACCATGATATTGCACATGTAATTGTAGATTAATGATACCAAAATAAATTATTTTAAAAAAAGGAGAGAGAAGAGGGAAGAAGTACAAAGACAAGAGGAAGGCAGTAAACGCAGGAAAGGGTGGAGCCTATAACTGACTAGGGAACAGGTGTCTGTGACCGTAGGTGAACTACAGTGCTGTCTGCTGCTGTTTAGTCTCTGGGCTCAGAAATGCCTAGATCACTCCTGTCCTCGACATGGGAGCGATGCTTCTTATAAAGCAGATGCAGCAGGGACCCAACCAAGTTTAAATTCTCTTTCTGATTTGGCATTAGCATTTTTCTTGGTTTAAATTCACAGATAAAAGTAACTGTAGGAGAACAGCCAAGGTAGTTTTCTTCATGAAAGGGCTTACCTAGACCCTTACCTGCTTGCTTTGTATATTCCCTGGCCTCAGAGAAAAATGGAATTTCATAAAAGAAATCCCTCACAGAGCCTCTCCCTGACCACTTTCTCCAGAGGCCCCTCAAACCTCAACCCCTGGAAGATGGCTGGGGTACATGAGAAATAAATAAGCTCCATCTACTCCCCTCCATCTACTCTCATTCACATGCAAATTAAACACTTCCAGTTCCTGGGTTTAAGCATAGAGACAAACCTCAATAAACAGGTAAGTAGTTTCTTACTACTAGCATTGAATTTGTAAAGGCCTGAGACCAGTTCTTGGTGATGGTGACAAGCAGGAAATTCAAGGCTCTGACAGGTTACTCACCGTGCAATCTGAGAACCACTTTTAGCAGAGCCCTCTAAAAATCTTGTTAATAAAAATTAACAAGGTTTCCCAGGCCCTGCTCCAAACCAACATACTCAGAAACTCTTGGAGTGGAGACTCAGCTCAGGAAGCTCAGTTTCCCAGGTGCACGTTGAAGTATGAGAGTCACAGTGTGACGCCAATGTATGTGTGGACCACCAAGGGTTTTGCGAATATGGATCCCAACATGTACTTGGTGGTCCTGGAGGATCAAAAAAATAGTGATTTGTTGTCACAGCTTCAGAGAAAATTGGATTTTAGATGGGGCCTTCCTTGATTCCTGGTGTCTCTGCAAAATGTTTCTACCCTTGTTTTCTCTCTAGCACTTCTCATACCGTTCATTCCATGGGATGATCATAACTGATTACCTAAATTTCTCTTTCAGGCACAGACAATGGCTTATTACCTTTAGGTCTTTATATAGCCCTTCCCTGGCAGAATGCCTGCTTAACAAACTTCTTTGATTAAATAAATAAACATAGCTGCTTTATGCATTAGGAACTTTGCAAGCAAAAGATAATGCTTGTTCTCAGCAAACTCTTACAGTACAGTTTTAGTGTGAGGCCAGGTCTGATTGGACCTTTGCTTTACTCCTAATGCCCTGAAACAGTAGAGTTTCATTGCAAATGCTGCCACCATCATCTCTTGGGTTGGAAACTTGTTTAGGCATTCCCTTCTCACTCCCCATTGGAAAAGTTACACTGATAGCAGGTGGCAAGAAGGAGCCAAACTTGCCTAATCAGAGATACAGTTGCAAATGGTGCTTAGTTGATATATCTATATTCAGTACTGAAGTGACCTCTCCATTTAGCCAAGGTCTACGAACACCTATCAGGGGCACTCTGAGGGTGTAGCCTTTTGCATATTGCTGCTCCAAGTGCATAGGACTACAGATTCAGCAGAAAAGAGAATGCCAGCTCCTGGGAGAGCTCCTTCATTGTTGGCTTTCCCCACTCCCTGCTGGGTGTTCTTGGATCTCTGAAGTCAGGGTGTGAAAAGCTGAGGTCTCTGGGGGATGTGCTGCAGGAAGGCGTTTCATCACAGGTGTTTCTCCAAACCTGCTCTTAGGCTTCAAAGTTACTCTCTACCTAGTGACAGAGATAGTTTAGTGGTTTAGGAAATTTATAAAGTCAGAAAGAAACTAACAAATTTGATTATAAGTTCTGGTGCTAATGAATACAGGAGATTAATGGAGATAAGGCAGGAAAACACTGGGGATGAAAGTGCTGAGTGGCTTGGCACATCTGGCTTGAGATGTGCTGACGGAAGTTTTGCCAAGACCAGAAATGTGAGAAGAAACCTATGTCCTGGGACAGGGTAATGTACCAGGTCCTGGGGTGCTTTTCGTGGGATTTTTTTTCTGTTTTCATCTTTCAAAAAAAAAGCTGAAATAAAGCTGACTTGAAATCATTTCAGTCATATGTATATCCTAACTCTGGCACATTCTTTGTCCTGTTAACTTCTCTTTATTTCAAAGAACACTGTCAATTTACTAGGCCCAAACCTTGTGGTGTTTTTAATTTAAACAGAGGGTTTGCCAAACCTAGCCCTACGAGAAATATTTTCATTATCCAGCTCTTTTATCGATTCCACAGCTCGGGTGTGGTTTCAGTCCCCAGGTCAGTATCCTCTGTGCTGCTGAGAAAGCAAACACGTTGGCTGTGAAACGTGCACTCGCCCCTGACTGGCTTCCCCCTGCGTCTGATGTGACAGACGTGCCATAGGGAATGAGTGTAAGGAACAGGGGAACCAAATTAAGATTTGTACTTAATAGTGTTACGTGTACTATATAAAAAAATATGAATGCTTTCTCACAATAATTCCTAGTAATTATGATAATAATCATAGCTATCAGTTACCGAGCACCGACTCTATTGGAGAATGCTGCTCTCGTGGCTGTATAGATACATCATCTCCCAACAACAGGACGAGATACCATCATCATTGTCACCACCTCCAAATGAGACAGAGCAGCAGACAGATCAAAGGGAGATGACTTGGCCTATCATTTTGCCAGAAGCCGGGTGGGTCCACACCCTTAGAAAACAAAACCCAAGAATGCAGGGCTGATCTGTTCAGTTGAGACAACTTCCCCCCATAGATTTAAAAGGTAAGGAAGCATGGAAGAAAAATCACATGGGAGGGCATGTGGATGATAGTTTGGAAACACTGCTGAGTCAAGAAGTAAGGGTGGGAAGATGCAGAGTGTAGGTGCTGAAGGTGCATTCTGAATCTGATATAGCCCCGAGCACTCTGATAGCAGAAAAGGTGCTAGAAAGGGGCTTGGAAATTCTTCAATGGTACATAATCTAGATTTTTGTAGCCTCCCCCAGACTTTATTCTACTTGTACATTTTTTTTTTAATGTCATGCAATTCATCTGCATGGAATCTGGCTTATCTTGAAAGTAGAGTAGAATAAGAAAGAAATGTTATTGTAAAACTGGAAAGGATGAAATTTTTACTTGAAATTTAACTCAGAAAATAATTGAGATATTTTTTCTCCAGTAAATAAATTAGGAGAATTTTTATGTTTTTATGCAATTGCATGTTTAGGAACCCATTTGTGTCTTATTGCCAAATTAATGACAGCCTAGAACTTTGCAGTTTATAGAAATGGGCACTCATTTCCCAAATAAGGTGTGTAAGTATGTCTCATTGCATTGCTATAAAATTAGCCCTGAGGAATTCTCAGAGCTGCTAATGCAAGCCTTGGAACATAGTTAGCTCTTTTTCAGAGATATTGAGCTCCCCCACAGCAATGCCAAAGGGAGGAGACCCTTAAGCACAGGGTAGCAGCATAGAACAAGCTCCTGGGCTGATGTTAATGAATAGTAAAAATAAGAACCCTGAATCAAAATTAACAAGTGGAGCTACATCAAACTAAAAAGCTCCTGTACAGCAAAGGACACCATCAACAGAACAAAAAGGCATCCTACAGTATGGGAGAATATATTCATAAATGATTTATCTGGTAAGGGGTTAACATCAAAAATATATAAAGAACTCATACAACTCAACACCAAAAAGGGAATAATCTAATTAAAAAATGTGTGCAGGACATGAATAGACATTTTTCCAAAAAGACATACAGATGGCCAACAGCCACATGAAAAGATGCTCCACATCACTAATCATCAGGGAAATGCAAATTGAAACCACAATTAGATATCATGCCAGTTAGAACGGCCACAATCCAAAAAAGAAAACATAACAAGTCTTGGTGAGGATGAGGAGAAAAGAGGGCACTTCTACACTGTTGGTGGGAATGTAAGTTGATACAGCCACTGTGGAAAGCAATACGGAGTTTCCTCAAAAAACTAAAAATAGAAACACCATAAACCCAGTAATTCTACTTCTAGGAATTTACCTGAAGAAAACAAAATCCCTAATTCAAAAAGATATATGCATCCCTATGTTTATTGCCACACTATTTACAATAGCCAAGATATGGAATTAACCGAAGTGTCCATCTAGATGAATGGATAAAGAAAATGTGGTACATATACCCAGTGGAATATTATTCAGCCATACGAAAAAAGAAATCCTGCAATTTGTGACAACATGAATGGACCTAGAGGGTATTATGCTAAGTGAAATAAGCCAGGTATAAAACACAATAAAACAAAATGAACAAAATAGAAGTAGACTCATAGACACTGAGAAGTGACTGGTGGTTACATGGGGGAGGGGTTGGGGTGGGTGGGTGTGGAGGGTAAGGGGGATAAAAGGGCACAAAGAATCTCAATCATAATATAAGTTGGTCACAGGGATGAGAGTACAGCATGGAGAATATAGCCAATGATTTTGTATCATCCTCCTGTGTTGACAGTAACTGCATTAGTGGGGATGAAGATTTAATAATATGGGTGACCATTGAACCACTGCACTGTATACTTGAAACCAATATAAGACTCTATATCAATGATACATCAATAAAAAAATTAACAAGAAAACAAGATAAGAAGAACCCTGATAACTGCTGTGTGAGAAGTCACCCTTGAAGAACAGGCCTTATTTAAATATGGGCTGGAAGGACAGTGACTGCATTGGGGCATGCGTGGGGACTTGATAATATGGGTAAATGTAGTAACCACATTGTTTTTTTCATGTGAAACCTTCATAAGAGTATATATCAATAATACCTTAATAAAAATAAATAAATAAATGTGGGCTGGGGAGTTACCTATATGGATGGAGTAAATAGATGAATCTAGGAACTAGTCCTCCTTGTTATAAAAAATTTCCTGAGTCCTATTGTAAATTTCTCTCAGTTAAGTGGGGCTAAGAGGGGAGGAAAAGGAGCAGGCCAAGGAGAAAGACAGAAATGCAAAATCTCTTTCTTCAGTACAGTGCATAGGGCAATGTTTCCATTTATGGAAAGTCCCTTTCTGCTCTTGCACCATATTTCCAAAGTATTTATGATTCATGGGCTTTGATATCTATTTTATAAACCAAAATTAATTAATATTAATGCCCAACTGCAATCTCCTATCAGCATCTGGAATGTCTGGCTTCCAAAATACTCAACCAACAGCACCCTATCTTAGAAAACTGGAAAATGTGAAGGAAGGGGTTTGTAATGATTCACACACCTGGATGTGAAACTCAAAAACCTAGGCCAACAGAAGGGTATGAAGTAGGCACGGTTCGTCCCTTGGTAGAGTGCATATGACCTTCATCTTGCCTTCAACATGGGGAGGTTCAACAGATGCACTTCCTTCAGATTTGGCACTGGCCCGGGAACCAGTGGTAATGATTATTTTTGCTCCTTTCTAATCTTCCTCAGGTAGAGAAGACAGAAATACATTTTGTCCAAAAATGCTTATGTTGAAGCCTTTTTGGACAGAATAGAAATAGAAGATAGATTCTTAGGCTAAAGGAGGTTATGGTCAAGCTAAGAAAATTTAGGAAGTGTGTTGTACAGTTTAGGAATCAAAAGATAAAAGCCACCAACTGCGTAAGTCAGAGAAGACAGAAGGCCAGGCCAGGCGGTCACCTGCGACGACACAGGGAGCCCCGCTGGAGAGCTTTCGGGGAGAAGTCATCACCGCTCCCTCGGAAGTTCTGAGAAAACGTGCCCTCTGTGAAGACAGTGGTTCTTGCTCATGAAAGACACCTCTACTATACAACAGTAATAAGGAATGAACTATTAAAATTGAACCATTATGATCTCCTAAGTAAGGATTTGTGCTTTGTTTTCTTTATTTTTTCCTTATAAAACAATCCGAAATGCACAGAATATAATTTGAAGTTAATATCCAGCTCTAAAACTTAGGCTCAGAACTTACGGTAGTTGCTTTCTCTTTTTCCTAACAAAGGGACATTAAGCACGGTGTCATAAATCAGACCAGTCCTCTCTCAAATGTGAATATTCAGAAGAGCAAAAAGACCAAAGGCACTCTGGTTCCAGATTACTAGAAACAGCTCTTTCATTCTCTGTTCATCTTTATGTGATTTCCTTTAATTACGTGCCACATTTTTTTCTTCAAAAGGATGCTGGCTTGTGGTAACCCCCGTATGCATCATATTCTGAACTTGGTGTTTGATGTCATCTGTTTAACACAATAGAAAAGAATTAGGAGTCCTATCACATTAGCTGAATTCATCTGATCCCCCTCCAAAGAAATATATGGCAAATTCTACTGGGCAAAAATCATGGGTGTAAATCCTTCAACTAGTTTCAGATGTGAAACATGTGTTTTACCCCAGTACAGATATTAATGTGTTCTTCTACATCACTGCCCTCCCTTTTTGCCTGGTAAATAACTGGCTTCTGGAAAAATATAGACCATTTGACAAGCCCTAGAAAATGCATTTTATAAGCGTAGGAATCAGCAGGATCTTGTGGATAGTTCTGGGTTTGCATTCCATCACACAACCAACATATTTCCTTGAGGGAGATATGTAACCTCTCCTTTTGAAAATAGGTATACTCTTATGGGTGAATTATGTCCCTCCCAAAATTCATATGTTAAAGCCTTCACTCACAACACCTCCAAATGTCACCTTGTTTGGAGATAGGGTCTTAACAAAAGTAACCAAGTTAAAATGAGGTCATTAGGGTGGGCCTGTGCCAATAAGACTGATGTGCTTTTAGAATGGGGAAGTTCAGGCACAGACACACACAGAGGGAGAAAGACCATGTGAGCATGAAGATGGCCACCTACAAGCCAAGCAGAACAGGACAGAACTGATCCTTCCCTCACAGCCCTCAGAAAGAACCCATTTGGACAATCGCCTTTGCTGATTTCAGACTTCCATCCTCCAGAACTACTTGACAATAAATTTCGGTTGTTTAAGCCACCCAGTTTGTGGTATTTTGTTTTGGGAGCCCTAGCAGACCAATACAGATACCGTTATGGACCCACCTCACTGGGCTCTATTAATCATTGTGGAAAATATGTCAAGTGTCCAACCCAGTCTCAGGGCTGAAACTGCCCTTCCTCCAACACTGCGCTTGACCAACTTCAGTGAAACTGGGAGACAACCCAGGATGCCACATGAAATGTGCTTCAGTGCTCACCATGGTGTCTGTGACCTTAGCATACCTTGTACAGAGCAACTCTGCTGACCACCCAGGGCTCAAGACAGGTCAGTTTGGTCCTAAGAAACCCAAAATACATCCTGAATCTCTGAAGAAAACATGACAATTATGTAGACGTAACTAAACAAGAACTGGAACTAAGGGATCTGTGGGATGATACTTTCCTCCCAGTTCCTTCTGTCCTCAGATCCAGTCTCCCCTACCTACAGTTTTCTTTTGCTCACAGTTCCTCAGTGACTTACTTTGGCTGCCAGGTTGTCCATTAAGCCACTCATTCAAGCCTCTCTCTGGCTACTTTTACAAGACTGGTTCTCAGACTTCAGCCTCACCTGGAGGGCTTGTAAAGCGTGGGTTGCTGTGCCCCACTCCCAGAATTCCTATTTAATAGGTCTGGGGAAGAACAAGCTCCAGGTGCTGCTGATACTGCTGGTCTAGGGACCTCACTTTGAGAACTACTGCTATATAATAGGACATTTCTGCTGCAGTTTTCACAGATTACTTTGCCACAACCTTTCAGGTTTGCCAAATCTGTATTCTTAAAAGGCCTTGACCCATATCCTCTTTTTGCCTTAGCTACATAGGTCCCCAGCCATCCTATATGTTAGGATATTTAGAGTAAGTAGCCCAATCAGCTGCGGCCAATAAAGAACTGGGTTATGTGGCCCCATATGTAGTTACTTAGTATGCCAATCTCTCTGTAGATTTTATAGGTGGAGCCATGAGTCAAGGATTCTGACCTGTGTCTAGTTTACAAAATATAGGCCAGAAGTTTATTTCTAGGTCAGGTATTTGTTCTAAAATATTGGCTTCATGATACACATTATTAAAAAATACAGCACCTCAGAATTATGTTAAAGAGTCTCATACTGAGGGAAAAAACATTCATAGTTCTAACTCACATTGCCCAGAACTCTCATCTCATGGAGACTTGTCAGGTAAAATCATGATGGGCTATGGCAGACCTGTAGCTTTGATGGCAAGAGGCTGGACCGAGTTACAGAAATAGCATCAGAAATAGAGACAAAATCTATAAAGGATATTGATAGGTGTTTTTATATATGAATATATTACTTGAGTGTTAATCAAGGACTATCTGTATGCCTTCACAAGTAGACTGTCCGTTCCTCTACAGCATACTTAATCTTGGTTTTCTCCCTGGGCCAAGCATAAAGCTATACCCAGAGTAGATGCTTAGTAAGTATTTGACTAATAAATGAATGGTCATCATCCTTTATATTTGTGTACTTACTTGAAGTCTTTCCATTGGTGTTATCTGCTACCATCACAATGCAGAGTATTCACTCTGAAGTTATTTTTCAGCTCTTATGATTCAAGCTGATGCTCTTGTGACCCGGTGACAGGGTGATATCACAAAGAAAAGTTTAATTGCTGAAATAAATTTCAAAATAGAGTTTCTTTACTTATTTCTGAAGAACTATGAAGGGGATATGTTGATAATGGTGATCACTTTTAAAATTTCCTTGTCTCTCCCACCTGCTTTCCTCTTCCCAAACCTGTTCTGACACTCCCACGAAAACTCCTTTCCCACAGCTCTAGCCCACATGCCTCTCATACTTCTCTAACCTTCTCCTTTTCCTCGAAATTTTTAAACAAATTCTGTGTCCAAGACCCTCCTAATGCCAGCTTGCTGGGAGAGTTTGGAATACTCCTGTTTTGGCCCAGTACTAAACTTAATTGGGGGTTTTATTAGGAACTCCCTATTAACAGTGATCTCCTTGGAAGAGCTCATTCTTCTAGAATTCTTTGCTTCTACTTTTAAGTATTTTTAGCAAATCACAATTTAATCCCTCCTGTATGGATATTTCCAAAAAGATTGGGCTCATGTGGATGGTAGAAAAGATTATCAGTTTTCCAAATATGGTTCAATTTAAAAGCAAGAATCTTCTCCAGCCTTGTGCTGTGCAGATGCATTCCTTTCTCCCCACACTCTCAACTGTCAAATTCTTAAGCACAGAAGTTTTGGGGTTGTTGTTTTTTTCCTAATCTAGAAGAGAATCCCGAGAACATTGTCAGCTTTTCTCAAGTGATTCAAATACTCCCTTTAATTCAGATGAAATACAATCCTCTTTAGTTGAAATATGAGGTGGCAGCCATAGATACAGGCAGGATTGCTTTTAGCACCAAATTACTTCTTAGTCCAAAAGCCATGGTTCAGCCTGCCTATTTTGAATTTATTGAGCAAGGAGAGAATGACTTAGTTCTGTCTCCCTTAGGCAAAAGCTCTGTGTATTTATTATCTCAGGAATAGGACAGGGCCAAGGCCAAGATATGGTGAGAGGATGTGAAAGAGAGAGATGAGCTATAAAGCTAAAGTCACTGTTAGCATCCAAATGAAAATAAAAATAGAAAGTGGAAATAGGCAATGGCTACCCTTGCACTTGATAACAAATGTCCAGATTTCTACTGAAAATGACCTTATATAAATATGGAACCTCCTCTTCCAAGTTAAATGGTCAGTCTTGGAAAGGATGCTAGGTTCCCAGCATCTGTGTGGAACCTGTCTCATAGCTCTCATTCCGCAACTGCAAAATGTAAAATGTGAGTGGGAAAAAGGACAGATACTCTATGCCTGCAGGAAACTCCAGGAATGTTGACTGCATGTTGAGCTCAAGAGCTCTAGTTTCAAGTTTTTGTAGTTAACTGATTTTATTAAGTTTTTGTTCTTTGTATTCATCAGTCTGGAATGCTCTCCTTTCTCCACTTAACCACGGCAAATTCTTGCTTATCTTTTTGATTTCAGTTTAAACATCATTTAGGCCAGACCGCCTTCCCTTCCCCTATTCCTACTCCCCTGCTCCTAAGCGAGTTGAAGTCCTGCTAGAGCTGCAGCACCATAGACTGATTCCAGCAGGCTACTGAATCACACTTCTAGTCCTTCTTAGTGATTGTCTTTCTCATCAATGGTCAACTCCATTAGGGCAATGACCCTTTCTCCTTTCCATACCATTTTGAACACGTGCTTAGCACATACATGGTGAAACATGGCTTTGTTTTTAGCCTCAGCGTATTCAGAAAGAAAATAAATTTTGAAATATTTCTATATATAGTGTCTTCTTTTTTAGGGTTTTTAAAGACTTTTTATGTATTTGCATATTATCACATTGTTTGAATTAGTCCTTACATATGAACCTTATGTCATATATAATTTTGTCTTACTTCCAGCCTTTTTTTTTTCTTTTTAGTTCTAATCTGCTATTCCCTCTTCTCTCCCCAGTGGCTATTCCAGAACAGCACTTTGTACAATTCCAATGCTTTTTGTGCTTCAAAATTTCAAGAATTCTTGCCTTACATGTTTATTTCTAGTAACTGTGCTTGTGGGAGTTCTGAGGTCTGGCTTCAGCATCACAGTCATGGGAAAATCCTTACTATTCAGGAGATTCCTGGAGCCCTCCAATGAATGTGTTCAAATCTTCTATTGGATAGTAGTAGAAGAGTGAAGGCTCAATTACCTATGCTTAGTACACTTCTCTATGAAATAGGTAACCTCAGCAGGCAATTACAACTGAAATGTCCACTTTGCTTGGAAGTTTACTTCTATTTTTCTTAGGAGTGACAAGTTCTTTAAAAGGAAAGCACAAGGATTGCTAGGAAGGAATGGAAGCATGAGCAAGGCTAGAAGATAAGACAGTACATCTCCTCTAAGTGTGTTCAGGCCTCCAGGTCCAGATTATTCAGAACAAACTAACAGATCAATCAGGAAACACCCAGGAAGAGAAACATGTATGAGAGAAAAAATGCTTAATTATGAGTATACCTGCAATCCAAGGACAGAAAAGTGTCTGATTTAGAGATTAATAAACTTGCTATTGATCCTTAGTAAGATTATAGAATTGAACATTATAAATAGCCAATTTGTGGGCCATTGGGTCACAATATCTTGGCTTTGTCCCAAAGGAGCTTTGTTAAAATCAGGTTTTGTGAAACATAAAAAACTATATCAGAAGAATACCAGAGAGGAATTCAATTTTGATTTCAGTAAGGCTCTTGACAAAGTTTGTTATCACATCATTAAGAACCATTGAATACTAGAAAATGCAGTGGGGTGGATTCATTTGAACAAACACATTAAAGGGAATTGTTTAGCACATCCATGTCCTTTGGAAGCAGTCTCTCTGGCATATCATAGTGTTCACCATTTCTGGCCTCATGCTGTTGATGATCTAGATGACATTTTTCAAAACCACCTAAAGCACCAAACTAGGAGGGAAAATATGTTGATTAATAGAATCAAGATCAAGACTGAGAAATATTTTAACAGACAATAAATATAATAGCCAACATTCCACAGACTTAAGATTAAAGAGACACTCCATCTTTGATGGAGTCAAAGATAACAATGGCTTTATGATTTTCTTTTATCAACAAAGAGCCAAAGGTCATGCAGTGTGTATAAGTTGCCCCAGGTAATGGAAGCTTCTGGAGCCTCCATCTGTGTCTCTGAGTGGGTATGATGGGCAGGCCCCCTTTCTCATAGCCCATTTTGGTATGTAGCATGAGCAAGAACTTATCTTTTATTGTATATAGTCACTGATATTGGGGGATTATTCATTACTGTTGCAAAGCCTAACCTATTTTCATTAACTAAACTAGTATTTTTGAGCACAGAAGTAAGAAGAAATATGTTGTTAATTCCAAGATTTTTAGTACATAGGTACATAAATTATAAAAAGATCACCTCTCTTTTTTGTAACATACTAATTCTCTTCATTATATTGTGAAGTAAATATGTTTCCAAGTAAGTGCATTATAATATCCATCATTTGGGCATTGCACTCATTACTCAACCAATCCCCTATTTTAGAACTTTATTTTTCCTATTATATTATAATTAGTGCTACAATGACACTTTCTGTGCACATCTATAATATTTTCTTTAGGATAAACTTAGAAAAGACCTATCATGGGAGGAAAATTTATTGCTTCATTATACTTTTATCATATATTTCCCAATCATCCTAAAATAAGTAATACAAATACATTGTCCTATCAGCTGTGTGTGAGAAATCCTGTTTTTTTTGATAATTTTCTGCACAGAATATTGGCTATTTTTATTTTTACCAATCTTATTTTGCCAGCACCTTTGGTAGCTAGTGTGAACATTCATCACATGTTTGTGAGCCATTTTATTTTTTCTATTTTTTAAATATTACCTACTTCTTTTCATACTGAAGTTTTACATTTTAGTTAACAAAATATTAAAGTCTTTCTTATACGACTTGCATCTTTGGAAGTCATGCTCAGAATATCTTCTCAGATCTCCAAATAAAATATAATATTTTCCTCCAGCACTCATTTTTTTTACATGTACATTTTTAATCCATCTGGAATTTCTTTATGAGTATTGACTATAATAAGAATATTTTCTTTCTCCCTCAAAAAAGAGCTAGAGTTTTTAACTGATCTTAAATACAACAAGAAGCAGCAGTGAGGCAGACAAACAAATTAATGCGATTTTACACTTTCTTAACACAAATCAGGACCCACAAAAATGATGCAGAGTCTATTGCATTTTCTATTCGTAGACCACTTTCAATATTTGGTCTGTGTTTCGCATCTAAATTAGGATATTTGCAAATTGGAGAATTAGAAAAGAGCAACTGGAGTGGTGGTGGTTTTGGAAGCCCTGTCTTTTGAAGAACGGTTCAAGGAATGTTTTGCTTGGAGAAGAGATTAATGTTGACAATGAAAATGTTACCCAGATTTAGGAACAACTGTTATGAAGAAGCACTAGATTCATTCTGTGTAGTTCTAGGTGTTAGCACTTGACACATTAAAACATGTGGCAATGCTTATTTCACTTAAATAAAGGGAAGCATTTTGTGTCAGTTAGGTCTGTTCAAAAATAAGGTGTCAACGTTCCTACTACTGAAGGAGTTCTATGTCTAAATGTCATTCCACAGTGGGGTTTCTAGAGGATATCTTTTCCTGGGTTGGGATGCTGGACCAATCATCTCTAAGATTTTACAATATAGGACTGTGTTTAACCTGCCTAAAGAAAATATCCTACAAATAATTCTTGTTCCTTTAAAAAATTTAGGTCTGAATTCTGAAAATGGCTTAAACTGAGAGCACAAGACAGAGCATGGGTTAAGGAACAGAAGGACTAATTTAGGGCATTGGTGTACTAGCCAGGCCCAGCACCCAGTAATAGGCAGTAGAACCTTAGGCAAATCATTTTTCTTGTCTGGGCTATAGTTTGTCACTCTAAAGTGAGAGAAGTGAACTAAAATATCACTACTAGATAATCTAAGGGTCCTATCAAAGGCTAAGTTACTGTAATTCTATGTTTATATAAATAGGTGAAATAAACTACATGATCAGGTTTCCAAATAGAAATCTTTATACCTGTTCTAATAAATCCTGGTCATTTCAATGTTTTATCTTATTGAGAGCCTCCAGAAGCAAATCCAGAGGTTAAATCCAAGGTTCATACATTCATTATGCATCAAGAAAAAAAATTTAAGAACCTGTTCTGTACCAGGCACTATGCTAGGTGTCAAGAGATTCAGATGACTAAAACAAGTCTGTGCTCTGAAAGACCTCAAGGTTCAGTGGTGATGACAGTCTAGTAGCCTAACAATATACTCCAGTACAAATGAGTGTCTTTAACTGCCATAGGTTCAGAGACATGCATCTTCTATACAAGTCGCTAAACTGTAGGTCTAGATGACATCTAAAGGCTCTTCCAGCTCTACATCTTGCATATACTTCTAAATCAGAAGAGAAACTAACCCACTGTATCTACCTCACCACAGCTAGCTAGTAATTGTGTAAAGATAAATGCTGAGAAATGCCCCCAAGGTTTAAGTCAGAGGCTCAGTCACAACTGCCTTCTTAAGATTAAAGACATCTCTGGAGTCTCAGTCAAGCAAACCACAAGCAACCTCCATAAATGCCTCCTTCCAATTACCTTCTGTGGACATTTTCCATGGTGCTGGTTCATCTAAGATTTCCTAGTACACTATGAACAAAACCCAGTAGGATACCATTTCTATGCTTTGGTAAATTGCTCAATAAAGGCGCATTTCATTTCAAGGAAGAGACCAGTGGTACATCTTTCCATTGACAAGGGATGATGTTTTAATGTGTGATTGTAATGGCAAAGTGTACCGATTCAAGCCACGGCTGGTAAGTGGCACATCTGGCATTTAAAGTTGGTCTTTGCAGAGATAGTTATATGATCTGCCTCTTAAAGCCTGTAAACTATGAGGGCAACTAACTCATATTATATTTTGTAAAGCAGATTCCTACATTATGAAATCCCAGCTTTTGTTTCACTAGGAATAACATGCAGTACCTGATCAAGAACAGAGGAAAAGAAAATACATTAGCTGACAAAACAACATTTCAACAGGACCTTGACACATGTAATTGTTTCTCCCACTGGTAGATTTCAAATAAAAACACAGCCCCAGGTATGTGGCAGCCCAAGGGAAAAAAACATGTCCTACAAGGCATCCAGATTGGTAAGGAAGAAGTTAAACTGTCCCTGTTTGCAGATGACATGATATTGTACATAAAAAAACCCTAAAGACTCCATTCTAAAACCACTAAAACTAATATCTAAATTCAGCAAAGTTGCAGGATACAAAATTAACACACAGAAATCTGTTGCATTCCTTTACACTAACGATGAACTAGCAGAAAGAGAAATCAGGAAAACAATTCCATTCAGACTTGCATCAAAAAGAAAAAAATACCTAGGAATAAACCTAACCAAGGAAGTGAAAGACCTATACCCTGAGAACTACAAGACATGCTTAAGAGAAACTAAAGAGGACACTAATAAATGGAAATTCATCCCATGCTCTAGGGTAGGAAGAATTAATATTGTCAAAATGGCCATCCTACCTAAAGCAATCTACCAATTCAATGCAATCCCTATCAAAATACCAACAGCATTCTCCAACGAAATGGAACAAATAGTTCTAAAATTCATATGGAACCACAAAAGACCCTGAATAGCCAAAACAATCCTGAGAAGGAAGAACAAAGTGAGGGGGGATTAGCTCCCCAATTTCAAGCTCTACTATAAAGCCACAGTAATCAAGACAATTTGGTACTGGCACAAGGACAGACCCATAGATCAATGGAACAAAATAGAGAGGCCAGATATAAACCCACACATATATGGCCAATTAATATATGATAAAGGAGCCATGGAAATACAATAGGGAAATGACAGCCTCTTCAACAGCTGGTGTTGGCAAAACTGGACAGCTACATGTAAGAGAATGAAACTGGACTACTGTCTAACCCCATACACAAAAGTAAACTCGAAATGGATCAAAGACCTGAGTGTAAGTCATGAATCCATAAAACTCTTAGGAGAAAACAAAAGCAAAACTCTCTTGAATATAAACATGAGCAACTTTTTCTTGAACATATCTCCTCAGGCAAGGGAAACAAAAGCAAAAATGAACAAGTGGGACTATATCAAATTAAAAAACTTCTGTACGGCAAAGGACACCATCACTAGAATAAAAAGGCATCCTACAGTATGGGAGAGTATATTCATAAATGACATATCCAAAAAGGGATTGACATCCAAAATATATAAAGAGCTCATGTGCCTCAACAACCAAAAAGCAAATAACCCAATTAAAAAATGGTCAGAGGAGCTGAACAGACACTTCTCCAAAGAAGAAATTCAGATGGCCAATAGGCACATGAAAAGATGCTCCACATTGCTAGTCATCAGAGAAATGCAAATTAAAGCCACAATGAGATATCATCTCACACCAGTCAGGATGGCCAACATCCAAAAGACAAACAACAACAAATGCAGGCAAGGATATGGAGAAAGGGGAACCCTAACCCTCTTACACTTTTGGAGGGAATGTAAATTAGTTCAACTATTGTGAAAAGCAGATTGGAGGTTCCTCAAAAAACTCAAAACAGAAATACCATTTGACCCAGGAATTCCACTCCTAGGAATTTACCCTAAGAATACAGGATCCCAGATTCAAAAAGACATATGCACCCCTATGTTTATCACAGCACTATTTACAATAGCCAAGAAATGGAAGCAACCAAAGTGTCCATCAGTAGATGAATGGATAAAGAAGAGGTGGTACATATACACAATGGAATATTATTCAGCCATACAAAGAAAACAGTTCCTACCATTTGCAACAACATGGATGGAGCTAGTATTATGTTCAGTGAAATAAGCCAGGTGGAGAAAGACAAGTATCAAATAATTTCACTCATCTGTGGAGTATAACAACAAAGCAAAAACTGAAGGAACAAAATAGCAGCAGACTCACAGAACCCAAGAATGGACTAACAGTTACCAAAGGGAAAGGGACTGGGGAGGGTGGGTGGGAAGGGAGGGATAAGGGGATAAAGGGGCATTATGATTAGTACACATAATACAGGGGGGACGCCGGGAAGGCAGTATAGCACAAAGAAGCTTACTATGCTGATGGACAGTGACTATAATGGGGTATATGGTGGGGACTTGATAATAGGGGGAAGGTAGTAACCACAATGTTGTTCACATGAAATCTGAGCATAAGATTGTATATCAATGATACCTTAATAAAAAAAAAATAATAAAACATGTCCTAAAATAGTGGTCTCTGACTCACTTGGAGGGCTTGTTAAAGCATGGAGAGTTTCTGATTCATGTAGGTCTGGGGTGACACCAAAAAATTTGTATTTCTAGCAAGTTCCCAGGTGATACTGGTCTGCTGGTACAGGAAAAACTTTGACCCACTGCCCTAGAAGATAGTTATCTGATACTTGACAAATGCTTTCCCATCTCAAAGAGCTTTCTTTCCAAGCCAAGCCAGGCTTCTATATCCATTACAAGTCTCCCTAGAATATAAATGAATTTATCCCATTCAGATATGGAATAAAGAAAAGGTTGTAGTAAATGTTGTTAAAAGTTATCCTGGGGCCAGAAGAAGAGAATGATAAGAACAATGACCTTTGATGTATGTTGTAAGTGGGTATTATTCACAATAGGTAGAACAAATCCCCTCATGTGATCAGCATGGGGAAGACAAAGACACCACCCAACAGGATATCATCCTTCAGACCATGGCCGTTTCTCCCATTCCTTGGGAATATCTTAGTTCTCCTGTTTCCTTGGTACTTAAGATGTCTTCTGAAGCTTAGCAACTTGACCTTTCAGTACTCCATATATAACCAGAGAAACTCCAGCTTACGAATCTCATCCTCATGACTTCAAGTTACTCAGGTGAATGTGTTCTCTATTTAAACAGTTCAATAATTCACCATTTAGGATATTTATTTATTCTCCATAGCAAGCTAAACTATCAGAATTTCTGTATAGAGCAGCCAATTTTAAATCAAATGGTCCTTATAAGTGAAAGATTCTTCTTTCTATTTGCATACATTTCAGCATTTGGGTTCCAAACACTGGAAGTAAAGTTTCTCTCCACTATGTCATCCACAGACTCTTTTCCTGACTTTCTATGGTGGTGGCTATGGCTGGCCACCCACCACAGAGGAGGGCACTTTCACGCTGGAATTGCAGTGCTCAATTTGCTTCTATCCATTTCCAGAGACATGGCTGGTGACCTGGCTGAGGCTGGCTGTCTCTCCCTTGTTCTCTGAGGCTCTGCTTCTGATCCTGCCATTTTCCTTCAGTCCACCTCTCCTCAAAGACCTAGGCTCCCTTAGGAGAAAGAGGAGGCATTTCACAACCAAGGGGGAAGGGCCACCCCAAGGGGGAGCCACTGGCAGCCCACCCAGGCTTTTCTAGGGTACATCCAACCCTATTGCATATTTCTCTAAAATAAAACATCAAGTTGAAGATACACCAAATACTTTTTTCCCTCAATTTTTAAACAAATATAGACCTTGTAGGCCCTAAAATAAACCTTTGAGAAAAAAGGCAGTAAATTTTTCAGTAAATATATTAAAATTTTACTGTGTTTAAAATAGTACATTTTAATACTTATTTAGACATCCTCTAATCTGGCAAAGATTGGAATAGGAGCATGAATGGGAAGTGGGCCAAGATTCCTGGTCATAAATAGGCTCCTCACTTTAACAAAAAGGATCACCTCATTCATTCTGACCTAAGCAGGTCACTAGTTTCCAGGAAGACAGTCAGTAGGATATTTCACCCTTAAATGTGGTTAAAGAGAAAGGAACTCAGGCAAAGGAGCCAGCAGGTGGAGAAAATCATTACACTTTTTTATTTTTTAATATCATTTGGAAGTAGTAATTTGGGTAGGTGTTTTCTTGTATCTTGTGAATGGGGTAGATCTGCATGGTTATCCTCCTCTGACAGAAAACTAAGACTGACATAGTGATAGGCTCAGTCCGGGCCAGAAGTAGAAACTGCAACTTGTAAGCATCAGTTCTGCTAGTTAATGTCAAGGCCTTCCTTCATCCTCTGAAGGTAGAGAGAAGTCCAGAAAAACAAAAGCTATGAGACATTAACTTGACATTCTCTAAATGAAAAGTCCCCTCTAAAAAGTTATTTGACTCTTCCTTTGTTTACTTCTCCAATCTATCTACCATGTATCCTTTCTCTCTGAAAAAAGATTGAGGAGACGTGGTGGAAGTGGAAAAAATAAACCCACCACTTAAGGATGCTTTAAAGATTAAAAGGACAACTTACAGGAAAGCAGACACATAGTAAATGCTCAATAAAGGAATAATTCTGTCTTCTTCCCTTGTTGGCAGAGGGAAAGCACACCAAGACTGAGAGCAGAGAGGTGTCACTATGAAAGCTGCATCAGGTTCTTCCCCTTGCTGGGGTCGAACTGGGAAGAAAGGAACACCACGGTACACGTAGGATGCCTTTGTGACTCTTTGGCAGACTGACCTCTGTTCTTCCCAGTCATCACTGCAGGTTTTAGAACAAAGTATGGGAAAAAGCAATGCTCCTCACAACCAAAAGGGTGCTCAACAACAAATCATGCCTGTAGGTCAATGTTCTATCAGACTCCTGGCATCAGATTCAGAGTTCCTTTGAAGACTGTTGTCTTCAATAAAATTCCTCATTAGCTCTCTTTCTTAGGAGGTGTAATAATACACTTTCTATGGAAACTAGGTCATCATTTGTTCAACCAACAATTAAGGAAACACCATTCATATATGGTTACACAATTAGCATCTATCTTCCCGTCTGTGTGGTCTTAAAGGTATAAGAACAAAACAGCTTTGCTATATGTAAGTTCATTTTCAATTGAAAAAGAGAAAGAATTAAATGTTCTACCATATACCCAATGGGAAGCCATGTACTTTAGTGAATGAGAATACAGCTTTCAGTTCACATGGTCCATAGTTCAAATTTCTCTACTAGATTTGTGGACTTGGGCAAGCTATTTACCCTTTCTGAGATGCAGTTGTCTCATCTGTAAAATGGTAATGGTAATAGCTTGCCTTATAAGGTTGTTAGGAATTCCATGAGATGTCTTGGATCAATTAGTGGTGATTAATATGGTGGTGATGACTACTAACTTTCTCAGAATTGATGAAGCTACTGTCTCTGGGGTTGTGTGCCTTGAGCATTTTTGTTTGATCCTTATCTTTAGTCAACCAGTAAGTGCAAAAATGAGTTCCTAAACAATCTTGTAAACAATGACCTCCTTTATTATTTTTACCGCCACCATATTGTGAAGTCCATGATCTGGTCAGAGTCTCTCCAGCCAAGGCCACCTCAGAACTTTGGAGTGGAGTTCCACCACCAGAATAGCTGCCATAGCATCTCCACGAGTTTGAAGAGCTTCATGGTGTGGGGTGGGGGATTGACGGGAGGACCCAGACTGCTCTGGATCTACTGTCACCATTTCCACTCAGTCAGCTTCCGGGAGGTGGAAGCCTAGCCTCCCAATGTTTGTTCCTACTCAGAAACAGGCTAGACCCTAGATTTTCATAATTTTAAAGTTCTCATAGCATAGCCCTGGTATTCAGCTTCCCATATCAGAAACGAAGGCCAATCTCCCGTTAGGGACTGGCCGAGAGAGACTCCCGCTATTGTAGCAATATGGGAACTCAGGGCTGCCCTTTGACGCCAAGTAGGCTCCAAAACCCTCCTTTTTGACCACTGAAGACTCAGATTCCTCAGGTAAAGGTTTCTCCTCTGATAAGGGACCAAACTTCAAAGTCCTTGAAAAGTTTAGTATTTACCTTCCAAAAGTCTCTAATCCACATATGAGCTCTGTCTCTCTCTTCACAGCACTTAAGGCATTAGGGCTCTCTCAGTAGGTTGCTGAGTGACTGCAGTCAGGGAGCCAGCCAAAGACAGTGACTGATTTACGGTTTGACCATGGGAGATAAACTTTCATGGATGCAGCAGAAACTTTTGTTGGGTGAGGTGAACACAGTGTAAGGGAAGCTGCCTGTCTAGGACACCCTGCACATAAAATAACACATAATGAGGACAAGAGCAACAAAACAACTTCTAGCCCAAAGAGGTCTCTCATAGGAATTGATTCTCATTTGTTTTACTTTTTTTTACTTGTAAAAAAGAATGCAGTATTATTGTAGGGCAGCATTTTATTATAGAGAAGCAAATTTAAAAGATTAAACATTTCTTAGAAATCCATCAATATTGACTACTAATGCTGTAAAAATGCATCCTCCCAATCTCTTTTTAATGTACATATTCATTTTTTAAAATGGTACCATGGTGAGCATACTTCATATATTATGAACCGTTCCATAAACATTCTTCTGTAATACAATCTTAAGTGATTGCTTAACAATGCATTTTATGAATGTACCACAGTCACTTAACCAAGATTAAATTGTCAATATTTAGTTTCCAAATTTTCATTATTATAAAAATACTTTGATGAATAGCATTGTAGATAAAGTTCTGTTCTTAGCCAATATCATTTCCTGACAATAAATGCCTAGATACTGCATTTGCTCAGTGAGAAACTATTCACAGGATTTTGTTCACATGAAGGAGGCTGCTCTGACCTTCCTATACAGGACTTCTATTGAGCAGAGGAGCAGTGGGTCTCCTGGGTGTGGACTTTCTGGTCTCAGATAAATGACTAGATGACTCACTTTTCCCAGGTTCCAGTTAATTCCTGCTGACCCATGTCCCTAACCACTTTATTAGTGTTCCTTTTAATTCTCAAGTGTCCTGGGTTAAGCAATGTGTAGTCATCCTAGTCCTAACATAGATAAATACCCTCCTTTAACAGACAATGCAAAACTGTTTTCCAAAGTTGTTGTGCCTACTCAAACTTCCCCAACAATGTGTAAATGATCCTGTGGAGCTTACCACTCCTCTGATGTCTCGTGTTGTCGAATTTTTTCATGTTTATTAGTCAGAAGGTTACAAAATGCTATTTTATTACAAACAGCATTTACATGTCTTGATCTCCATTGATGTTAAATATCATATCATTTCATACTTTTGTTAGCCATATATGTTTCCTCTCCTTTGAAATACCTGTTCATACTTTTTGACTGTTTTCTGTTGGGGTATCTAGATTAGACTATTAAAAACTAAACAGAGCCCTAATGCCCATCAAGAGAAGAGGGCACGAATGTGCTGTGCTATATAAAATGAAAGATTATTCAGCAGCCAGAATGAGTGAATCAAAGTGAGATGCAACACTATGGAATCTTAGCAATATATTATTAAATGAAAAAGTAAGTCTCATAAAGATTAAATACACACACCCACATGTATATATGTATATGTATAAAAAGGAAAGCATAGGGTGATGAATATGAGATCCTGGTTGCCTTAGATGCTGGTTAGGGTGAGATGTCAGGTATCTTCAAGATCTGAGCATTTGTTTGGGGTGGTACATTCTAAGGATTTATCACAAATAAATAAGCCATCAAGTAAACCAATAAACACAGGAAGACCATGTGTATGTAATAAATCAAGATTATGATTAATTCATTTCCAATGAGCAGAGGGGAGAAAATGTACATTTTAAGGTTATTTATAGATACCATCAGCTCTGCCCTTGAGAAATATTAAACAATTTATATTTCCACCCAAATGTGTTAAGAGTGCCTATTTCATTGCATCCTGAATAATTCCAAAAGCTAAAGGGACTGGACCATCACATACAGAATGGAACCTCTGTTCCTGATACATGAATGGCAAGGCCTTTGGCCACTTCGCCATTGTCATCTGTGCTGAAGGCCTGCCTGCTCTGGTCTGGTGCTGGAAGATGGGATGTGAAGCAGGGCCATATAGTGTTTGGCTGCAGGATGGAACCATATGGAACACTTCTCTTACCGCTGATTTTGATGGCTCCCAGATGTGAAGAGAACCACATGCTCTCCAGCTGTTTCCATATTTAATCCAGCCACAGCCTACTTTTGAGTAACATTTTCTCAAAATTTATGTGCCAGTACTATTCTTTAAAGTGCCTTCTGTCCACCACTATCATCATTAACAGTAACAACTAATGTCTGGTTTTTGTTTAAGGTGCCATAAGTGTCAGCTATTCTTATTTATAAATTAGAATAGATCCTCAGCCCTCAGATATACTTGCATTTATTTATTTTTTAATCAGATAAATATGCTTAAGCCTCCACCTCCAGTTGTAGGAAATTGCATCTCAGCAATGTTTAATAGCTCCTTTCTGTCTTAAAGATTCCCTCTTAGAAATGGCTGAGAAGAAGATGGTACCTTCACTAAAAATGTAGTTTGTCACCTGAATGCACATTGTCCAAGCCCTGTGTCCATTTGAATATGGTTTCCTCTGTTCTCTCTGTGGAAAGCTGGAGCTGGGGACCTTTCCTTTTGTTAAGACTCCACACTGACCTCCACAATGGCTCCCATCAAAGATCTCTCCATTTCCAGCCACATAGGAGCAAAGCTAGGACCCACCACATTTACTTGAAAGTAAACATACATTTAATCATCCACCTCTACACATCAAGTCTTGGGAAATCCCACTTCTTTCCCAACCACACTGCCTCCTCCAAAACTTGCAGCTCTTCCCCATCTTGGATAAGCCTTCAGAGAGCTTCAGTTTGCCTGGCTTTCATAAATAAAGGCCTGTTTTCTTGAGAGGAGATGGAAAAAGACCCATCCAACTTTTCAGAGTCTTCTAGCACAGTGAAGATGAAGTAAACTAATACCATTAAAAAAAAAACATTCCAGAGGTGTTAATACATTATCCTGGTGATTCTACCCTCAAAACATGTCAAAAATCTATCCATTTCTCTCTGTCTCCTTTGCTGTCATCTAATTCAAGCCATCATCAATCATTTTTATGCGGATTATTATGATATAACAAATATAAACAAATCTCCCTGAATCCACACTTGCTCTCTTCTGGTAGATTCTCCACAGAGCAGCCAGCAGGAGATTTTAAAAACCCAAATCTGACTGTGTTACATCCCTATTTAGTAAAATATAAAACAATAAGAATAATAGTATAATCAAATTAAATCCTTATCAAAGCCAACAAGGCCTACAAACCCTAAGTCTTATTGTCCTGCTCCTCTTTAGCTACTTGACCAGTTTTGTTTGTATGTTCATTTATTTTTAAACTCTCCCTACTCTTCCTTACCTTAGGCTCAGTCTATTCCTCTTCCTGAAATCCTTTCCTGCCTACCTCCTGCTCATGCCTCAAGTTTTAGCTAAATGCCGCTTCCTCGGGATGCCTTCCGTTGATTCTTTAAGCCAAGAGAGTGACCTTGTTTTTGTTTCTCATTCTACCTTCTATTGTCTTTCTTAGCATTTTTACAGTTCATCGTTATCTGTGAGTTGGTGTGATTATTTCCCAATATCTGTTTCCTCTACTGGTAATCATGTATCACCAATGCCTAACAAAGAGTAGGTATATAAGAAATTAATGAATGAAAGAAAAAGATATGAAACCTTGAATGGCTTAAATTCTATTTTCACACCACACACACACACACACACACACACACACACACACACAAAGGAGTCTCTGAGATTACTGAACAGCCCCATCCTTTCTTAATTCTTAACTCAGACACTGGGTATCTAAAGGCCCAGCCATTGCCCTAGCATTTCTGTTTCATATTATCACTGACTGCCATACGTGAGAGCAGTTCAATCCATCTGTAAGGACTCCACGAGACAGTCTGTCATGAGACGATAGCAAAAATGCCTTGGTTCTGTATTTGCTACAACCTTTTTAAAGTGTCTTTTAAAATCCATCCTCTGGGAATTTTTTGATGTTTGGGAGACCTCTATTAATCTGCCAAATATGTTTACAAACTGAGACAATAGGAAGATATGTCAGAAATAAATGCATTTACTTCCAAACGCAGAGAAATATTTGTCCTTGCATTTCATCAGCTTTAAGAAGAATCAGCTTCCTGAGGCACATCCACAATCTTTCCCCTTTCACCATGTCTCTTCCACAACCCCCCCACCCACATTCCCACCTTGGAGTCATACAATTTTAGACACAGAACAGACATTCAAGATCCTCTTCAGTTTACATATGACAGAACCAACGCTCAGCAAGACAGAGTGATTTGTGCAAGGCCACTCAACTACGATCACACAACTGCAGAGGAAGGGCACACGAGGCAACGAGGCGAGCTTTTAAAAGCATAGTCCCAATAACTGACTCCCAGGTTTTCTATTTTAAGAAAAAGAAGCAAGGAACATTCTAAATCCAAGAATGTTCTAATTTTGAAAGGATTTCTTAAAAGCAAATTATACTCTCAAGCTAAAGAAACCAAAGAAGTAAGATTTAAGAATATTTAAAAATCAAATCACTCTGTGTAGGAAAATCTTCACATGCTCTAGGCTTGCTTGACTTTACTTCTCAGATTTCTTTCTGTAATCAAGAGAGATTGAGTGAAAATTGTCTGGTCCACTATCCAATGAAAATATTATATCGTGTATTTAAAATGGTATCTTTTTTTATTCTGAACAGTTTTAAGATCTGGTATTGGAATTTTTGATGTTCCCAATGTAAGTGATCCATTATAAAATATTTCCTGAACTCCTGCGGTGCAAAGGAGTGTCTACTGGGTCCCATGAGGGCCAGGAAGGTAGGCGAGGTTAGAGACACCCCTGAAGGAACTCATACTTGTAAAAATATATGAGTAGTAGTAGCCTCTGAATTTATCTTTAGGGGTACAAAAGTATTAGAAAGGAAAATTAATCTTACTGCAATTTTTCACATTGGTGAAGCAGAAAGTCTCAGTTGGTCTCTTAAAGTATACACTGGTTTTAAATTATTTTTTTGAAAGCTAGGAATTACTCTGAAAAAATGTCATATCACTTGGAAAATATTTCTAAAAGCAGTTGGAGAACAAGACTAAACAAGTATATTTGAAGTTGTCTCTAAGTCATTAAGTTGAATTATTTTTTCCTTATATCAAATCATAGAGACATCAAGCTGTTTCACTGCTGGGAAGTTATCTTTTGGATATATTCTTACGTACAGATCTTCCTCATAAAAGATCTTATGCTTTTATGTAATTTCCTAAATTGAAAACAGCAAAATTGTTCATCAGAAGGGTTTGATTTAATTAACAGTGTTTAACCTGTGTAGAATTCTATATAGTCCTGAAATAGAATCGGGATCTACAGGTACCCATGGGAGAAGGTCTGAGAAATATTACTAAATTGAAAGGCAAAGAACAAACCACGTATAAGTAGAATCCTATTTATGCAAAAACAAGATTGTATAATTATACTATTCATTCAGCATTTCCAGAAGGATATCAAGAAACTCTTAACCAGAGTATATCTTTGGGAAATGAGAGTGGCTTGCGGTGAAAAGAGCTTTTGCTTTTTAATTTTATACCCTTCTATACCTTTTAATTATTTTAAAATCATGGATAGTACTAGTTTTTGTTTATTGTATTCTCATACAATCACACATATATCATTTTAAAGCTATAGTACTTTTAAATTGAAGTTACTTAGGAAAGTGCTATAACTTCTTTTCTCATTGTACGTCTTGAGTTTCTGTTTCCCAGTGGCTTGCTTTTCCCATCTCTAATTACACCAGGCACTGGCAAATCTGAACTTTCATTTCCCCCACTAAACTCTTTAATCTTGCTTTTTTAGAGACACCCTTTCTAGTCTCTTCACAGAAATGTTACAATAGTGCACTTTAAAGTTTCTGCTAAATTTAAGTTCAAAATTAAAAATTTCATGGGATCCTTAATCTTTCAACTCATCACTCATTAAACCTACTGAGTATCGAGTACATTGCACTTTGCAGGTTATAAGCTGATGAGGACAAGGTAGCTGATTTTAAGGAGCATAAAATGCACTGGGTGAGATAGAAACTAGTGTTACTCTGCATAACCCAACTGAAAACAAAGCTCTGGTAACACAAAGGGGTGATGGGGGCATGAAAAGTTTACTGAATTACACTGGATCAGGGAAGATTTCCAGGGAAACGTACACTGAAGATGAATTTTGGAAAAGAAGAAATAGTTGGCACAACTACACTGGCTTCACTAGAACATTTTACATGACCTAGAGTTAGAGAATTTTAAATTTCAAGGTGACCTTAAAGAATATGAAGTCTAATCCTCCTGTCTAAAAAAAATTATAATAATTTTTAAAACAATAAGGGCTGCAGGCTTAAATTATGTGGCCAGGACAGAGTAGATACTTCAAAAATGTTTGTTCCCTCTAGGAGCAGCTACATAATTTACAAGGTCCCTTGTTGAAAATTTAAGAATTTCAAGACAGCTGCAGTAAACATTATATACCAAGCATGAGCCCTTCCAGGCACGGGCCCTGTGTTCCCAGGGCCCACATAGTTCCCAGGCCAGAGAAACAGGCCTCCCGACCTCCTCTTCACTAACATCCTAGAGGTCCCTACAGGCAGAATCTGAACAAGAACCCAAGTTTCCCCAGCCCCTGTTTCATGCCTTTTTCTATTAAAATTTAGAACAAAAAAACTAATAATGCCCATACCACATACAGGGGTTAATGTTTTTTAATTTTCATGTACACAATTACACAATTATGTTAGGAAATATACAAAATCACATTGTGCCAGTTGCTCCAACAGCTAAAGAACCCAAGCCTTTAAGCAATGTGCTGGGTCATGAATTCTGCCTTTCTTCTTCTTTGCATATTATAAAGAACAGATGAATTTATAATGCCATTTTAAAAACAATGATTATAATAAGAAAAAGTCATTACAGAATATAGAAAAGCATGTTTCTAACAGGACTGGTGGCATTTTCAGTTCTTTTATTCAAATGGACAAAGACTTCTCAAAATTAAAAACCTCACAAATAATCCATTAACCTAAATGTATTCTTTTAAATGAATTTTTTAATGTTTTTAAACAAAGGGGTAGGAGAGTCTCATAATTATTTACATATACTAATTAATAAATGTGTGCATTCACTTATTCATGCAACAAATATGAATCAATGTGTCCCAAGGGCATAGGACAAAACTGGTTCACAGTGTTTGTGAAAAATGAGTGACAATGGGTGACAGAATGATGCACAACTGAAGAACCCCATGGAAGATTATTTGACCCTAAAAAAAGGGATGGAATTTTGATAAATGCTACTACATGGATGAACCTTGAAAACATTATGCTGAATGTAAGAAGCCAGAAACTAAAGGCCACATATTGTCTGATTCCACTTACATGAAAGTCCACAGAGGCAGAAGGTAGGCTGGTGGCTGCCCGGGGCTGGGAGGAGGGAGGAACAGGGGGTGTCTGCTAATGGATATGAATGTTTGGGGGCTTTAGGGTGATTAAAAAGTTCTGGAATTAGTGTTGATCATTGCACAACTTGTGTTGTCACAAAAACCATTGAATTATGTACTTTAAAAAAAGGTAGATATTACAGTATATGAGTTATACCTCAATTTAAATATTTTTTATACTAACCATGGGATTGAAAGATTAAAATAACTTGCTAAAGATCAACTATCCAGTAAGTGAAATTCTGTGACTAACACGGAGACTTTTGGCTTCTGGCTAGGGCTTTTCCCAGTCCGCCAAGCTACCACCCCAAAATTTGCAGAGCACCACCAGCTCTCTCCAGAGAGCACTGTGCTTATGTACAGTGCTTTGGAAACCACCTGGACCAAAGTGTTAACCCAGTGGCCGCTGCACTCTGACTTCACAGCTCTGGCCTGCAAGGGCTGTAGTATAAAGCAGAGGGGAGAAAGAGCGAGGACAGGCCACCTTCTAAGAGGCCCTTCATTCTCTCTCTGTTGTCCTAGATGCCACCCAACTAGCCCTTATATCTCAGGTCTTGCTTGAGAATCCAGAATAACTAGCAAGACTCCTACTTGCCTCTGCCATATTCCATGATACCTTAGAATTTTTATATCCTGTTTTCTTAAGTCTAACGTATTTCTAAGCTAACTCAGAGGAAGATGACCCAAAACCTCTTGTGACATGCTTGGTATTTTTCCTTCGGGACAGATGTTAGTCCTATTAATTTGGCTGATAATAAATAAAAACTATCACAACTTGTCCTTGCTTGTGGGTAATATGTGAAGTTTCCTAAGGTTTCTTTCATTCTGCATATGTGTTTATTTTTTAAAGCAGAGTGAGGCACGCACCATGCCTTAGCTCTCTTTCTTTCAAAGAAAAGGAAATGAATATATCACTAAACTTGCATCTTCTAACTCCGAGTTTATTATCCTCTCTTCTTCCCCACCAAGGGACTCAAAGAGTCTTTCTTGCACTTAATATTTTTGCCCAGAGGTTGGGGTGAAATATAAGGGATGTGGGAAATGGAGACATATGGTTTTTGTTCTCCCAGGAAAAGTTAAGTGTTAGGGTACTGTTCTCAAAGGATAGATAATTAATCAGAGTTAAATAGTAACCTGTCACTGGACAAGGAAAGGAGAAGTGGAAATATAAAATAAAGCAGATATATAGTATCAGCTAGTACCAAGAAGAGTAAAGATTTGGTTCTGAAGGTATGTAGGAGACTCCATTAGTATAAAAAAGTTTATACTAAGCTCTAGGCACCAAAGAAAAAGCAGAAATGCTGCCTGCATGTTCATTGTTGCTATATGGCCATTGCTCTGATTTTGAAATCAGCAGCTACCCCTTGTGCATGCAGAGGGTGAAGTGCGGGACAACATGGAGGACAAAAGGTCCACCTTTTGCTGTGAAGCAGAGGGAATAGTCCACTAGACAACATTTATGTGGTTCTTCAACTTTTCGTCTGGGTCAGAGTGCCTCTCCCTCACTGACCACTATGGAATGGAATGTAAGGCCGTGACTAATGGATTCTCTGCAATCCTGAGATTGGTCTGTTCTAGCCAAACCTCCCAGATTCCTGTTAGCGCCAGTCTGTTGAGGCTCCCTGAAGACTGCCCCTCCCCACCATTTCACCTGCCTCTCCACCCCCAGCAGAACTCCTAACATACCTCAGTGAGAGTTCCAACCCCACCTGCTAGTCAATCCTGGAATCTGAACTGTAAGAAGGCATCAACTCCTGTCTCAGGCACTTGAATCAATTTTCAGTGAACTCCGGGTAATTGAGTGGGATTCCCCTACCAATCAGCAAGCAGGGGCTATCATGTGGGCTGCCGGAAATCATGGGCTTTGAAATCAAATGAACCCAGAATCCAATCTCAACTCTGCCCTGTATTTGCAGAACTTGAAAGTGTCATCTCCTTGAGCCTTTGTTTTCTGATCTATAAAAAATGGAGATGTCAGTTTCTTTCTTGCAAATATTGTTTTAGAAGAAAATGAGATGAAAAATGATTCAATATGCAAATATTTCTTAACAATTCTTAGGTTTCTTTCTTCCTGCAGAGGACGATCTAATTGGATTCTCTCTCATAACGCTCTGCCTATCACCATCTCATTAACTATTAGAGGTAGAAGAGAGTTAACCAAGTTTTGACAAACTTTTTATTTCTTCTGATTAGCCATTAAGGTCCAGGTAAACACGTCAGAAATAGAAGGGAAAGCCCGGGTGCAAGAAATTAAGTGATGCCAAAAATTCTCAATCATAATGTAGGTTGGTCGTGGGGATAATAGTACAGCATGGAGAATATAGCCAGTGATTCTGTAACATCTTTGTTGTTACATCTATATGGACAGATAGTAGCTGTACTCATGAGGGTGAGGATTTAATAATATTGGGTAACTGTTGAACCACTGTGTTGTTTACTTGAACCTAAGACGGTACATCAATTTTTTTAAATTAAAAAAACAAAGAAATTAAGTGATGTAAATTCCCAACCCTCTGATGTGTCTTTTCCTACTCACAGGGCATCACAACATGCCATAGACAGCACAAGTACACAGACACTGGGGCTAAGCCTTCAGTCGTTGGTCCCACATCAATTGGCTAGTTGGTTTCTACTCTGTGAGAATGTCCAGTCTTTGTCCAATTATATTTTTATTCCTGACTTAAAATTACAGCTGGGACCACTTTCCTCTTAGTGCATATAATTGAAGTTTTTATGGGAGAACTTTGATAAAAGCAGTATTTATTTGAATTTTCAAATACCTCTGATAACAACCAATAAGACTTAATTTGCACACTGAGCTTCTAAAAAGCAGGCCATATTTCTTATTATTATGAGGAAACCTCAAAATTTTGTAATCACAAATTTCAAATAACAAATTTGAGGAACAAATTCTGTCGATATAAATAATAGAACAATGTCAACTTAGGGTCCAATTAAAGGTAATAATATAAAAAATGACACACTTGAACAATAGTAAGTGTTGGGGAAGATGAAGAGCAATGAAACTCTTGTGCGCTACTGGAGGAAATCGAAATGACACAACCACCTTGGAAAACAATTTGGTGTTTTCTCAACAAACTAAATAGATAGTTAACCATGTGATTCACCAAATCCACTCCTTGGTATAGGTATTTACCCAAGAGAAATAAAAACATGGGTCCACAAAAGATTTGTACACAAATGTTTATAGCAGCTTTATTCATAATAACCAAGAACAAACTGTGATCTATCCATACAGTGTAATGCTACTCAGCAATAAAAAGATCCAGTTCCAGTTACTGATAAATGCAACAGCACAGATGAATCTCAGAAACAATATGCTTAGTGAAAGAAGCCAGACACAAAAGAGTACATATTGTCTGATTCCATTTTCATAGAACTCTGGTGAAGACAGAATCTACTGTGACAGAGAGCAGGTCTGTGGTGCCTCAGCCAGGACTGGTGGTAGGAGGTGGACAGGGAGGGACACGGGGAACTTTCTGGGGTTATGGAAATGTTCTCTATATTGCTTGTAGTGATAGCTACATAGATGTATACATTTGTCAAGTCCCCAACTTAAAATGTGTGCATAAAAACATAGGCTAAAATGTTAAAGGTGCAGCAATGAGAGTTATCCACTCTGAAAATGCCACGGGCAGTATTTACAGGGTCGTTACAGCAGTCATCCTGTAAGAAAAGTCCCCATACCAGTTTTATAGCTTTATTCAGATGTAAGGCACATCCCATAAAATTCTCCCATTATAAGTGTTTAGTTACATGACTTTTAGTAAATGTATACAGTTACACAACCATCACAAGTCAGTTAAGAACACTCCCAATTACCCCAAAAAGTTCTCTTGTGCCGCTCGGCCAGCCCTCTTTCTCAATCCTCTCCTCCACACTCAGCCTCAGGCAAACACTGCCTGACTCTATCTCTAAACTTTTGCCTTTTCCATAAATTTCTTATAGATGTAATTTTATACAATACAAAATGTCATCTTCTGTGACTGGCTTCTTTTTCGTGTTATCACATGTTAATAGCAGACCCAAGGCAAGAGCACACATTTGCCAATTCTCAGTCCAGGACTTCTCCACAACACCACACTACTGTCAGGATGCAGCATGTCAGAATGGATAAAAACCATAGTTCAGGGGATCAGGTCATCTCTAGGTAACTAACTCAACTTCTCTGAGGCTAAATTCTCCCTTATATAAAATGAGGATAACAATATCTAATGCATAGCTCTGTTGTGAGGAATAAATTAAGGGTACAAAATGCGTAAGACAGGGCTAAGCAAATATTAGGAAGTTAACAAATGACAATCAATATTGACTGGAGAATCAGAGCACATTTCATCTTGAGAAAAAGGACATAGGGACAGAATGTAATAGGCTTTACTACCAAAGATTAGGGTTTAGACATCAACTTATTTAAATTCTAAAAGAAAAATGAATCCCACAGCCTAAAGACAATACCAGCAAAATTGGGAATAACTCGCTAAATGTAGTTAACTGAAACATTGTTTGATTTCCTTGATAGGAAGAACATTTTATGCATAATTTTTTGTGCCTGATTTTATGCCTAACTCAATAGTTCTCAGTCTTGGCTGCACAGAGGGGTCACCTGAGGAGTGGGAAAGATCACCAGTGCCTGGGCCCCAGCCCAGAAGTTCTGATTTCATTGGTCTGAGGAGCTGGCTGGGTACTGAAGAGTTCAAAGGATCCCCTGGCAATGTTAATGTCCAGCCATTGTGAAAAAGCCATGGCCAAGCTAAGAATTTGATTCGTTTCCTGGGTGTCAGGGAATGGGTTCAAAATTGTGGATCACACTGTGTTTAGAATGTACCACTTCTTACACTTTAGCAAGAGGCAAATGGCAGAGCCTGCCTGTCCCCACCCAGGCGTCCCGTCCACAGTTGATCTTCTCTCATTGTTCTAAACAGCCTTGGGTGCGCGATCAAGCGTGAGGGCTTCATATGAATAACATTAGCCTCTTCTGCTTGGAAAGAGGAGGCTGTTCCTCACTCCACATGCTACTCGAAGGCTTTTTACTGCTCAGTCGGAATTGGGTGTTAAGCAGTAAGGGCATCTCCTGTAAGTAACAATTTCAAGGAGACAAATAAAATCTGCATGACTGCTGCTCTAACTTAAAATCACAGCAAGACCCAGGAGGCTTAGACAAGTCTTCTGTCCTCTTAGGTCTTCAAATATTTAATTTGTAAAATTAATGAAGTTGATTTTATGAACTCTAAGATATTTTCCAGAAACAATGATTCAATGGTTTTAATTCTCATGACTAATACAATAATGAGCAAATTTTTTATTTAGGGTCCCATTTACAACTCTCTTATCAGTCCTAAACAACTCCAAAATAAGGGTTTAGAGCTCTGCTAAAATCATTAGCATATACACATAAATAAAATATTTGATCTTTGAACATTATATTCAAATTACATTTCCTAAGAAAGGTAATGGTTCCATCTATAATTTCCAGAAGGAACTGACAGCTGTAACTGAGGAAAAGCTACATTAATAAATTACTATACTTTTCACATAAGGAAATGATAGAACCCTAATTGATTTACTGATTGGTCAACTGTGGTATTGCAAAGGGGTGACATGCCATTAATCATTACCTATTGAAAAGGAAAGCCTTTGGGTGATGCTATGGCTTCCTGGGAAAATCACTAATAAATCCACATAAACCAGAAGTGCCGGAAGAAAGCTCTTGCTATGGAATTGAAGGAGAGTTTGTTTAAAGAAAGGAAAACAACTCTAAATAGTAAAATAAATATTTTCCTCTGCCTTTGGGTGACCTTACACTCAACCTCTTCCCTTGTGAGAATGCAGTCTCCAAGCCTGTGGTTTTGTGGCATGTCAGTAATTCCTGAGAGCCTATTGGTAGTCTGGCAATGGGCCACTTTCCAGCCACACAAACCCGATTTCCTCCTCTTTTCTCCACAAAAACCTATATGCTCACTAGTTCCCTCCTTTCTTGATAGCTTCTCTTTCTTTAATGCCAATCTACAATATATCAGGTCTTTGCCCCTGAAATATCTTTAATAAAGTTTCCCTTCCTTATTTCTAAGGCATGGCCTGGCAAGTCTACCCAGTCATACAGGAGCTTTGCTGACTGGTGGTGCTAAGGTTGGAAGAAAGGTGGGTCAGTGAACTAACTTACCTGAAGTAAGAGTCACCTAACTAAGTTCATTTGTCTAGTCGCTTGGAGAGGTTTGAGGACAATAACCATGATATAATCAAAGAGTACATAAACCCAAGAGGTTAGATACTGCCTTAAAAATACAATAAGGAATAAAGTCCTGATATGCAAGATAAATAAGTTCCGGAGATCTGCTGTATAACATTATGTCTATAGTCAGCAATATTGTATTGTACACTTAAAAAAAATTAAGAAGGCTACAAAAGAAAAGAATATAATAAGTCAGGACTCATTGCATCACATCATTGATAACACAATCCCCCAAAACACCCCAATAGGTATCACTGTCACACTGCCATGGACCTGTCTGGGAGAAGCTGGAGGCTAACAGGCCAAATGAAAGATTATGCAAACAGAGGCCGTACACACCATCCAAAGAGAGTAGCTGAGATGGGAAATATGTGTTCCAAGAAGGCATCTATCTGGGGCCAGACTAACTGGGTGCTTTTACGTGTGTTTCTGAAACCAGGTCTTCTCTTCCTGACTGTCTTAGTCTGTTTGGGCTGCCATGACAAAATATCTTTGATTGGCGGCCTACACAACAGAAACTTATTTCTCACAGTTCTAGAGGTGGGCCTATGCCAACATGGGCCAGTGTCTGGTGAGAGCCCTCCTCCTGCCTTGTACACAGCCAGTCTTCCGCTGTGCACCTTGGGGTGTTTGCATGGAAAGGGGGAGAGAAAGAGAGAAAGCTCTTCTTCCTCTTCTTCTAAGGCTGCCTGTCCTATCTGATGAACACTCTACCAGCGTGACCTCATTTTACCTCTAAAAACCCTGCCTCAACTATAGTCACATAGGATGTTAGAGCTTCAACATATGAATTTGGGAGACACAGCTCAGTCCATAGCAATGACCCAGAGCAACACACCCAGAAAATCCCCAAATGCAGAAGACAGTTTTACTCTTTAAAACATTATGCAAATGTCTTGTTTTTGACAACAGAATACTTTGTCCAAAATAAATTGTATGAAGATATTCAGTATACAGTATAAAAATAAGTGAGACTAAATAAACAAACTGGGAGGTGAGGTTGGAAAATGTGTTCAGTCTGTAGGAATGGACCGTTGTTTCTGTGCCAAGCCAGCTCTATGAGAAAACAGGTAGAACATGTCAAGGAGCTATTGTCCTGGGCAAATAGCTCAAGACCATGCCCCTGAAACCATGAGGGGAAATTATCTACTTTGCTGTCACACAGGAGACTCAATAGGAGCAGCTGTACCTCATGGTTACCATGGAACAGTCAAACCTAACCTTACCCTGGCTACATGAAGAGACTCAGCAGAGGGTGTCTCATCCTGAGTCATCAGGGTATTTCTCAGGGGCATTTAAGCAACTGGTCTTGCAAGTTAAACACTCTTAAAAGAATGTGTACCCTTTAGCATCTTACTGATTAAATCAAAGTACCTGCAAAACTGGAAGCTTTGCAAATAGGATGTAATCGTGGCTGTAGGAGAGTCCAGGTCTCTTCATCAGATCAGGAGGAAAATGCACTGAACTGCAGTCAGGAGGACTCTGGTCTCCTCATATTTTGCCACCAGTTAGCCTTGTTGGAGAAGTGGCCGGTTCCCTCATCAGCAAGTGAAAGGGTGGATTAGGCCAGTGAATCTCAAATTTTAATGTATATAAGCATTAGTTGGGCAGGTTATTTAAAATGTGGGTTTTCTGACCCCTCACAATTCTGATTTCATTATTCTGTGTCAAGACCCAGGAATTTTATTTACTGACAGCCTGTCAACTGTGATGTAGGCAGTCAGCAAAGTCCTCCCTAAACACACACACACACACACACACACACACACACACACACACACACTTTCAGTAGTACTGATGATCTTTAAAGTTCTTCTGCCTTTCAGATCCTGTAATTCCATTTCTCAGGTTCATCCAAGCAAAATGTGACATTAAGCCTACATTCCTGACCTTCCATCTGTAGCAGAATTATTAAACACAAACATTTTTTTGCTCACTCTAAGCACATTGGACTATGCCATTGTGATAAAGTCCAGGAGATAAAGGAAATAAGGATGCCTGAGTGATATTCATTTTTGTGATCTTCATCCTGTGTAGGCTGGTGATTTTCCACTTCCAGTTTATATCTCTGAAACAATGCCCCAGGGTGAGAGACTTGGGATATTTCTGTAGCACACTGTGCTCCCTTCCTTCTTAACTGACACCAACCACATCCCTTGTGAGGTCTCAGAACCTGAATTCCAATACTCATATAAGAAACTAGGCCTCCCTGCTGTCTATTATGTACAATTGCATTTCCAAGGTCACTAACATGTTTCAGGCCTGACTGATCTTTTTTGAACACTGTATCCCCTTCAAGCATGCTCCCAAGTCATTTAGAGCCTCATCTGTATGTCCAGGCATCTTTTTGTGATCACTCTTTGTTTTCAGTTGTATGAATGGAACTTAAGAAACACAATTCCTTGAAGGAAGGGATGCTGTACATGGATTGTGCCTTTTCGCAAAGTTACAGTGAACACACAAGCTAGTACTTTGTGAGAACAGTACTTGGGAAGGGGGCTGGGGGAACAGCATCAGCACATGGTGTCTAAGTTGTCTAATGAGACACATATTTATTCAATGATCCAGGAGAAGGACCAGGGAACTGATTTTTTCATAATCCAAGGTTTAGTGATGCAGCTGCTCAACTTTGGGAGGAATCAATGAAGGAGGGAGAAAGAGAATAATGACTGGATTAGGACATTCTCAGTTGGCCTCTTTGACTCTCTGAGGCCATCTCCAGGCTTAGGGTAAGAGTTCCCTTCTATGGGTCACCCAAGGACATAATCAAAGGACAGTCACTTGCTGCCTGATTTTGCCCCCACTGTTGTAAGCAATTTCATGGACATAGGTCCTCGAGGGAAGGATTCAGACTGCAGGTCTATCAGACACCATTTGGCTTTGACTTTCTGGAGAAAAAGTTAATTGCTATAGCTTGTAGTCAGATACATTAATTTTTTACATTTTCTGTTTATTTTTTAGTATTGTTCCAAAAGCTTAGAGACAGGAAGAACGGTTGGGCAGCCCTCATAGCCAAAGTCCAGGGGTGAAGTAATATGGCCCTAAAAAGGAGGTTTGAGGGGAAAGACATTGAAGACTGGCATTCTTTGACTCTTCTCTACAGGACCTTCTCCAGTAGTCTTCACTGCCACATTGCTTTTGTGATGCGTATTCACATAACTATCCCTCATTATACTGGAAGCTTCTATAAAGGAGAGGACAAGTCTTCAATTATCGCAAATCTAGCAGAGTGCTTTAGCATATAATGGTAGTTTGTAGTGGATTTGAGTGAAAGAACTGCTGAATGGAAATTTTCTGTTCATGTATAAAAGAAGTGCACAATACTTACTTAGGTGTTTTGACAGCTCAGAAAATTTTTAACAGGGAGAAAGGAAGTGGCATTTCCAATTTATTTTGGTTTCCTCTCCTTTTGCTTGTCAGTTAATCTTTAACGAATGAAAAATAATTAAGTGAAAGGAAAAAAATTCTTGATTTAAGTCTCCAGCAAACTGATCAGGCTTTGTGTTTTTTATGACATTTTTCCTTCTACCAAAATGTAAATGTTTTGATTGAAAGTCCCAAACATAGAATGGTACACAAAATCGAAAACTGTAACAAGATGTGCAGTGAACAGGGAATGGAAAAGAGGGTGGACAAGTGCCAGAAATTGCTAATAACTATAAACCCACTGGAAAAACCATAAAGCATATTTGAGGCCCCAACCTGGTTTGGACTTTCTCTTCTTTGCCATCAGCTTATTAACTGAATAAAGAAGTAATGTATTCTGAAGCCTAGGACTCATTACATGAGTGTAGTATTTAAGCCAGTTAATTAGGATTAGTATATAATTTATCATCCAAACTGGGACACTGTTGAAACTGAAAAGAGCCTGATTTGGAGTCACAAAGGACAAAGGATGCTGCCCAAAATAACATCTTATCCCAGCAAGGAAAAAGTTGGGTTTAGATGCTAAATTGTCTTTATCCCCGAACAGTTATTAATCTCTCATTGTAACACACAATAGGCCTCTAGCTCAAGTCAGTTGTTCATGTAGCTGAAATTAATAGCATTGCTTTGTTCTCATTGTATTTATTTTTAGATGATATATTTATTGGGAGTGATAACTAATTTTTCACTAATAATAATGCTATTCTCTTCAAAAATAAATTTAAGTAAAATAAAGAACCAATTAATATTCTAGGTGTTAGGTCAATATGAACAAAAGAGATCTTAAAAAAAAACAAAACACCTTCAAGATAAAACCACTAGCCAAAATGATAAAAGAATTAGGAGTTCTGAGCCAACACATATTCATTCCTGACCCAAGAAATCATGGGAGACAAGGGTGGTACAAGACCTATATCTAGGTTTCCCAATCAAGAACATAAATTAGGAAGAGAGAGATTCATGACCCCTTGCTAAAGCAAGAAGGTTGTCTGAATACACTAAGGCAAGGAGACAAGATGGAAACTTGGCCAAGAGTAAGCAGAAGTTGAAAACTAAGGGAGACGGACCCCCTTGGTTTAGCCACATATGGCTAGACCATATATGAAACAGAAGGGGTAGGAAAGAATGCAAACAGAAGTATCCCAAAGGTCTAGGATCAGAAGTGAATAATATAACAGAAGGAAGTCCATAAGGGATGAGACTAGATAGCTCAGGAAATGAAACGTCATGGTACGCCTGCTATAAAATCCCATTCAAGAAGGTTAGGGAGAGCAAAGGGGGTAAAAGTCTTTGCCACTTTCCTTTCCACACCCCTCACAACTTAGAACCAGATAGTATCCTATCTCTGCTCCTACTTTAGAGAAAGATTAATGTATAAGCAAAGCTTCCTATGAACTCTTTCAACATCTAATTGTGGTGAGAGAGGTAGGAACTGTAAGTGGGTTTTCGGAACTTATCAGCACATTGGTGGTGACTGAAATCATCAGAGTGGATAAAATTGCACTTTATGTGTCCCTCCCAGACACCTTACCCACACTATTGCTGTCTTCAAGGAATATTCCCCTCTATAAACCTCCCCCTGCTCTGGCTAACTGACTATTCATTGTAAACGCCTGTCCATCTCCACCTGTACCCTTGGTATATGTTCTCATAGCCCTTAACACCATTGTTATTACTAGTTTAATATTCCTTGTTCCACTCTAAACTCCCTAAGGGCAGAGGTTCACACCATCTGATCTAGTCTGGTACATATGAATGGATGGATCTTATTCATTTAAAAAGTAATGTAAATGAATGAATAAGTGAAGGGTTAACTGAGAAGCATGTTGGCCTGGTCCTTGGACGGAGTCAGGAGGAATGAGGCCTGGGAAGAAGGGTGAAAATGTCAAACCAGTGGCAGCTCAGACAGGAATAACGCTAAAGACTTAAGTGCCTCAGAGAACCTGTGGGAGAAGGAGGTGAAGAGCAGTCCATCTGTGCACAGGGGCGCCTAGGACAGATTGGGCTTGGTCACAGCTGGCTTAGGAAGTGGGGGAGACCAGCCTAAAGTTTGGAGGCCCTGTTGCTACACAGGACATTACAGCACTCAGATATCTGCTCATTTTGTTTAAAAGAGTTACCTCATCAACATACGTGCTCTTTTATCTCCTCTAGTTTGAAGGAGCTTCCGCCCCAATAGAGGGAACTGTCAAACCATATCCCCTTGGTTGGAAAGGAGTAGTGCTCATATAACAGATGGGAGGAAGCTAAGCTAAGCCTGCTTTCCTCCCAATTACACTTCTTTTATTAAAAATAGAACTATTTATTCAAACAGCTACCTGAATACAAATTAATCACTAGAAAACCATTTTCTAAAATAATCCTAAAAAGAGGCAGCTATGAAACTTTGGATAAGTTACTTAACCTCTCTGAATCTCTGGTTCCTTCTCTGTAGAACTGGAATTGCAGGAGTTACCTTTCAGGACGAATGTGAGGCTCAGATACATAAAACACCAAACACAAAGGGTGTCATTATTCACAGCAGTTGACGTAAACTTTAAGGAAATACAAATACTTCAGCATAACGTGATAACCCTTTCACTTAACATGAACTCATTCCAAACATCAATCTCAGTGTGTTTCTGTTCAGATCCTAGTAGAATATAACCTATTCCTTTATTCTGAACAGTGTTTGAGTTCTAGAGGTCTTACAGATTGGTACACACTGGTACACAAGTCCCTAGAGACACTTCTTTTCAGCCTTCTTTCCTTTCTAATAGGAGAAAGCTTTCAAAGCCCACCTGAAAGACAAGGCCATTTTTGTGCAAGATTCCACCCTTCAGTTCCTGTCACTTTCCTCCCCTGAAGCAATCCCTTGACCTATGCTCAGAGCACCTGCTCCCTCCTCCCCAACTGACTCTGCTGCCAACAGTTCCCCCACTGGAACCTACTTTTCCCTTTCCTGGGTTTTTCTGGGTGTCGTTCTTCTACCTCTTATGTCAGAACCATCAGATGCCTCACACCAGACCTTCCAAATCGGACTGTGGGAGTGAAGTTGGGATCACATTTTAGGCAGCCCCTTAGATGATTCCTAGGCCCAGAAAGCCTCAGAACCCTGGCCCTAAACCAGGGGCAGCATTCATGTGGGCAGAGAAAAGTGCCTGGGGTTTTAGGGAAGGCCTGTGTTTTACCACCTTTCAAGCCCTGTAACAGCATATGTGCCTCTTCACCATTGCCTGAAAAATGTCCCAGCTGGATCAACTTTAAACCTGCTTTGCACTTTGAGAAACCTAGTGCAGAAATTGGTCCCTAGCCAAGTCTAACTGCAATTCTTGTGTTGAGTTTATGGCTCAAATAACCAATACTATCAGTTAATAGGTAATAGGCTCACATCAATGATTTTCAAAAGGTAAGGCACTTGCTGTTGAAAGTGGGAGAGATTCTCTTCAGTGGCATGAAATAACAATGAGTCCAAAGTGAGGTCTTTTTCAATTCTCTATCTTCCTGATTACATCAAGGAGTTAAGCCTCTAAGTGCTGCTATGTGACTTTTATCAGCTCGCTAACATTTCCCACTCTCCCTTTGTAAATAAAGAGAAAATGGGTTTTAGGCATCAACTTTCTCAAGCAATAATATTTAACTAGAATGGAATAAACTGTATGATTTTCTTGATATTTATTTTTATTGTTTCCATCTAGGTATAATAGTGATATAAAATTTTCCTTTATTAATTTAAATATTAAACAATGAGTTGATTTAAAGAAAAATAATGGCTCAGAGAATATATGGTATGGCAAAAATCATGAAGGGTGCCAAGAAATGACTAAAGTCTTAGAAAAACTGACTAGTAGATAAAGAACTATGAGCAGATTAAAGCAGTCCTAGAATAAGATTAGAAAACAGATTTTCGTATTGTAACCCATGATGCTAAATTTTGCACACTGATGTGTTTTGCTGTTTTATGCACAAGAAGAGCAGTTTATTTAGCACTTCTTGGATACAAGATATGAGGTTCCATACCAGTTGTTTTACAGTTATAGGGGCTGGGATAAACCTTTTTCTTTTCCTATGGACCATATGCAAAATGGCAAAACCCAAGAGTTTGTTGGTTAAGGGCAGGGACTGGTTTTGCTGCTTATTAGTCTGGACAATTTTATGCATATATATATATACACACACACATACATATATATACATATATACATATATATACTATATATGCACATATATACATGCATACGTACATATATATATATGTATACTTAAAGATACATATTTGTAAACTAAGCAAAGGCACAGAACACATAGAAAGTGCTTAGTGTAGGCTTACTATTCCATTGTTATTTAAAATTAGCACTGATACTGCTCTTTATCATTTTTTATTAATAGAGTGAATCATTAGAAAAGCCACTTTCTGAGGATGCCATGTTTAAACTCTCTACAACTCCTATCTTTTAATTTTTTATTCTTCAATGGGCAGAAGAGCAATTTGGATCCCTTGACCAAAATTCTTTACCTTTCCAAAATCTTATCTCATAACCAATTATATTCGAGACCTTAGTTCTGAAGGTGGAGGTAATCCAGCATGTAAAAACAGGCTCAAGATATCTGGACTGCTGGGGACCATGGCTTCTCAGATTTCATAGACACACTAATAACTCTGCTAAGCTGACTAAGTTATAACAATTAATTCAGAATAAGTAGAAAGGAAAGTGAATTTTGTCTACTTTACTAATAATGTAGCTCTTGGGGGGAGAATATAGGGTGGGAATAGATTACTTAAATTAGTAAGTACAAGGCAAACAAGGTAGAAATTTGTAGATGATTAGGTCTTTATGTCTACTTTAAGGACCTGTGCTGTCTTATTTTTATTCAATAATGTTTTCCTCACTTTTTTTATACAGTAATGCTCATTTCTGAGATTGATCTCTTGTGTGAAAGCCTTTGATAGAACATTTTGGTTGCCATCAAATATAATCTGAGTGACAGAAATAGGTTTTGGAAAGCCAGTCTTGCTTGAAAAGAAATTAAAAATTAACAGTGTGTTTCTGTTCAATAAAGTATCAGAGAGAAATGTACTGGCCTTGCAAATGGACATGTGGTGGTCTTGAGTGAGGTCAAGAGGGTGAGATCCTCTTGGAGGCTATATATTAAATAAATGACACAGTCTATTTCCTAAAATAGGAAATCCTGGCATCAACAACATTCTGTGCCACAGTTATTCCCAAATATCTTGAACTCCTGTCACTATGCTAGATGCTTCCTTTCCTCAAAGGTAGTTTTATTACATAGATCTTGTTGCTTTTCCTTTCCAATATGCCATCCAGTTTCATGTCCATCCTGGTTTACAATAATAAATGTTCTTAACTTCAGAGATGTAGAATTTAACAAATTTTCCTCATTAGAATCTGTTAAAACAAACAAGCAAGCAAAAAACAGGGTAGATAATCCATCTGAATTCAAGGCTACTTAGTCTCTTTCATGTCTAACCATCTGAAGTAGAAGGTCTGTCTGCATCTTTAATGCATGGCATAACCCTCAGAGATGTCCCACTACACTGATTGCTTCCCACCTGGGGGACAATGGGTACAGGAAAACTTGGTTTCAGATTCTAGTTTGTTTGTTATTTTTTGGAGAATTTATATAACAGGAAATTTTGAGAAACTGCCTAAAATGTCCAAAAAACCAAAGTGGGTATCCTAGAAATATAATCAGTACATTCTGTATGGATATACTATACTTCCTTTCAGCAAAGAAAACCACTATTTTCTCAACCCTGATGTTATCAATCCTTTAGAAGTTTCCGCTGTTACACAATGGTTCATTCTGATTTTTTTATCTAAGTACTCCAAAGATAAACAAATCTCATGGGGGTCTGAAATTTTAATTTTTAAGATGCATCCATGTTTATCAAATAAATTATTAAGCTGGAAACCAAACAAGGTTGGTGAGGGCTGTCACACCTCATTTAGAAACCACATCTGGGATGGCATGAAATGTCTTTCGGACTTTAGTGGTCATGAAGCTTTGAAGAAAAGCAGTGTCCAAGGAGAAGTTCTAACCAAAGGAAAATTGGACTAAGGTCAAACCATCCTTGACTTAGTGGCTTGAGGTTGTTCCACTTTGTTTTTCTTGAGCTCTCTAGAGAGAATATGACCACATTCTTCTGCCTCTGACTACCACATGTAGAATCAGAGTTGGCAGGGGACTTGGTGGTCAGCTAGCCTAAACCTTTATTTGAGTCCCAAATTCCTTTACTGTTGTAATGATTGGCACAGAAGGTCAAAAGTACAAATGAATACCCTATGTCTAAAATGAAAGTGTGCCTGAATGAGCCAATTTGCAAAAGGTACAGAGAACTGATTTTATCAGCAGCTAAACAGTTCTCTAGATGTGAATTAGGTCACTTTGGAAATCATTAACACTTGTGTTCATGCATAAAATACCTAGACCCTTATATTTATAATATAGGTTAAAATTAAATAAATCTATAATAAACAAAATTCTAAATAAAAAAATACCCTATGTCTAAATATTTAAAAGTTAAAACAAAGCTAAAAAACAGTTAAGCAAAAACGTTGTCTTCTAACCTTGATAAAAATACCTTCACAACTACCTGGAAAACAAGGTTCAAATTTAGAATTTTCAGACACCTTAAAATTCCACTCTAGAACAGGATAAGCTAACCCTGACCCAGTCTGAGACCCTACTCTTTCAATCCCAGATCCATTTAACACTGTGTTGTGCCTTACACTAGTCCGTCCCCTTAAATTCAATACACATTACACACAGACAATTGCCCCATGGCCACCTCTCAGACTTGGATGCATGTATCTTTGAGAGAACAGATACACACAGACCACAGGCCATGAACAGAGAATTTGGGCATGGTATTCACAGATCTGTTGTACTCACCTTGTGGTCAAGAAGAGGAGGGAGGAAGAAGAGCAAAGCTAAAGGGGCATGACCAAAACTGGGCTTTCTACAGTATAGGACCCAGGGCAGGGGTCCGTTGCTCAAATACAAGGGTGATATGGTAATTTACCAATACCAACAGCTGTTAGGATATTAACTCACCAAAGAATTAAGATAACAGCATAACACTAGAACAAATTCCAGAGTCAGACAAGATTCTGTCTACAGACCTTAGCAGTCAGAATGTGCTAGGTGAGAGAGTGCAATTCCAGAACCAGAGATAGCTCCAAGATAGTGTCTGAAGTTCCCCTTCCCTGGAGACCTTAAGGAAAGTCTCTTTCTGCATTTTACATGGGTCCTATTTTAGGATCCCCAATGATTCAGAGCTCCTAGTGTGGCTCTGAGCTGAGCAGGGTCTGCCTTCAGCAACTTTCCCAAGATAGGACCCAAAGAAACAGATGTCCTACCACCTTAATGAATTTCACATCCATTTTCTGGGCCAGACCAGACTCCGTTCTTCTAAGACCCAAGATACTGGACCAGCAAGCCCAAGAGATTAGTTTATCCATGGTTCCAGGGGAGAATGTATAAACACTCTGTATTAAGTTCTACAGAGAAATAAAATATTTGGAGATTTTATATATATATATAAAGTCCATGGCATGGGGCTGCCCTAAGAAACACGAACTCAGGGCACTATCAGGAAACACACACAGTGAAGAGTCTCAGAGCAAGGGGCACACAGGTCCAGGGATGGGGCCCGAGGGCAGGAGGTGGAGTCGAGTACCAGTGTGACTGACAGCAAGATCACCAGTCAGGTGGGCGGAGTCCATAGCTTCATGGGAGCCGTGACCAGGCCTCCAGCTCAGAGCTGACTGATGAGGAGTTGAGGAAGGGCTTGTCATAAATATATATGATTTATTGTATCAAAGAATAGATAAATATATATTTATCATAAAATAAATAGATACAATGATTTATTTTAAGGAATTGGCTCACATGATTACGATGCTGGCAAGTTCAAAACCTGCAGAGTAGGACTACAGACTGGGGACCCAGGGAAGTAATGGTGTCACAGCTCCAGGCTGAAGGGAGTCGGCAAGCAGAATTCCCTCTTCTTCAAAGGAAGTCTGTCTTTTTCCTCTGAAGGCCTCCAGCTGATGGGCTAAGGCCCACTCATATCTTGGAGGATAAACTGCTTTACTCAAAGTTCACCCATTTAAATGTTAATCTCTTCTAAAAACACCTCACACCAACATCCAGACCAGTGTTTGACCAAATATCTGGATGCTGTGGCCAAGCCAAGTTGACACAACATTAACATCACAGGCTCCAAGACCAGGAATCTGCTCTTAGGTGCGATAGCAGTAACGACACTAAAAATAAGGCCCTGTTTGCCAAGTGTGACTATGTTTCTTTAAATTGTATTTGAGTCAGCCTACCTTACTACTACTCTACCTAGGAAAGTATCAGTAACCTGGGGGAAGGAAGCCAAGTAGGCCGTCTAATGATCAGAAACTCTAGGTTTTATTTCCATTCCAGACTGCTGACAGGCAGAAATGACAGCACTGAAAAGACATACTCCTTCCATGCGGTAACAGCTTTATTAGGCACGAACACATTTCCACAGGAAGAGTTTGAATTTCAGTTGTCAGGAAATCCTGTATTTGGCAAATTGGAGTGACATGTCAAGTCCCATAAGTAAAGCAAGCCAGGTTACTTATAACTATACTGATTACCTTTCCAGTCTACTTTCTGATGCCAGACCTTAAGTACTGAAGTTAGATATTAGTTGCTTACATGGTACTTCTATTTTTTTGTACTTTGCACCAAAGGGGAAAAAATGTATCTCCCCCATTTTATATATAAAATGATTAAATTTATAGTTTTGGCTTAAGTAGTTTAAAGCTTTTAAATATAAAACTTAATATACATATAAAATGGAGGAGATATTTTATTTCTATCCATATATACAATCTGTATTCACTAAGGATTCTAAGAATCCAAATAAAATTTACCACTTATAGACAACTCACATTAAAAGTCACAAGGTCTATGGTATCTGGTCATTATAAACTAACCAAAGAAGAAAAGTGAAAAAAATTGACAGGATGTGAAGTGGGAATATTAAATACAAAAATAACAGCATGGATTAAACATCAACCATATATGTCATACTCTGCCAGGCACAATATATATACATTACTTCTAGTCCTAAATACAAGTTAGTGTCATTTCTTCCAATTCAAAGGTAAGATTAAGACTGAGAAAGCTTGAACAATCTACCTAAGGTACACTGAAAATGAGTTGTTCTGCCAGATTCAAGCAGCTGTTTTCTTTGCAAAAAATGAAGGGCAGGTGTAGAAGAGACTCTTTTCAGACTGCTCTCAACTCCAGAAGTGTCAAAGAAACTCAGGGGCTTTTAGGGCCATATAAAGTAACTTCAACTCCCAGAACTGAAAAATCTCCTTAAGCAGGCTCCAGACCACCTCAAGTTTCTGGAATTTTCTGACTTTACCATAAAGAACATAATTTTTTTCCATTGCAGTGGAAATCCAACAGAAAAGACCAAATCAAGGTACAGAATCTTTTCCTATGAGCTCTTGGAAAGGTTGGCAAGCTGCAGAAGGGGAAGCCTGAGAGTGGAATTTGATGATCTGAGCTCTTCTCTCACTCCTGTCTCCCCTCCTTGGTCCAAACCGGTGACAGGGACCGATACCAAGAGCCGCCCAAACTTTTCTTCCTTCATTTATTCTTTCCTTCCCTTATTGATCTTATACTAATACCAGACATAGCACTGAAAACACTGAAAGACACAGGATGTGCCCTCAAGGAACTGGCTCTCTAGCCCTGGAGAAAAACAAATGTATACGTAATAATAATACATCTGGTTAAGTAATATAACAGTCTTATGTAATAGATAGTATGGGAACAAAGAACAGACATCAAGGTACTAAGCAATTGCCTTTCATGGGAGGAGCCTGAGAGATGTGGCTGGGTCAGGTGGTTGAAAGAGCAGCAGGGGCCATGGGACTACCCAGTGCTCTGGGCTGCTCAACCAGGGCAACTTCAGGGTAGCCTGCAGCCAAGTGGCCTCAGGGACCAGGAGGAAGTTGGGAGCTGTGAAACATCCTAGTCATCCCTTCCCTTCAGTCCAGAATTCTTGATTTAAACAGCTGCCATTCCAACAGTTACAGAGAGTGAGAACTGAGATATAGAATAGATGTTCTGCAGTTTGTATTCCATTTAGTACCCCAGGCTGGTATACCTGAGAAAATCCTTTTTCTTATGTTTTTAGAGAAAATAATTGTTCTTCCAAATAATATCTCATTTAAATCAGCTCAACTCAGAAATTTCAAATACAGCAACATGATGTCACAATGCTTTCAGAGAAGGTGTTTATCATTGAGACACAAATCATGTGTTTGTAGATAATAGTTTAAGGCAAATAATCACTGATCTCAAGAAGACTTGAGGTGGTAGAGTAGCGCCTTCCTCTGCCGTCTAGAAATGTGGGATAGAATCTGCATGAAGTTCTCTCACCAGCCTTCAGGTCCACACTGACTGAACCCTGCCAGGCTTTCATAAACCTAGCAAAGGCCTTTCTCTTTACACTTACACGTAGACAGATATATTCACAGCAAACTTAAGCTAGAGACAAATGCAGAATCACAAACAATATGCATTAACATATTTCAGATCTTTAAAGTGATTTGGTCATTACAAAATGGAAAATATATGCTGGTTTTACTTACCATGAAGGGGTATAAAGAAAATATATCTTATTTATCTCTCTGTGATTGTCCTGATGTTCTGTACCAGCCCCCTTTCCTCTGGGTAGCAGTGTGCGTGCGTGTGTGTGTGTACATGCAGGAGGAGGTAGAGATTCTGTTCCACCCAGTAGTCTCATCTGTCTCTTTAGGTAAGTTGGCGTTAGTTTAGATTATGCACAAAAATGCTCAGTCTTGTAGAGCCCTCTTTTCTCCCCCTATTAATCTCCAAGATGGCATCTTAGTATAGACACGTAGCTTGAAGTAGTTGAGAGGGGGTATGGTTCTAAGGTCTGTACTGTGCTGCCTGGTTCTTTTCTGGTCCCTTCCGTGCTGTAGCTGATCTCAGCTGCTCCCTGAGCTGACGATTCTGTGGACAAAGGCTGCTGAAAGCCACAGCTGGTGTAATTCCTAATTTATGGTCTGTTCTCTCAGCTCATCTGGGCCCAGCAATGTCTTCTGATGATTCAGTCCTTCCTCAGGCCTCAGTGGTGCTATACATCCCACCTGGGATCTGGGTGTTCTTTCCCAATGGTTTCCAGGGAAGGTGTTTGGTTCTGCAAACCCCGGAGCCCCTTTACCCTTACATGGTACCTTTCAGCAAACTTTCACCACCCTTTCCGGGGCAAGTGGGAAATTTCAAGCCTGTCTATGCCCCTTGGGAACAAGTGATCACCTGTTAAAGTTTGAATTGTGTTCCCCCAAAAGATACTTGAAGTCCTAACTCCCAGTACCTCAAAATGTGACCTTGTTTAGAAACAGGATCGTTGCTGATGTAATTAGGTAAGATGAGGTCATAAAGAAGTAGGACGGCCCTTATCTGTATGACTGGTGTCATTATAAGAAGAGGAGCCAGAGGACAGAAGCAGAAATAGATGCACTGCAGCTGCGAACCAGAGACCCCCAGGGACCGCCGGCAAGCCACCAGGAGCTGGGAGGAGCAAGGGACAGTCCTCAGCTGCCGGTTTCAGAGGGAGCATGGCCCAGCCGACACTTGATTTTGGACCACTAGCCTCCATTTCTGAGAGACAATGAATTTCCATTGTTTTAAGCCACCCAGTTTGTAGTATTTGTTACAGCAGCCCTGCGAAACTAACTCACCACCTCAGGATAGACTTAGGATCTCTTGGATCCTGTGAGGGGACCTCCTCCCAGCATCCCAAACAGGAAGCAGGACAGACCTCAGTCAAATAGTGCCCTGCCCGACCCCCACCTCCATCACCTTGCAGCCCCTGGAGGTCAGGGCACATCAGGGCACATGGCCGACTGCCTGCTTTCCACATGTCCATCTCCCGCACCTCCCGATTATGCAGCAGACACAAAGGGTCAAGCTTTCCTAGCTTCCTTTTTCCTATCTGACCCAGACACCCCTTTTCTAACATTCTATTTTAAAATCTACCAGGACTTACCTCTTGGTATGCTAAAGTAAACCAAAAAAAAAAAAAAAAAAAAGAGAGAGAGAGAGAAAGAAAGAGAGAGAAATAAATTTTTACAATACTGTCTCTCCAAAAAACTTAGCTGCATACTCAGGTATCCCACTTGGCATGTCAGAAGCTGGCTATCGACATCTCATTGGCTTTGTAATTCTAAACTTGTTGTACACTGAAGGGTCACCACGTAGCTGCAACACAAATGATATTGAGAGCAAAGAGGTCAGTCACAGAGCCATTACTCTGTGGCTTCCCTATTTGTAGACAATGTGTAACCGTGCTCTCTCTTCTCCTTGAGAAGTGAAGAAATCGTCCCGTGCCCTCTCTCCTCCAACCCATTTGCTGGTCTGCACATTTCTCTCTAGCAGTCTGGACCAGAAACAGCCTGAGAGGCATACTGTTAGCTGTGGAATCGGGATCAGTACATCTCCTTATAAACACATCTTCTATTTGACTCATTTGGTAGGTTCAACTGCCCAGTCTTACTCTGTGTCAACAGTCATGATGGGTTTTGTACTGACTGTATAGCCGTGCTCCTCCCAGGGACTCTGGAGTGGACGTCACTGGTACACTACAGCCGACAGTGTCCCTTCTGCCTTTCCAACAGAACCGTGATGTCGTTTAGGTGTCCACCCCTCTCTGACACAGTCCCTGTCCTCAGCAGCCTGGTAGGTCAAAGGGTTAGTCCATAACTTGTTCCTATGATTGGTTCTGGAGTAAGCATGTGACCCAAATCAGACAAGGAGGGCTCAAAGACCAAGAGATTTCCAGAGAAAAGCTTCCTTGTCCTCAGGGGACACTTCAAGAAGGAAGTATCCTCTATGCTGGAAGAGGACGAGAAAAGCATGTACCCCTGATGGCAGCTGTCCTGCAATTGTGAGGAAAATTGTGCTTTGGATGGAGCCTGTGATCAGCAGAGCTCAGAGATGAAACCCACCTGGGCCCATGAACTGAAAACCAGTGAATCCATCATGTCCAGTTATGTGAGTTAATAACTTTCATTATGGTTTAAACTAATTTGATGGACCTGTGATTGACAGTGTTCTAGCAGATATAAACTTTACTGGACATTTTTGAATATATACAATGTCGGAAGAAAAGCTACAGATCAGGTTAGCGTTTTTAGTTATAGATAAAGAAATAATTCATTCTGTCTGGGTGTTCTTAAAAGCCTGGGAAATTTTTCCTTATATTTCTCTAGTAGACACTTTACCTTTCTATTCAATCTCTTGAGAGCCTCATCTGCTCACACTAAGAATTGAGCATTTAATCTATAAACCCCAAAAAATGGTTATTGTGTGGTATACTCCCAAGAAGAAATTTCTTAGCTTTAGCATTATCAATAATGCATAGGTGAGAAAACAGAAATACTAAAAAGGAAAAGAATTGCTTAAGCCCACCGACACGAATCAGTGTAAAACAATTCAACAAACATGCAAAAGGCTGAGATTTTCTCTGATAAGCTAGATCCAGATTCTTCACTCTGCCAAACATTTCTACCTTAGTGATATATGAAGATTGTTACACCACCAAAGGGGAGATCTTTAGGGAGACATTATGATAGTAATTTAAAAGATTCACATTTTTTTGATGAAGCCAAGTGTGTTGGGTAATGCTTGGAATAGAGTAAGATAAATAGGCATTTTCCATTGGAAGGATATACAACCCCACTTCCTTCTAAATAGCCCCTTAAGTGCTACATCATTCTGAAGGTTTTTTCTCTTGAATGTTCTCAATTTGGAGCTCACTTAAGTCATTGGCCTGTAAGAGCTGGAAAAGGAAAGGGAGGTTGAAATACAATCAATAAGCTTCCCTTTGGTTGTTCTAAGAAGGTTAATTTAAGATTTTTCTGGAATAAAATCTGGGATGTCTTTACATTTACCTTTTTCATCTCTCCTTAGTACATTTATTATTAATAGTATCAATACAACATAAAACTAAATATTTGATTATCTTGTCAAATTGTCTTTTTTAAAAAAAACTCAAAAATATACCAGTCAGGTGAAACTCTTTCAATATGGTATTTGCTGGCATTATCCAATTATTCAAAGGGATAAATCTGGCACATTGAGGATAAGTTTACTCACATACTCTTTATTCATGTCTAGGAAGTGTAGTTTTCTGAGGCATACGGGTAACCTTAAACACTTGGACCAATTTTCCTTTGTTTGCCTAAGCCCTTGGTGTCTAACTCAAGAATCTTGGCAGCTAAAACAAGAATCGGACCCTGTATTTTCTCCCAAATAGGTAAAGTCAGGACATAAGAAAGCATGGTAACAGTAGAACAAAAGGGAAATCCTTAAAGCCCAACAACAATGCAATAGTTTCCATAGCCAAGGAAATAATTCAGAAACTCTGCCATCCTACACGCCTCTGGCACTTCTCTCCAGGGAAGTGGTCCCGTGGAGAGGGGCTGGGGCGGGGAGTGAAGATCACATGAACCGGAACCCTCTGGGAGAGACAGCCTATCTCGGAGAGCAAGGCAGAGCTCCGTATCTGTGATTTCTGACTGTAGGTCTGATTCCAGCCAGGACTTGCTGGGTGGTTTGGAATCACCCGTCATTATTAATTCCTTTATGGTTCACAAGCATAAGTCCATTCACTGAGAATGACAAATTCATTATGAAACTTTCGGGTTTCTATTCAAAACTGGGAGGTTTGGAATTAGTAATGCTAACACAAATGGTGAAACACTAACAGGCCTGGATGAATAGATACCTACCTTACTTATCTAAGCCGACGCCTAGTGAATGTAAAGCAACACAATCACTTTTACTTATTAATGTGGATGGGGACAAAGAGCTAACCTGAAGATCTCCAAGAAATAAAACTAGAAAGTTGAAGGGAGTACAATGATTTACTTATATTAATTCATCTGATTCTAGGACCAATTTTTTTGCCTTCTTTCACTGGAGTTATTTGTTCTGAAAGCACATATTGAGGACGCATGAAGGGTGGCGCAGAGCTAAGCTCTACATAACAGAGCAAACCTAAACAGAAGGTTATTATCTTCTATACTCCTAAAAGGAAGAGTGCATAACACACACTAGGGGCTTAAGGTTTGTTGAATGTTGACCAAATAATCCATAGCAAAATATAAACTGGAAATCACTTTTCCTGTTATATTTTAATTATATTTTACAGAATATTTACTTACTTAAAGTAAACAAAAAAATTCATTCTGTATGTATATACTTGGTGGTAAGATGAATACATTTTGCTATTAAAATTTGGCCAAAAAAGCACAAAATTGATAATCTATTAACAAATAATGAGCAGTTTATTTTGTGACTTTAGAATACATCAGAGACTATTTTCATGAGCATATGATTCTAAATGCAAACAAGCAACTCCATTTGGAGTGAATTTAAGATTGATCTAAAGATCTTGTTGAAGCTCTAGTGAGACACTGGGTAAGAAAGTGCTTGTAAAGAGCTTTGAGGCTTTTTATAAAGCACAGAATTATTGGAACAGAAGTGGAAGTCAGACAGGCTGAAACTGAAGTCCCAGGTCTGCTGTTTGTTGCTTGTACAGCCTTGGGCAAGTCATTTTACCCCTGTGAGTCTTCATTTTCTCATACATAAAATGGAAGATAATCATACTATCTACCTCATGCATTTTTGGTGAATGTGAAATGAGCTAATGAACAAAAGCATTTTAGCCTAGTGGCAGTTCATTGCAAGAACTCAATTAATGTTAGCCATCACCTTCTTCTCTATCTTCATCACCATCATCAGCATCACCAGAGGTGCTAATTTCTCCCTTACAGCTCATCCTACAAACTGCCAAGATTACCAAGAGAAAAAAATGAAACAGAAAAACAAAAATAAGCAGAGGTGCTGCTGAGTCACATTCTTATAATCTCTCTCCTAGAGCAATCTGCAAACTGGTCTCTTCAGGCTTGTCCTCAGACCAGTCCTCCAAGTTATCAGATTGACCCATTAGGACAGAACTCTGACCAGATCACTCCTCTAATCTCCCACGCAGTCCCCAGCTATCTATCAGGCAGGGTGTTTAGGGATAGTCTTTCAGAACAGCCCCTGCCTGCCCCTTCAGGTAGACCAGATCAGGTCAGGTAGATCAGGTAGATTTGTCTATTCCTGGCCAAATCCTACTCGGTTATAACTCAACTAAGAAACACCAAAAAGCTGAGCAACTCAGCTCAGACTCTGTTACCTCCTGGGAAGCTATGCACTCACCCACTTGTCAAATTGCTTTATAAACATACTGCACTGTGAGCTCCTTTTGGATGGGGTCCCAGGGCCTACCACAGTGCTTGGTATATTTCAGAGTCTCAAAAACTATTCCCAAATGAATGGCTAAATGAATAAATGTGTGAACAGGCATCAGATAACCAGATACAAAGCATTTAGAGTTGCTGGAGACAAATACATTCATGGGGTTTGAAGGGAACCAAAAAGTAACATTCTTTTCCCAATCAAGTTTAAAACAATGAAAAGGTATACATGGAAGTCTAACAGAAGGAGATAAAAATGTAATTTTCATTATGGACAAAGCTGATAAAGAAAGGCAAAGGTACATGACACCAGCAGACTTCCTAAAACTGTACTCGAGGACTAGGCAGTCTTCCCCACCAGTCACTGCACAGCTGCCCACTAGAGGACTTGCTCCTACACAACTTGGAGGCTAAAGGAGCAGACCAAAATGTCCAGTTCCTAAGACTGGTTGGCTCCCAACTATGCAGAGCCAATGTATTTCCCAACTGCAGCAATGTCCCTTTCTTCTGGGACAGAGTGAGTCAAGTAGGGGAGAGACGCCAAGAGGGTTACAGCAACTAATGTAACTCAGACTCGTAAACATGGAGCCAGAGGAAATTGCTCTGCTCCCTTTCCCAATATCCTTTTGTGCACTGATTGATTTAGATGCTGATGATATTTCCCACAAGTGACAGGAAAAGTGGATCACAAAGATACCCCCAAATTACCTATCAGTCAGTGGATTATCTTTTGACCTCCTTTCTCTAATTCACCCTTTTCAGTTGATCTGTGAATACAGATTGAATTATGTACTTAGATAAAATTCTTATCCAAATTTTAAAATTGCTGTGGTTCCTAAAAGATTATACCTTCCCTTTTACTTAATTAATTCAATGAAACAGGAAATACTTACTGAGACCCTGCCAAGTGCCAAACACAATAGGCTATAAAGATGAATATATTGTAGTGATCCTCTGGAATTTACATCCAGGCAGCATCTACTGGGTCTTTCCTTTGGGTAGGGAAAAGGGAATTTACAAGATCAGTCATTTTACAAGATTAAAATGAACAGAGATAAATGTTTACATTTTTTTTCTCCAATTTCCAAATGTTTTCCTGAGTAGTTAAGTGACAGTTCACCCAAAATTTAAGACATTTCTCTTCTCTTTTCATCAGCGTTAATTAGAGCCAAGAAACTAATGATAAAGGTCATAGAAACCACTGGGGACTATCTTCTCTTATTTCATACATATTGCCTCACCCCACAAAGGTCTGCAATTGTTAAAGAGAGGAACTGGGTAAAACGGTTTAGATGGGTTCTAAATCCATCACCACAACTAAAAAACAAATGAAACCAGCAGATGGATGGTTTCACCTCCCTGAATAAAGGCTGATACTTATCCCTCTCCTGTCCTGGATTCCTGGAACTTCCATTATTCTTTAAAAAAAAAAAACTTGACATCTTATATTTCTAAGAATCCTTTTTTTTAATTTAACTAGACTCTGGAAGATCACTCACATTATTTCACTGCATCTTAAACTCACAATGCTTTTTTTGTTTTGTTCTTACCTCATTTTGTCTTACATCTCCTTATTCAGAACTATTCAGAAGAAACACGGTTTAGATGTGATTCTAATTCCTGAGAGATTCAAATTCAGGGTCTAGTCCCAATTCAATTTTTTAGCCAAATGATTAAGGAGGAATTTGTAATTTTGTTAATTTTGTAATTTAGCTACAGTAAATGATATACATAAAGCCACTAAAATGTGGAGCAGTTCTCCACATTCTCAGCATTCTCCCAATTGCCAGAAAAGCAGGTTTTCTTCTTCCTCTCATTTCCTTACATCTATTAGCTTAGTAGTAGGAGCATGAAGTAAATTATTTTAACTTTTGAAAAATATTTTTGAAATCCAACATTTTTTTCATTAACTTATAGCAGATAGACTTATTGCAGTGGTAAGAAAAATATGTACTATTTGGATATGCATAAATCCTCTGTTTCTGAATATCATGAATAAGGAGAAATAACAAAAAAGAGGCAACACATCCAAGAATCTAAGAATATCATTGTCAGCCTGAAGGGCTGTGGGATACTCAACTATTAACTATATTTTCATGCCTTTTGTCTATATTTGTTTAAAAAAAAAGGAAAAGAAAGGCATCATGACGTGGTTTTTCATTATCCATTTATCTGTTCAGAATCTACAGGAGATAGGATAAATAAAAGGAAACTGAAGACAATAGAATTGCAAATTTTAGGAGGACTTTTCTATATCACTTTGCATATGCAAAAAGGTTTTTAAATTTAAAACCAAATTTCCACTGCATTGTTTAATACTTACACAAAGCAATGTGTATTAAATATTGAATGGATTTTTAAAAAGACTTTTCATGTATTGAAAAGATTCATTATTGGGCTTTGAAGATAATATTCATTTAATAAAATACACAGTATTTCTTTTGCTCAAAGCTTTTTGAAGCCATGAAAGGAAAAGAGATTTTCCCAGGAGCAATGATAGCACATTTCTAGGGTCAATCATCTAGAAGAGTCCCTTCTGCAGAAATTTTCTCAGAGCCATCAACTTAAATCCATCTGGAGAAGCTGTCAGTAATCCTGTAATAAAACCCTGGCTCTATAACATACATACCCCTATAATACCCCTTGGGGGATCCATTTTCATAGTATGTTTGCCCTGCATTTAATATGTCCCAATACCCAGTATTGCTGTATTGCTTAAGGCTACATTTAAATAAATGCTGATTGTTTCATATGAGAATATGCAGAGAGGGATATCTGTATCTGTCCATCTATCTGGGGAGATATAGAGATGATATGGATGCTATGAATATAGATATAAATATAGATATGTATGATATGTATGTGGATATATCCCAGGTTAAAAATATAAAGTTCAAGGTGGGAATATGTAAATTCACAAAGACTAGTTTCACCAGTAGGATGTTGTACTACCTCTAATATTCATATACGGTTGACAAACCAGTGTTAATTATTAGGGAACCACATAGATGGCATGAGCTACCCTTTAGTATAAGTAGGTATGTCAGGGAGAATTATTCCCTCTAATCTTTGTAGCAGGCATGAGAACAGTTCTATGGTGCAGCTTCCCACAACGCTGGCTCCGGAGTCACGCCTTTGACCCTGCAGTCTTAGCTGTAAGCTCTACGCTGATCAAGTCCATCTCTTGTCTGAGCCCTACCAAAACCAAAACCTCGAAGGCCTGTCCAGGCACACCTTCAACACTGCCAACAAGCCCCGCAGCTCCCACCACGGTCCAGTTCTTTCTACCAGACACACATTAATCTACACTAAATCATCATCTTTTAACTGAATCCAACCATCTTTTCAGAATTTATTGTTCACTTGTAATGCTATGAAATTTGTAAATTTAAGATGCTTTATGTATTTATTAAGGAGAAAAAACAAAGAACAGCAGGAACCATACCATAGTCACAGTGAATATTTTACGATTGCTCCACCCCTGCACCCTTCCATTCTCAGTCCCCAGAGGAAGACAGCATTAATTTTAGTGCCTTTTTTGACACAGAGGCTTTTCTTCTGCTTTTAACAAAAATCAGATGGTGAAACCTATACTGGTTTACAACTTGCTCTTTTCACTTAAAACTTATTCAGGCCGGTGTATTTAGATTTACCTCATTCTCATATTATTCCATTGTATAGATAACCCATAGTTTACTTAACCATTACTTTCTGGGTGGTTATTTTGGTTTTTTAACATTGTCCTGTCCCAAACAAGGCTGCAGGAAATATCTCTGCACATATAACTTTACGTACTGCTGCTATCATTTCTTTGTAAGATAGATTTTTAGAAGTGAGATTGCTGGATCACAGGGTATCCTGTGAAGAACTTTTAATAAATCCTGTCAAAATTCCTGGGATTAATTTTGTACTTCACTTTGCCTTTGTACTAACCTTCTCCTCTGTAGACTCCCACTCAAAATCGATGGAAACTTCCTTTGTCATATCATCTTGCCACTAGATCCCGACCGGACATCCTCCCGGCTACATTTGGTAGATACTATTTAGATCCTAACATGCTTGGAGACTGACTTTAGCTTCCTAGCTGGTTTCTGTATATCTGGCCCCTCATTCTACACACTACAGCCTTATTAATCTTCTCGAACCTTGGCTCATGTATGTCACAGCTCTACAAGCTTCCGTGAGTCCCAATGTCTAAAAGATGAACCTTAGCCAGGCATTCAGATCCTTCACGATCAAGCTTCAGTCTTTCTCATTTTATCCTTATTTGTCCTCTTTAAAATTTGAGTGAGAGTGAGGGGTGGGCAGGAAAATCTATCATGAGCCACACACTCTTAGGCCCTTTCTCAGGCCTTAAATATTTTCATCCTCATCAGCTTTGGACGAGGGGAAACTAATGGCTTTGGGGAGACAATTTACTCTCTGCCACAGAGCTGTAGCATCTTGAGTTGTGATTTCAAATTTAGTGTATCGGACATCAAATGCATGTTCTTACTATCACGCCGTTCTTAAGTAAATATTTACTTGACATATACTTTCTGCAGAACACTTTCATTACATCCTATAGAGGATTAAAAATGTTTAAAGAATGGCACATCTGATCATGGCATCTGCCTCTGGGCAGTGTGCTTTGTGCCATGTGACCTTGCCCCTGGCAGTAGCTGGTTAAAACAATGGTGGGCATCTATTCCGGTTACCTATTGCTAACTAACAAGCCATCCCAAAAATCAGAGGCTTAAAACAGTGAAGCGTGTATGTTGCTCAGAGATCTGTAACTTCAGTAAGGCTCAGAGGGGATATCTTGTCTGTTTTACTCAGCCTCAGCCAGGGTGCCTTAAAGGCCAGGACTGGGAATCTTATGACATCTTGCTCACTCACTGGTCTGGAGGCTGGCGCTGGCCATGTCCTCAGGGTGAACTGTAGCCTGTAGTCATCCCCCTCCCTCATGGCATGGGACATGGGTTCCCAGCACGAGAATCCCCAAAAGCTGGACAGAGGGTGTTTTCACTGTTGGGACTTAGTTTTTGAAAGCACATGGTATTACTTCCACTGCAGATAGAGGCCCTCCCAGACCCGAGGAAAGGCACTGAGGATCCCACCTGATGATGAAAGACTTTGCAGAAGGAGCGGGCGACCATCCTCCGAATGCAGTTTGCACTGGCACCTGTGATGTGCCGGTGAGCTCTCATAGGAAGATAATCCAGGACAGTCAAATTCCTTTTCAAGTGGAAACAACCTCAGAACAACTGATAGACTAACATAGCTGCTGGAGATTAATCTGGAAAGACATAATGGGGAAAGAGGAGGGGAACATGATAAAATATGTATTTGTAAAGTTCTGATCCAGTAAAAAGTAGGAGTAAGAACCCGAGTTCTGGTCACTTTTCCACATATCCCCAACAGAGCACAGCACCAAACACACACAGATACTCATACACGTTACATGAAAAATATATGAAGGACTGGAAAGAGGGAACAAAAAGGAGGTGTGAATTATGGGGGAACAATGAGAATCTACTGGAAAAATATGTTGAGTTTGGGTTCCAGGGATACCTCTTCACTGAGATGTCTAACAAGCAGTTAGTGAGGTGGGTCTGTGGCTCAGAAGAGAGAACAACAGTTAAGGAAAGGGCTTAGAAGCCACGGACAAAGTAAAGGATAGGCAGGATGAGACTGCCAATGAGGAGCAAGCAGAGGAAGACCAATGACTAAAGCACCAGCAAAATAATGAGTAGTTAATACTATGGTTCCAAGTCTGAGCCCCTGAACTGGGTGTGTGTAATACCTGCTTCATCCCTTAGAGCCCAGTGTTTTCTTAGGTTTAGCTACTTAACTCTCTGTACCTCAGGATCCTGTTATAACATTGCTGTAATAATAAAGCATCTTCACAGGACCTTGTATTGAGAACAAAGGATTGCAAAGTATGTACAAAAGAGCCTAGCACATACTGAGTAATCAATGCATACTAATTTTCATGACTATTATCATTTTTTTTAACATCTACAGTTGAGGAATAAGCAGAGGAAGAGCTAGAGAATAGCACTTGGCGTTCAGGCCTTATGAAGTCCTTTATAATAGTCCTGCTGATGGATGGCTGCTGTTATATTCATTACTGACTTGCCAAACATCAAAGAGTCGCTGATTGTTAATAGAGGGGATAACACGGTGTAGTATTTCTGTACCAATATTTCACAAAGTCTGTGCATTTAGGAGTGGCATAGTAATATGTGTGGTGTCAAAAACAAAAATATGTCTGGAGGTCCTAGCCATGGCAATCAGACAACACAAAGAAATAAAAGGCATCCAGATTGGTAAAGAAGAAGTTAAACTGTCACTGTGTGTAGATGACACGATATTGTACATAAAAAACCCTAAAGAATCCACTCCAAAACTACTAGAACTAATATGTGAATTCAGCAAAGTTGCAGGATTCAAAATTAATACACAGAAATCTGTTGCATTCCTATACACTAATGATGAACTAACAGAAAATCAGAAAAACAATTCCATTCACAACTGCATCAAAAAGAATAAAATACCTAGGAATAAACCTGACCAAGGAAGTGAAAGACCTATTCTCTGAAAACTACAAGACACTCATGAGAGAAATTAAAGAAGATACCAATAAATGGATACATCCATGCTCATGGATAGGAAGAATTAATATTGTCAAAATGGCCATCCTGCCTAAAGCAATCTACAAATTCAATGCAATCCCTATCAAAATACTAACAGCATTCTTCAACGAACTAGAGAAAATTGTTCTAAAATTCATATGGAACCACAAAAGACTCCGAATAGCCAAAGCAATCCTGAGAAGGAAGAAAAAAGCAGGGAATATTACGCTCCCTGACTTCAAGCTCTACTACAAAGCCACAGTAATCAAGAGAATTTGGTACTGACACAAAAACAGACCCATAAACCAATGAAAAAGACTAGAGAGCCCAGATATAAACCCAAGCATATATGGTCAATTAATATATGATAAAGGAGCCATGAATATATAATGGGGAAATGACAGCCTCTTCAACAACTGATGTTGACAAAACTGGACAGCTACATGCAAGAGAATGAAACTGGATTATTATCTATCCCCATACACAAAAGCATACTCAAAATGGATCAAAGACCTGAATGTAAGTCATGGAACTATGAAACTGTTAGAAGACAACATAGGCAAAAATCTCCTGAATATAAACATGAGCAACTTTTTTCTGAATGCATCTCCTAGAGCAAGGGAAACAGAAGTAAAAACAAACACATGGGACTACATCAAACTAAAAAGCTTCTGTATAGCAAAGGACACCATCAACAGAACAAAAAGGCATCTTACAGTGTAGGAGAATATATTTGTAAATGACCTATCCGACAAGGGGTTAACATCCAAAATATATAAAGAACTCACATGCTTCAACACCCAAAAAGCAAATAACGTGATTTAAAAATGGGTGGAGGATATGAACAGATAATTCTCCAAAGAAGGAATTCAGATGCCCAACAGGCACATGAAAACATGCTCCACATTACCAATTATCACGGAAATGAAATAAAAACCACAATGAGATATTACCTTACACCAGTTAGAATGGCCAGTATCAAAAAGACTAAGAACAACAAATGCTGGTGAGGATGTGGAGAAAGGAGAACCCTCCTACACTGCTGGTGGGAATGTAAGCTAGTACAACCATTGTGGGTAGCAGTATGGAGGTTCCTCAAAAAACTAAAAATAGAAATATCATTTGACCCAGGAATTCCACTTCTGGGAATTTACCAATAATATAATTTCTCAGATTCAAAAAGACATATGCACCCCTATGTTTACTGCAGCAGTATTTACAACAGCCAAGATATGGAAGCAATGGAATACTATTCATCCATAAGAAAGAAACAAATCCTACCATTTGCAACAACATGGATGGAGCTGGAGGATATTATTCTCAGTGAAATAAGCCAGGCAGAAAAAGACAAGTAGCAAATGATTTCCCTCTTTTGTGGAGTATAACAATGAAGCATAACTGAAGGAACAAAACAGCAACAGACTCATAGACTCCAAGAAGGGACAAGCGGTTACCAAAGGGGAGGTGTGGGGGAGGCTGGGTGGAGAGTGGGTTGAAGGGGACTGAGGGGTATTATGATTGGCACACGTGGTGTGGGGAGTCACAGGGAAGACAGTGTAGCACAGAGAAGGCAAATAGTGACTCTGTGGCATCTTACTATACTGTTGGGCAGTGACTGCAATGGGGTTTGGGGGGACATGATAACATGGGTGAATGTAGTAACCATATTGTTTTTTCATGTGAAACCTTCGTAAGAGTATATATCAATAATACCTTAATAAAAAAATTTTTTAATAAATAAATAAAATTTTAAAAATTAAAAAAATAAAAAAATAAAAAACAAAAGTATGTTCTATACTTAAATAAATTAGGGAAATGCTAGATTATACAAAATTAAATAGACATTCTCTTAAATACATATGCTAATTTGAGCAACAGCTTACTGGGAAGGGGCTGTAGAGAACACTATTTCCTAAACTGCTTTCAGGGTTTTTTTTTCCTTTATATCACTTTTATTTTATTTTTGGATGATACTTTTTCTTTTTTAAATTTTTTATTCAAATAAAGTTGATATGCAATATTATATTGGTTTCAGATATACAACATAGTGATTCAATAATTATATATATTACTAAATGTTTATCACAGTGAGTGTAGTTACATCACCACACAAAGATTACATTATTGGCAATATTCCCTATGCTGTACTTCCATCATTGTGACTAATTTATTTTATAATTAATTTGAAGTTTTCACCTTTTTATCCCCTTCACCACCCATCCCCTCAACCTGTCCCCTATGGTGGCCAAGAAAGAGTCTGTCTTCTGTGTTCATAAGTCTATCTCTGTTGTGTTTGTTGGTTTGTTTGTTTGTTTTTTTAGATTCCACATATAATTGAAATCATATTACATTTGTCTTTGGCTATTTCATTTAGCAAAACTTTATAGGTATCATTCTGCTCAAAATATGTGTAGAACACAACTTCTGAATGTTAGTCAAGAAGAATCTCTTGGGAAACTTCTTAAAAATACGTATTACTGAATCCACTTCCACAGATTCTGATTAGAAAATCTATAGTGGAAGTAAGAAATCTGCAGTTTTGAAAAGCTCCCTGGTGTGGCCTTGTCTCCCAGGCCACTGGGAAGAGAAATTCAAAGCCTCCCATAATTCTTCTCTCTTTTTCTTTCTAATCTTATCTTAGAAAAGTGGCTTCTGAAAAAGACAGGTAGCAAAGTAAAGGGGTGGGGAGAGGTTTTCTGCTACCAAGGAGATGAAAAAATAGAACATCAACATTCATAAATGCTTCTATTGAGTCAGCGTCAAGAATAATAGGTCCCAAGCACTCATGGAAATCTAGAATTTTCTGTAAAAACCTGGAAACTCTCCATGTGACCATTTACAATGTTTCAAGAAAGGTGTTTGCACTCAAAGAACAAAGAATAATCGATAATGTATCTTAAGTTAATGAGGACAAATATTCATCAAACAAACATGATGGTTACCTATGTACCTCCTATGCTTTCAAAAACCTTCAGATAGTCAAGGATGAAAGCAAGTGATTTGATTACCATAAAAAATTTAACTAGGGAAATGTAGTTGTAGGCTTTACATATGAAGAAATTCAAACTACTGCCCCATGAAATTAGTAGTCATCTCACAGATTTCCAAGAATTCCCAACAGAATTTGGAGGCAAAGTCAGATTAGAATTTTTTTTAATTTACTTAGAACTAATACCTAACACTACGAGGATAGTTGTGTTCTCTATGTGCTGTTTAAAATTTAATTTGGACAGTCTCCTTAACCGAGATTTACTTGGAGACCAATCAAACCTAACAATATACTGACCTAAAAGATGTATTGTTCAATCTAACCTAAAGGAGATTGTCTTAGAATTATTTTGGAAAGGAGATAATTTTTCTTGTAAACATCCTGTCTAAGAAGAATTCAGCAAAGAGAGAATGGCTTATCATATTTCTGTTTTAACAGTCTGCTTTAAAACTTTTATGGTAAAAATAAAATAAGATAAAAGCATGACATCACTTCCCGGCTTCTCTCTACAGACTCAAACAAATTACTCATTTTATAGGTCTGGCAAGATGGGTTTCAGTTGTGGCCGATCTCTGCCTTTCCCATCACCCGTGGCACATAGAGGGTGGATGAGGATAAACTGCTCTGTGAGAGGCCACACATGCTGCTCTCTTCCAGACTGAAGAAAGACTAAAGAGACGGGACCTCTCCATGCCACACATCATCCTAGATGGATCCTATAAAGCTCTTAATGGGAAAACTGATTAAGCTTGAAAGGAGTTTTTGTGAATTCGATGATACTCTCTGATTTTTTCAACGATAATTTCAATGATTTTGAATAATAATTTCCTGATTTTGATCCTTATATTGTGGTTATCTGGGGAATGTCCTTGTTTGATAGGTTACTCACTGAACTATTCAGAAATGATGGGCACTCAGGTGGAGAAAGACAAGTACAAAATGATTTCACTCATTTGTGGAGTATAACAACAAGGCAAATGGAAGGAACAAAACAGCAGCAGACTCACAGACTCCAAGAAGGGACTAGCAGTTACCAAAGGGAAGGGACTGGGGAGGGTATGTGGGGAGGGAGGGAGAAGGGGATAAAGGGGCATTATAATTAGCACTCGTACTATAGGTAGGTCACAGGCAAGGCAGTACAGCATGGAGAAGACAAGTAATGACTCTGTAGCATCTTACTATGTTGATGGACAGTGACTGCAATGAGGTGGGGGGGACTTGATAATATGGGTGAATGTTGAAACCACAATGTTGCTCATGTGAAACCTTCATAAGATTGTATATTAATGATATCCTTAATTTAAAAAAAAAAGGAAAGAAATGATGGGCACTGTGTTTAAAACTTGCTCCCAAATGGTTCCAGAAAAATTGTTCTTTGTGCTATTGTTGCAGCTTTTCTGAAGTTTAAAATTATTTTAAAGTTAACATTATTAACATTAGCTTTTTTTAATTTAAATTTTTATTTTCTTAAATTCTTTTTTTAATTTACTACAAAATCGTATTCTATGTCATCAGTGCTAGGCTAATTAACATAAGCTTTTAAGAAAGAATACATTTATTTTATTGTTTGTGTTAGTTTATTGTTGAAATTTTCAGGTTTTCTAAGTAAACTATAATATCATCTGAAAATAATTTTTTCTGCATCTCGTATAGTGTTTATACTAATAGATTTCCTAATACTGAATGATCCTTGCACTCCAAAAATAAATACCACTTGGTAATGGTATATTTTCTTAAAGTGGTGTTGCATTCTGTTATCTAATATTTAATCTAGTATTTCTGCATGTTATGGGATTATTGCTGTAAATATATTTGTGTGTTAGAATCACATCCCTCCGTCCTGTTTTTAGGAGAACAACCTCCATGAAATGGAGCTAGGAGGTAGCAGAAAAATGTGATGGAGAGATACAAAGACCCAACTTTAGAGTCATATAGACATTTTGGAGGTTGCTGGCCTCCCTCCCCTTTCTGACTGAGTGACCTTGGAGAAGTTATTCCTCCTCTTCTAACCTCTGCTTTCTTACCTGTCAGAGAGGAATACCTGCTACAAGTGGCATGAGGATTAAATGATGTCTGTAAAGACTTCAGTACAGTGTCTTGCACAATGTAAGTGCAAATAAACACTGGGATATTTTATTATAGAGAAGTATTTTTCTTCTGCTGCTTTTCACTTTATAAAAAAGTGGTGTTAGGATATATGTGACCAGATATCATTGTTTCCTCAGGAGGCACTTACTCTCCCAGTTTAAGTGGTCTTCATTTTACTGTAATAACTGAGCACAGAGGCAATTAAGCAAACTTAAAGTTAGTGGTCCAGGTTTGTATTTTATCCCCTCTTCCACAGTTAGCCTGTTTCTGTCTAGAGGTTTGAATGTGAACAGTAAGCCTTGATGAGTGCCAAGTGGGGACAGGAGGGAGCCTGTGAAAGGAACAGAAAGGGAAGATAAAATGTCCTGGACCCCAACTACATGCCAGAGACTAATTTAGGCATATCTGCAGTTAGTCAGCAAGAAAAGCTGAAAGGTAGCATTAAGATCTCAAAATCTGAGAGAGCCATGAGCATTGTCACTCTGCCTAAGAGTTGAGATTAGCTACCATTATTTTCTTCTCACCCATAACTTCTTCAGATAGAGGACAATGGAGCAATGCGTTGTCTCTGGGTTGAGCTCTTAGCTCCTTGATCTCTTAGTGAGTGTTCTGAACATGGGGAAATTACTGTGTACAGGGGAGCAGTCGTGCCTCTAGGATTCCTGAGTATGGAGGAGGTAAGGAAAGTACTAATTTATTGATACATTTATTCTACAACTCTTCCTTAAGGCTGAAGAAATGAAAACTCTGTCTTCCTCTCCAAGGTTGGTGAACAAACAATGTCCTGGGAGAGAGACTGGAGCTTGTGTTGAACCCATACAGTTCAAGAGAAAAGCAAGCCCTGTGGGAGATAGTATAATGCAGGTATTAAGGAACAGGCCCCAGGCTGACACAGCTCTAGGTCTACATTTTGTCTCTTTTTCTTGCTGTTGTCTTTGGACAAGTTCCTTATGTTTTCTGAGCTCTAATTGTACTGTTTGTAAGTTGAGGAAAAAATAACTAATATGCATGAGTTTGTGGCAAAGATGAAATGAGATAATGGAGGTAGAACACTTATTATAGTGCCCAGCACGTGAATCCTACAAGATAATGGCTATTATTATTATGATCTGGTCATCAGCAGTATTTTTCAGTTCCTGGGTCTGTTGATAATCCTTTCCTCAGACCTCAGGCTTCCTTTTTTAAAATGGTTTACTGAGAGGTAACTCCTATACCATACAATTCATCCATGTAAACGTAGAATTCAGTGGTTTTTAATATATGCACAGAGCTGTCCACAGTCTAATCTTAGGACATTTTTGTCAATCCTAATTAAGAAACCCCACGCCCATCAGCAGCCATTCCCCATCACTCCTCTACCACTCTACCCCCACAGACAGCTCTAGGCAACCACTGATCTGCTTTCTGTCTTTATGGACTTGCCTGTTCTGGACACCTCATAGAAACAAAATCATGCACTATATGATCTTTTGAACCTGGCTTCTTTCCCTTAGCACAATGTTTTGACGTTCATCTATGTTGGAGCATGTGTCAGTACTTCATTGCTTTTTACAGCCAAAGAATACTCCATTCTATTTTTCCGTTTACTTGTTAAAGGATATCTAGGTTATTTCCACTTTTTGGCTAGTATGAATAATGATGATATGAACATTTGTATTCAAGTTATGTATGAACATATGTTTCCATTTCTTTTGGTGTATATACCTGTGAGTGGAATTGATGGCTTTTATGGCAATTCTATGATTAACTTTTTGAGAAACTGCCAGATTGTTTTCCAACGTGGCATTTTATATTCCTATAGGCACTTATGAGTACCCTCTCCTACCCTTATATTATCTGTCTTTTTCATTATAGCCATCCCAGTGGGTGTGAAGCGGTACCAGATTTTGGTATTGACGTGCTTTTCCCTAATGATTAATCATGTCCAGCATCTTTTCACAGGCTTACTGGCCATTTGTATATCTTCTTTGGAGAAATATCTATTCAGAGCCTGTGACCATTTGAATTTTCAGTTCTTTTTATAGTCTGAGTACAAGTCTTCTTTTAGATATATGATTTGCAAATACTTTCTCCCCCTCTGTGGGTTATCTTTTCCCTTTCTTGACAGTATTATTTGTAGCACAGAAGTTTTTCAAGCTTCCTTTTAGTATAACTTATGGACAGCCATATTTCAGCATTTACCTCCTACAAAAATGACAAGCTTATCAACTTTCAATGGAAGAGTTGACTTTGTACTTCATTAACAAAACTGAGGCCGTATGTATGTAAAAATCCCCTCTTTTAACCTTTCCTGCTATATAGGCTTTGCTCTATCAGGGAACCTACCCTCATCTCCTGTGCTCTACTCCCTTGGAAGGAGGAGCACTTCTGGACAAGGCCAGCCCTCCACCTGGGTTCTTGGCTCTAACCTTACTCTCTCTCCCAGGACCTTGCTCCATCACTTGAACCCCCTCTCCTAGATCTTCACCATTTCTCTCTCCATCTTCCCTCAGCCTATGAACCAGCCGGCTCACACCCTTCAATTTTTTAGGAAAAGCAAAACTTCTCATGATCTGCATCTTCCAAATACTCAACTCTAGCCATGATCTCCACCCCATACTTTATTTGGGTGTTCTGCAGATTTATTCCAACTCAACATGTCCAAAACTGAATTCCCCGCCTCACTCCACATCTGCTCCACTCCTGTATTTCCATTCTCAGATAATGGCCCCATCATCCACCACTGACCCACTCATACGAGACTCCCCCCTGCTCCAACCTCTTAGTGCCAATAAATTTGGCTTGGTGACATATGTATACATCTCACAGTCTTGTTATCTTAAACAAAGATCTCACACATCACACCACATCACACAAGAGTACCCTACGTGCACCTCCTAGTACCAATAAATTATCTTGGCCTAGTGACATATGTATATATCTCACAGTCTAAACCTTGTTATCTTAGACAAATTCCCTAGTTTAGTTTCTTAGCATCTATCCTTTGAAATATTGTATAGACATCTTACTGGTCTTTCTGCCTCCATCTCTGCCACCATTAAAATCTACCCTCCTTAATATATCAAGAGCAATTTAAACAAAACCTGATACTTTCTCAGTATATGAGCTAGTGACTTTTGATAGCTCTCTTATCCTTCCTGAGCCTCAGGCTTCTCATCTGTAAAATGGGAATGATAATACTGAGTCTTGGAGTCACTGTGAAAATCAAATGAGATGTATTTGGCAGAGTAGGTGCCCAATGAATGGAATCCCTCCCATGACGGTGGGGCCACACCATCTCCTGGGGTGCCCCCTGAATCTGCAGAGAAAACTGGGCCTCTGAAAGCTGTGGGAGGCCTGACTTCAGTCAGGAGCTCTTAAGACAAGGACATTGGCTTCCTTTTCTATAATACGAGATTCTGTAAAAATCAGAAGAAATAATAAGGACAAATTACCTAACAAGTTGGCTGGCAAATAATAGTGTAGGATGAAAAACAGAAAATGAGCAACCGCAAACCCCAAGCAAAACAAGTACACCGAGAAACAGTTTCTTCCTTTCATCTAAGCACTGCCCTTTGCTTGGTTGCTGGCATGTGCTCTTTAATCTGTAATAATTCCACCGAACATGTGCTTTTGTTGATGGTGGTTAGTTTTGTCATTCCAAAGGGTAGTCAGCAGTGGGATTATAGGGTAAACTAGGATGTCTGTTTTTCAAATTCAGCAGTAGTTAGTGTTCCAGATGTTAGCTCTGTTGACATTCAGATTTCAGAGGTCACCGAAGCTTCCCAATCATGGAACTTCTCTTTTCTTGCTAAGTACAGGGCTGGCATCCATCCCAGTTCTCCTTTGAGATTCAGCAGAAGATCCTGATGGAGGAGGGCAATATCCAGAGAGAGGAGCCAATGGAGGAGGAAGGTGATGGCGGTCAACATTTTGGTGAGCACTCCCAGTGTGCACTTCATGCTCAGAAATTTTCAATAAATAGTAACGAGTACCCATCCTTCACCACACATACTATGGCATTTTCCTTCATAAACCCAGGAGTCCAGGGTTTAAGCAAGCGCCAGGAAGACAGCCTGAGGCTGGCAATCTTGCCTAGAGCTTTAGTCATGTGCCTACTTACCTCACTGAATTCATGTTGAGGTTTTGTTTAGACCAGATGTTGAATGACAGGCAGGCCAAAGCAGCTGGTGTGGAGAGGTCTTTTACAGTGACTCAGTCATTCAGAAATCAAAGCTCACACAGACAGGGGTGAGATGGGATGCAGAGAGAAAGGCACCTGGTTGCTAGGTTCTCTAGAAGAGCAGCTGATCCTGCTGTCTCCTTCCAGGACAGATGAGGCTCCAACCCAAATACTCCAAGTCACAAGGCCTATCAGGCAGGCTAAAGTCTTTGCAATGTGCTCCCCCACATTCAAGACAGAATAAATGGACTTGTGAAATGTATACTTTCCTCATTACTTTTTATTATGCCTCAGATGTTCAGGTAACTGAGGACAGGAGAGGGGGTGCTCAGGGATAGGCTGGGACCAGGTGTCAGTTAACCTCATTAGTACTTCCCTATGACCCACCAATCATCTCCACATTGCAAAGTCCTCTTCTAAGAAGGAAGGGTGGTATCAAACTAGATTTATTTTCACTTGTTCACTGTGCTAAGCTTCAGACACAAGAGTTAAAATAGAAAGGTCCTGTATTACTGAAAGTTCTCCAGAGAAACAGAACTAATAAGAGATAGATAGACATAGATGATATAGATATAGGTATTGATATTGACACATAAAGAAAGAAAAAGAAAGAGAGAGAGAAGTGGATTTATTTTAAAGAACTATCTCATGGGGTGTGGGGTCTGGCAGGTCTGAAACCTAGGGTGCGCCTACATGCTGGATTGGCACCTAACCAAGACTGAGGATGGAGTCGGGAAAAGCTTTCTGGAGAGTGTGTTTCCTGACCCGACTCTGGCAGGCTATGAAGGAAGAATGGAATGAATGCGACACATGTGAATACTGGCAAGTAATGTATCCTGACTGAAACTGGCCCTCCTTGCCAGGGGAGAAGAGGGAAATGGTGAGCTACCAAGTGGAAAAACAGCCTAAAGTTACCACATGACTTATTTTTTGTTTTGTTTATTTATTGAATGCTAAACCAAGGATTCTGGATTTCTTTCATCCTAAAGCCTTGATGTAGTCACTAAAGAATTCTTAAGCATTGACGTGATAAGATTAGATTTTCAATATTTAAGACAAATTCATGTAATTATTCAACAAATAGATTATAGTGTATGTCACGTATGAAGTGCTGTGAGAGGCACTGTGCATATAATGGTGAGCGACACTGAAGGGTTCCTGACCTCACACTGTTTAGATTTTAGGAAAGAGATGAGAAGAGAAAGAAAAAAAGGACAAGTACAATAATTACAAATTTTAATTAGTACTATTGAGACCAGACAATTGATTTGGAAGCTTATAGTTCCAACATCTACCTCCCCCTGTCCCACCAGGCCATCACATCCCCACCATAAGTACAAATCTGGGTGTTGAGTTATCACTCCGCAACCAATCCCTCCCGCCCAAATACACAAGAGTCTTGGATTTAATGCTTCCTGACTCTATTTCCCTTCCCGACTCTAGCTTACCCTTTAACTCTTCCATCTTCTGTTGTCTTGGGTGGGCCTTGTCTACCACAAACCCAGTGCCCCTCCAGCTCCAGGCTTAATGAAACTTCCTCGTTCCCTGACCCTTGGCCTTGTTCCTGGCCCTCCCTCGGGATGGAAGTTAAGAATTCCAGGTTATAAACGAAGGCAAAGAGAATGGAAAGAAGAGCCCCAGTGACAGATATTTAAGAGGTAAAAGCAATGGTTTGGCAATGGACTTGTAACAGGGGCTGGGGGAAAATGAGAGACTGAAGAGTTTCCACATTGGGGTTTGGATGACTGAGGGTTTGAATCACTCCTTATAGGGGGAAATCTTTATTTAGTTACAGACTATAATAAAGGTGCACATCGGGGAAGGAGACAGTGATTTGGGCATGCCAAGTCCACTGTGCCCAGGGGACATCCCCGTGAAGGTGGACAGTATGTGATCACCATCTTCTCCCATGTGCCCCCTTCAAGCCTCTTTTCTTGTACAGAGGATTGTGGCAGTTGGAATGGAAAACAAGAGATTGATATTTCCAATAGGATTAAAGTGTTCAACTATTGACATAGGCAAAAAGATTTTAACATGAAATGCTAGTAGGCTGTGAGAGATAAAACTTTCTTTAGAGAACTAATTACCAGTGAATTATTTATTAGGGGTAATGTTGCCTGTCCCCCCATATGGATCCTTCAAAATTGCCTGTGTAAGGTTGATTCCTCCTGAGTAGTCACTTTGATACACTTCCGGAGCCAGATAGGATGAGGGACAAAACTAGCTACACAACAGGAAAACAATGAACCCCTCTGGGCTTGTCTTGATTACATTCTACTTCCTATCAATGCTTAACAGACTCGGGGAATGAAAAGCACTGCAGTTGCTGGGGCTCCTCAGACCTTATCTTTGCTCTTGGGAGAGGGAACAGAGAGTCACAGAAAGCTCTGCCTGCAGGCATGATCGGGAGAGAAATGTCTCCTTCAGACATATCCTCATCTGCCTCCTTGACTAGCAAATTCATTTCAATATATGGAACTTTCCTCCTGTACATTGTTGGACTGAGAAGCCTTTTATAAGCTGACTTTAACATTAATGTTAAAGCTATAATATATCCAACTATCCAAGTGAAAGTTCTGGAGCTTTTTATGTCAGTCTTAAAAATATATCAATACCTTGGAAATAGACCTCTTGAAATGAACAATAAGAGAAGGATCTTTTAAATAAAGTTTCTTTCTGTTTTCATTTGAGAAACAGTGTATTGATTTTGATCATCATCTTTAGGCATATTTGTAACTCATAAAAACTGATTCTTGAGGATGGCCAGACATTCTAATGAGTCTAATGAAAGAATGGTGCTTGTCATAGACATCACTATCTGTGTCTTGGAAATAAAACCTTTCATTTAGAACTTATTGAGCACTGATACTAAATCTAGGCAGAGCTGAGTGCTACATAATAAGTATTTTTATTAGCTCACTTAACAACTCCCCTGAGAGAAACAGTGCAATTATCCCCATAATATGAAACATTAAAGAAGGTCAGGCAAGTAACCCCAAGCCCCTGGTGACATAACTGGTTCACTGGAATATTAAATCACTGAACTTTCAGTCCAACACTTGACCCAACAGCCAAAAGGTCTCTGTTACACACTTATTTCTGTGAGAATCTTAGGATCTGTGACTATGGAGTCCTAGCATTGAAAAAGGATGGCAGTCAGAAGGGGAAGGAGAGATCCAGTGTGTATCTTAACCGGGCTGTTCATGAGTATTCGGTTGAGCAGCCTTGACTTGCATTGATACCTTTGTTTACCATATTAGGAAACAGAACCAGCACCACTTTATTGGAGTCTAAATTCTGGGGCTGGAGCTCATCTTTCTCTTTCATCCTAGCCCTATGCAATCAAGTTTCCACTTCCTACACAGCCGCCGGCTCTTCCTGTATTTGTCAGGCAAGGAGGAGCCAGTGCAAGTTTAGAGCAAGGAAATGACATAATTAAACCAGTATTAGACTTGATATCTAAAATTCAAAGCCCCATTTCTCCCCTCCCACACATCTGGCCCCAGCTCCCTGGGTCTTATCTCCCGCACTTCCCTGTGTGTACCGAGGGCTCAGGCAGGCAGTTTTACTCAAATACTTTCCAAGGCCTTGGCCTTACTGTCCCCCTGCTTTGTTTCTGCTATCTTCTCTATCGAGAAGGCCTCTTTCAATATGAAGGCCGCCTGCATTGTCTTCCCTGATAGATTTATCAGGCAGAGATATCCCCGTTTCTGAACTCACTTGTATCACTTTTTACAGTATACTTCATATTACATTATCACATTGTAGTTATACACTAGGCAGTAAACTCCTTATATATAGACACAAATGTCTTAATTTATGTCCATCTTCCACCCAACTAGGCACATCGTGAGGAACAGAACAGATGCCTAATAAATTTGTCTTTGCGTTCAACTGGCCTGGTGTTCTGAAACCCGGCCCTTGCTCTGAGTTGTCGTAAGTCTCTAGCTCAGTAGGGTCTGTCTATATCTGACATCAGTTTGAACACTTATCCTGGCCTATCATGGACAAATAAATATATTTATTATATTTTGGCAGAATTTGAAATCAAGATATGGGATAACTGGAAGGATGGTGAAAGTCAGGTATAAAAGGAAAAATTAGGAGGAACCACAGAGAAGAGAAGCTGAGTCCCCTATCCTACCAAGAAATACTTCTGATGGAGTGATTTGTTTTTTTTTCTATGATGGGCAGATAAGCTACATAGAAAAGGCCATATTTTAAGTCTGCCATGCAGGAAAAGTAAACCAATTCAGGGTCTTCAAGTGATTAGAAAAGTGGGCCAGATAACCACAGCTGGGATAGGTTAATCTAAAAGGAATAGACACACACACACACACACACACACACACACACACACACACACACACACACACCAGCATCCTTTTCCTGATTCATTTCAATACAAACTCACAGAAAAGATTGGGGGCAGGGAAGAAAGAGAACATTTTGCAGAAACTAATCGGTGTGCCAAACACATTTAGGTTATTCTAATAATTAGAGAACTAATCTTTTAATAGTTTGAACATAAGCAACACACAGGGATAAATTTCCACTTAAATTTTCCTGTGTGAATCTAAAGAGCCAAGTGTTATGTATACTTCATATATTTAAATATGTATTTAAGAACATAGAGTAAAATGCAAATCTCCAACACTTATTTATTTATTTATGAGAATAAAAAATACATTGAAGATAAAAAAAAAGTAGGAAGCAAAACCTTTATTTCCATAATACAATTATTTAATAACATTTTGACTTTGAACTTCTTAGCAACCAAGATACAACAATGTTTACGATCCAATATGAAAATATATGAAGATACTTTTTTAAGAAGTGAAAGTACACTGATTTTCTTAAGAGAGAACATTTATCCTAGTACTAAATCCTAAAAGGGGTTTATGATGTTCAACTCAACTCAGTGTAGGACAGTACAACAAAATAGTTGATGTCGTTGAGAACATATACACAGGAGCCCTTCAGTTTGAACAGTTGTTCCATGAGTTGGACTCAGGTTAGGAATGGACTGAGTCAACTACGACCATTTGTTAGCTTGTCACTTCAGAGAGCAGAAGTAACGTACAGTTTTGATGATGGCAGTAGGCTAAGTGAACGAAGCCAGACACAGAAAGAAAAAAAAACTGCCTCATCTCACTTATATGTGGAATCTAAAATAGCTGATTATATAGAAGCAGAGGGTAGAAAGGTGGGTTACCAGGTGCAGGGAGGTTGGGGAAATGGAGAGATGTTAGTCAAAAGGTACAAAGTTACCGTTAAAGGACAAATAAGTCTAGGGAGCTTATGTACATGATAGTTAATAATACTGTGTTGACTACTAGGAAAAATTAGGATGAAATTCAGATATAACTACCTCACATAGTTACTTTATGTGTGTGTGTGATGAGAACACCTGAATTATTAACTTAAAAGTCATTGACATAATCATTAACATGCCTTGGGGATACTACTTGCAGGAGGCAAGGATTCCAGGTAGAAAAGGTAACTTGCTTAAAGGTCCTGAGAAGAGAAGAAGCTTTGCTAGATTTGGTCACTTTTAAAAAGTCACATTAAATGAATACTCCCGAGTTCCTTCCACTGTACAGTGAGGAAGGCCGATGAGGATCGTTTTTTGTCTGGTGATTAGGAATTATTCTTCATACAGAAAGTTCCCGATATCATTCCTACTTAGAGAAGAGGTGGCAGAGGGCCTCATGGACTCGAGAATCATGCTGCCTGTGCTCAGATTCTGCCTCTACCAACTTATTGGCTGAGTGACCACTAGTGCTCTCTGCCTCGCTTCTTTCACTTATAAAATGAGGGTAATAATAGTACTTAACTCGTGGAGTTGTTATAGGGACTAACCTAATTAATATTTTAATATTTTTGGAAGAGTGTTGCTTCCAATAAATGTTAGCTACCTTTCCTCAGATATGAATAGTGCAACTTAATTATGGCCATTCTAGGCGCACTGTTGCTAGATATTGTCATCAGACTGGTTCAGGAGAACAACTCTTTCTAAAATGTCTGTCTGGTCAGGTGGCATTATTCCAGGCAAAGAAGTGTTTGCAACCATAGCACTTTGGGTCAAAACTATCATTCATTTTTTAGCACCATCTACATACCATGTATCATTCTAAGAGCACTGGGAATCTATGCCTGGAGAGAATAGATAAAAATCCCTGCCTGCAGAGAACTTACATTCTAGTTAGGTAAGTCAGACAATAAACATTAAAAAGTACATTTTATAATATGGGAGAAGATAAAAATTCTGCAAATAAAAAAAATAAAGGAAGCTTACTGGTATGGAGGATGCATTTTTAATTTTAGAGTGCCCTGATAACACCATGACATTTGAGCAGGAAGTGAGGAAGCATGTCTTGGGGATCTTTGCGGGAGGGGAGGACTCCAGGCAGAAAAGGTAACTTGCTTGAAGGTCCTGAGTTGGAAGCATACCTGTCTAAGGAATCTTATCTGGGAATATTGAGGAGGTCATTATAGCAGGAGCTAAGTGAGTAAAGTGAGAGCAGTAGGAGCTGAGGTCAGAGAATGACAGCTCATGTATTATCCTTCAGGGCCATTCTACGGACTATGGGTTTTGTTCCAAGAGAGATGGGGACCATTGCTAGGTTTTGAGCCAAGTGATATATTTAAAAGGATCGCTCTGGTTGCTGAGTTAAGAACAGTCCACATGGGGGCAAAAGTGGAAACAGGGCAAGGGTAATCAAAGTGTAACATGATGGCCAATTGGCCTGGGTGGTAATGACAGTGGAGGTGGTAAGTAATTGAGCTTTGGATTTATTTTGAAAGTAGAGCCAAAGGATTTCCTGCTGGATCAGATTTGAAATGTGAACCACATAGAAAAGTCAAGGGTGACTCCAAGGTTTTAGGCCTGATATGAGTCACACTTCAGTGGGGCCAGGGTGGTTGGGGGATGGAGAGAGAACTTCCAGGGTTTCAGTGCTGGAGGGAGAAGCCTAGTAGGCATTCAAATGGGCAGTTGCCTGGAGCCTGCAGTTCAGGGCAGATGGCCGGGTGGAGGTAGAATTTGGAGGCCATCTCCACAAAAGTAATATTGAGTGCCACAAGACAGAATGAGATCACCAAGGGAGTAAGTAGCGATAAACAGGCCAAGAGGCCCAGTGTCTGCATCCTGGGCACTCCATCGGCCAGCGGTTGGGAGAAGAGAAGGGACCAGCAAGGGAGCCTGACAAGGAGCGACCTGTGCAGCAGTAAAAAAATCCATGAAAATACGGTGTTACGGAAGTCAAACAAAATGGTTTCCAGGAGGAGAAAGTAACCGACTGCTGATAGTTCAAGGGAGGGGAGGACTGAGAAGCCTTCTGATTTAGTAGTTTGATCTTGAGAGGAAGAGTTCTAGAAATACGGCAGAAGCAAAAGCCTGATTAGAAGAAATGGGAAGAAACAACTTAGAAACAACTTTTCCTAACTCTTTAAAAGAGTTTTGCTGTAGATGAGCAGAAAACAAAAGGGCAAGTGGCTGGAGAGGGAAGTCGATTGAATAGAGTTTTTCGTTTTTAAGATGGGAGAAATAACATGATAGGGATAATCCAATAATGGGGGTGGGGGTGGAAACATTCCCATCATCATGGGGATGAGGATGTGGGCAAGAAGAGAGATAACTTAAAGGTGCATTGGTCTCTCTGTTTCTGAGGGCAAAGAGCCAGGACAAGGGGAAAAAGTCCTACAAATCACCAAATAGTCCATAGTCCTCTCCCTGAAAGGAGAAGTCAGACTTTTACTTGCACAAATCAAAAGTGCTTTAAATAAGCCATTTGTTGAGTGACTACTAGAGTCACTCACGGTGTAGGGCACTTTGTATACGTTATCCAAAAGGTCGTTAACGCCCTTGCAACTTCAGGATCATCATTACTACACTATTAACAAATAAATTGTTGCCAGGAGCTCAAACGCCTTGCCCAAAGCCATACTGATCTTATGTTAAATCGCTGGCACTTCAGTGTGCTCTTTCTTGCTGTTTTAAGTTCCTCGAGGGACGAAGACCTTCAACTTTGTAACCTCAGAGGCCGGCTCAGAACTTGGCACAGGTTCCAGTTCCCGCGTGCCCAGATGACCTGCGGCCGGCCACCCTGGATGCATTTTGTTGCCTTCCTCTGAAGCACCCGTTGGAGGATATTCACAGCGGTATTGTTTTCGATGGAGGCAGCAACTCGGAAAATACGCTGGAGCTTTTAAAAGAAATGACGGACAGGCAATCAGTATAATTTAGTTTCAAATACTCAGTCCTTAGCGGAGGCCTTTGGCCAACGATTTTGCAAAGCTGCTTTTCTGACGCATCAGGTACCTGCCTGTGGGCGAACGGTGGGGAGGAGGTGCGGTCAGCCGGAGTTTCCCACTTGAAACTTCACGTCGGGTGAGGAAATCACCCGAGGACGTGTAGCCTCCCGCCCTTCTTCCAGCTCATAAAAAAGCCTGCCACAAAAGTCTCTACTGAGCGGCCGTAAACACGGCTTTGAGTTGCGGGCGCCCCGGGAAGGGGCGAACAGCCAGCCACCCCCCAGTCCCCAGCAGCAGTAAAAGCCCGAACTGCACACTGCCCGGGAGCTGGGTGGGCCACCGATCTCACTGCTCCAAGCCCCTCGCAGTCCGAGTCCCGCGCAGGGCCGGGGATACGGGACCCGGCCGCGCGGAGCCCACCACCGCGGTGCGAGGGGGACCGCGCGGCGTGGCGTGGAGCACGGAGCGTGCCTTCCCTCCGCGGTCGCGGGGACCCGGCCGCGCCGACGCGCCAGGTGAGGAGGTGGGGGCGGCCGGCGGACAGGAGGGCGCCGGGCTTGCTCCGCGCGTCCCCGCGGCTCCCCTGGGGCGCTGCCTCCCCCTCCGCGGAGTTGGTCGCCGCCGGTTGCGCGGCTGAAGTTGGGGGCGGAGAGGAGGCAGTGGCCGCCCGGGCCGAGGAGGGGCGCGCCGAGTGCGCACCACCAGTCCGAGTGGCCGGGCGGCTGCGGCTGGGGCTGCAGCGGGGCCCGGGACCGGGTCGGGGCCGGGGCAGGAGGGAAGGAGGGAGGGAGGGGCAGGGGGCAGGCGAGCCCTGGAGAGCGGCGGCTCGGAGCAAAGATGAGTCGGTGAGTGGGTGCCGTTGTCGCAGTTTCAGGCTGTAGGGACAAAAGCCCGGACTGCGCAGCTTTTGGGGACGCGAACCCTGGGGTATATGGGTGGACCTCTGCTGGAGAGGATTCTGGGGAGAGTCTCCGGGTGGAGAAGACGCTCACAGAGCGATTGTAGGGAACGGGCGGGATTTGAGGGGACCGGAGGCAACTTTTGCCTAGAGCCGCGGAATGCCCCAGGCGAGAAAGATCGGGATCTTCCGGACAGAGCTGCCTTGTCGCTGTAGCGGAGTAAAGAGAAGGTCCCCTGCTGGGTGGTGTGGGGCGCGGGATTCAGAGAACACCCGCCTCCCTCAAATATTTGTCTAGCTGCGCTTCTGGTTCCACTTTATTTCAGAGTTGGGGTCGCGAGTTTGAACCGCCCGGAGCCTCGGATTCCGATTTGGCCTTGAACCCCCATAAGATTATGGTATGCGGTCTTCGCACCCCTAGAGATAGCGGCTGGAGCTTTGGGAAACGTTTTGAACCCCTGTTGGCACCCGCGTCCGGCACGGCAGAGGCACAGTTGAAATGTTTGCTGGTACACTTACCAACTTAGCTGAAGCTAAGTCATCGCCTGCTAAAGCGCCGAGGACCTGGCTAACTCTCGCCACCGCCAGGAAATTAAAAGGCTGACAGGCTGTCCCTTCCAGGGTTGGGGTTTCCGTTTGAAAAAAGCTTCGGTAGTCGAACCAGCTTCCAGCACCTACCCATCTACCTTTCTTATGTAAAAGAGGAAACTGAGCCCTCAGCCTTTCAAGTTGGTTGACTTTCCTGGGGCTGGAAATCCTCTAGGCTGGCCCTGCCCTTATCCCTAGAAGTCTCCTTTCTGCAGCATTTAAGTAGCTCTCAAGAGTTCTAGAATGCACAGCTAGTCACAGCCAGGCACAGCTGGGAGTGGAACTAGAACAGGCATAAAAATGTGGAGTCTTTTTAGTGTAAATATTTGTCAAGCCACATTTTGTTTCATTGTATGAATGTAACTTACAGATATTTATTTTCAAGTATTGGACGTGTAACTAAGTTTTCTAGTTTGACTTAATTTAGCGGTTTGACATGTGCCTCAGAGATTCTGACATTAATCTGAATTCAGCTGGGTGAAGTCTAAATGAAGTTCACAGTTTCCGAGGGTTAAACTTTTGCCCTGAGAGCACTTGAATTCTTGGTTCCTGGTAGGATAGCAACAGAGGATTTGGGATAAATAAACCTTTAGAGTTGTCTGCTATTTTAACAGAATGGCTATATCCCTAGTACCATTGCCCTCAATTGTGTAAATATTTGTTTGAATAAAGAGCTAAGGTTCTTTGAAAAGTAACAGTTGTGTCTACTCATGATTCCCTTTTCATATCCTGGACTTAGTTATTTAAAAGGATTTTTTTTTTGCCTTACAAATTTAATGTAGAAGTTTAACCATTATATGTACTTAAGAAACTGTAGAAGTCATCAAAACATTTAAAACTGGCATTTCCTTTAACAGCGGGGTGGGTGGGTGTGTTGAGTTTTCGCTTTTAGTTGACTAGTATACCCTTCACCTCCTGAGACCCAGAGGTTTGCAAATCCCAGCCTTTCTCACAAGTAGAAAAATGAGATGTTTGGTTAAGAGTAGTGCTCATTTCAGTCAGTTTGCAGGCTCCAGTCTGTTTCATGCAGCTGGCAGCTGCTGCTCCTCTGGGCTGAGGACTGACTGTAGGGGGTGTTTCTAGGGTCTCTGTTTGAAGTCAAGGAGGAAAGATACTTGGGAAATGGAGTTTAAGAGCTTGCTAACTCCTATGTTAAAGAACCTGGACGAAGCCAGAACCCTTTAGCAACCTTTTCAGAAATTTTGTTTACTGGCCTTTGCGTAGGAGAGGGAAGAAAAAGCCAAGTGACTAAATTTGGCTGCTGGTTTTATTTTCTTCAAAGCCTTGTTCTGAGGGTCTGTAAGCAAGAGTGGGTTCTGGAGTGCACTAGGGAAGTCACTATGACAAATGTGATTCCTTTCAAATATTTTTAAAGAGCAACTGAGGTTATGACTTTGTATGCTAACTCTCAATGCTTAAGCAGGGAGGCAGTGCTCTGAATGACTTGGAAAGACGGGCTTTGTACTCCTTCCAAGGGGATGTATACATGCACTTTATAAACCCGACTGCCCCTTAGGTTTTGATGTGCTTTACTTACTAACTGTGTGAATGTCACCAGTTTGAAACAAAAGCAGCTTTTAAGTGATGTGCTTTATTGGAAAGCCCTGGCATGTATTACAGCAGTGGTTCTCAGGGGAGGGGGCGATTTTGCTCCCCCCCCCCAGGGATATTAGCCAATGTCTAGAGACATTTTTGGTCGTCCTTTATTGGGGGGAGGGAACAGCTCCAGAGGCTATCTGGGCTTGTATCTAGTGGGCAGAGGCCTTCAGTGCTATGGAATAGTCTACAGTACACAGGACACACAAAGAATTATCCAACTCCAAATTCTGGACTGTCACCTTACAATAATATTCCAAAACACATAAGTATTACCTCGTAGGCATGTTAACAAGATGAGGGATATCACTTTAATCTGGATCCACAAACACTGACTGTGTTCCTGCTGAACAGAGACCATGTCATAGAACTCTTTTTGTCTGCACCAGATGCTTTTGCCCTTGTGTATTGTATTATATGTATGGTGTATTAAGAGCCTTCATACACCATAGATGTGAAGGAACTTGTGTTCATTGATGAGTTTGAGTTTGCTTAAAGTCACAGAATTTTGGTGTATTAGAGTGCAAGGGAGCCTCAGGGATCCCTGAGATCAACCTTTTCATTTCATAGATGTAGAAACTGAGCTGCTTAGAGATTAGTGACTAGTTAAGGTCTCAACTGAGTTAGTGGTAGATGTAGTTCTAGGTGCAATCCAGGATTTAGAGAGTTTAGGCACTGATAGTCGCGCAACTGTAATTAAAAAAAAAACCAACTGGACCCAACCCTTGGTGTCATGAGGAAATAAACTCTTCAGTGGGGGAAGGGTGGCATTAGCCATGGTGACTGTGGAGCATGAGCCTGGGTGTGTTAGCCCCCAAGAAGGGGATAATTCCATTGTGTGACCTGTTACACTCCACGTCTGATGCCTGCCCCATCCTTCCCATGGCAAAGTGGGCAACAGATGGTTCTACAGACAGCAGATGCTGCTTTTGAATCCAGGTACAAAACAGAACATTTGAGATTTTCTGTCTTCCCTGCCTTATGGGTTAAGAGTAGAGTGTATGAATGGATAGGGCTTTCTTTGACAGAAGGGGAATGAGAGAAGCCTCCTGAGTATGTAGTTAAAAAAAGACACCTGGCATATAAGGAAATGAGCATGCACTGGGGAAATCGTCAGGAAATTCACAAACTGAGGAGTGGATGTCTAAGATAATATGATTGCATAGAAGCTTTTTTTTTGTGAACATTGGATGATTTCCTAAATGTGTTAGGAAACTGGAGATACTTCAAGCTTGGCTATTCTTTAAGCAAGTAGGACTAAATAATTTTAGGGACAAAAGGTACCTCAGAAGTCCTCTTATTTGAATCTTTGCCCACAATCAACTCACTTGGCTAAATAGTGCCAAACCTGCAGACCAAGTCCCCTAATTCCTGTTCCATTGCACTTTCTCTTATACCCACAGCTTCTACCATTCCATCTGTTTTCCTCATGAGGAAGAAAACAATAGGAATATAAAAATATTGTTAATTTCCTGGGAGAGTGTAAAAAGTATGGCATTTCTGAATGACTTTGTTCATAGAAAGGAGTTATCTCAATGTGTTTTTGATTATCAGAAGAATTGTGCACATATGGCTTGATCAATTACAAACATATGTACTCTCACATTTACATGACTATGATTAGCCATTAGGCCTGTGATTATGGATTCTAGTTCTGTGTGTAAGTGGTCCTGCCAGGGTAGTTATCCTCAAGGCTGTGAGGTTTGGGCAATACAGAATTTGTTAATATGCCTTTCTTGGGAGGGGTCAGAGCTCTGAACTGTGCTGAGATAGGTTTTATCATTTTGACAATCAGCCAGTGGATGCACCTCAAATCCAAGTATAGTATATTTAGAAATGATTGGAAAATGGTGACTTTTTTAAGGGGTCTGCTCCATGTCGGTGCTGCAATAAAGAGGTAGCAGCCATTGCCTATCACCTTCCCGATGGGTCATTTTTGTTCTCTTTTTTCACATGATGGGAGAGAAGGCATGAGTTACTTTTATTTTTTTAAATGACTGTTGACTGGAAATATTTGTTGGCATTTGTTTAATGTGAAGTGAGCAAAACCAAAAAAGGTAGCTCAGTTTTTCAAATCCCTACAAAATAAATAGTGAGGTAGAACTTGTGTCTCTCACCCAGGAATTTGAGTCTTGTAGGGGTTAATTTACACATGCTGTTTTTGTGACATTTAGAGATACGTCTTACATGCTGAAAGAAAGCTTTGTGCTGTATCTGCTTTAAAGACAAGCTTGTTATATATAGCAGCTAGTGGTCAATAAGAGAAACCCAAGTATAAAAATCACTTTATTAAGTTGCAGTGGGACAGCTAAGGGTTGAAGAGCTTTATAAAGAAATACATAAATCTAATACTTAACGACATAACAGCTAAGTTACATGGAAAAGTTTATGAGAGGTTTTTTTACGAGAGATACTTGTTTAGTATATGCAGATTGATTTATTAGCTGAACTACTTTTCCTTACTTTACAAATTAAGGGGAAGAAAAAGTTTATACATGCCAATATTTAATATTTTACTTTGAGCTTGGTCAGCCTTTTCTAAGACTTGCTGCTAAATCTCGATTTCAGTGGAAATCTGGTTAATCATCTTAGAATATTTTGTTTGCACATTGCATGTGACTTCTCTAGGTGGCAGTAGGCATGTGGAATTAGCATACTAAATAGCAAAAAAGCCAAAGGTTGCAAGGTTTTTCCTAGGTTTGTTTCTTGACCACTGCTGTGCTAAAATAAGGGCAGGTAAAAGCAAAGGAAAGCCAGCTCTTGGATTCTTTTGACCAGATCAGACCCAGTGTGAATAGTGCTTCATAGCCAAGAGGTACTCAGAGAGGACTGGGCAGTGATGTCTGGATCCCACACTGCTTACGTCATTGCAGAAGGAGGCTTTTGAAAACAACCTAAGATTTATTAAGGAAATTGCAAGCCATGAGAATGTAGACAAAATATGCCTTAAACATCATGATGAATCAAACACCCGTATTATATTGCACTAGCATAATTCTGACCAGGCCTTTCTCCCACTATGTTATGCTGAAACAATTTACTGTGCCCTTGGAATGTCATGGGCACCAGTGCCTGTGAAAGCTTTTCCCAATTAGGTAGCTGCCACCTTATCACTAAGCCATGTTTCTGTTCTGTAGTCATTTCCATTTCCTGCGTTGTATAGCTGGCACTCCTGTGTTATTTAACCAGTATCTACAGGAGTCTAGAAATAGAAAGCTGGATCAGAAAGATCATCTACTTCACCCTCACCATTTTCACTGTGGGGAAACCTCTGTTAAAACAAGGTGAAGACAAGCGAAGTGACTTGCTCCAGCTCTTACTTCTGTTGGCTTTTGTGGCAGAACCGTGACTAGGATGGGTCTCCTGACTCATGTTCCTGGCAGCCTGTCCCATGTTCTTTGTATTAGATCGGCCATGACAATAAAAAAGCATCTTAATGGAAGCATTTCCTTTATCAGGTCTTTTGGCCAGAGTCATTCACAACAGCATTGGCTAAATTTAATTTAGTTAGTTGTTTATTGATCTCTGCTGGTTCGAGTCCTTTCCCTTCCAAGCAATAAATGATCAAAAGGTAGGTAGCAGGAAAGGGAAAACTAAGTGTTCCAACACCCACTCTACATACTCCATCATTAAGGGATGAAGAGGTGGTATTATTGTTTACTTTATGTCATTTAAAAACCCATTTATTCTGTTTTTGAGTTAAAGGGAAAAATATGACCGTGGAAGATGCATCTGTTTGTTCTACCTCTCCTGAGCTTACTTATAATCCGACTATTCCCAGTTCATAAATACCAAGTAAGGGAATGGGAAACCCAGTGTGTGAATGTTACTTTGGAAAAATAAAAGCTGAACTCTTAAGAGCATGTATTTTGACCAGTATGGAATGGGGCCAGGATGCTGGGAAGATCAGACTTTGCTCATGTGGACACTCAGCTTCCAGTGCTCGCCCACAGTGGTGGCTTCAGAGTCAAGACAGAGCATCTTTATACCCATGTGATCCCAGGATCAGTGTTTTTCTGCTTGAAATTGGCTTTGAACTTGAAGGATGCTTCTTCCCTGGAGTATCTTTCTGCTTCAGGAAATGACTCTGAAGTACAGTTGCACAAAGATATTCAAGACCTCCAATTTAGTTGTATCGTGATTCTCCACTTCTCTGGCTTCATCTTCACTGTGTTGATCTTGTGAGAGAGAGGATTCTTCCAGGTCTGCAGTCAGTACCACCTAAACACAAGGATCAATTATACCGATGATCAGGAATAAGAAACATAGGGAAACATTTGATTTATTTGGGAAAATTTTAGAAATTGATTGAACTAAAAAACTATTTCAGGATTCTATAAAGAACTCTGAAAATAAAGGTCTATAATTTCCTACCTACAGAATTCTCCCACTTTCAGAGAAATAGTAACATAATTTAAGAATCTGCAAAGTATGTCAGCCTCTCTCAGAATAAGTAAGGAGTATATATGTGTCTTAATGTTTTTCGAAGGTGAAATTCTTCAAGATATTGTGACTTTAATAGTTTTTGTGAATACTTTTACATGTTGATTTCTGAAGAGATGGTTTTTATTTGGATATACATAATGGTAAAATTTAGTTGCTCCACCTACCATTATCTACCAAGTATTTTAAATATAAAGCCCTAGTACTTATAATCTGGGCATTGTATTTCCCTTTATATGTCTACTCAGTACTTAAGAAGAAATCATCTTTTAGGAGCTTAATTAAATATGGTTGAAGGTTAGTATTTCATACTTAAAAGAAGAAATAAGCTAAGAACCACTGAGAGGACCCTGGAGAGCCATTGTAATTTTTAAGTCAGTATATGTTCATGTATTTTATTCACATTGATTTTCAAAATCTTTTATTTGTTAAATATTTTATTATGGAAAATTTTAAACATACACAAAAGTTAAAAGAATAATGCAATGAAATCCCACCTATCATTCAGTTTAAATAATTATCTACACATGCTAATCTTGTTTCATCTGTAGGTCTTATTTTCCCCCAAAATTTGGATTGTTTTAAAGTGAATTCCAAACACTGTAATATTTCATTCATAAATAATTTAGAATTTAACTGTAGGAGATTAGGATTTAAAAAAATAACTATATCATTATCACACCTAAAAAAATAGCAGTAATGACATCTATATTCCAGTCAGTGTTCAAATTCTCTGATTGTCTCATAAATTCTAATTGTTGGATTGTTCATAATCAAATCCAAACAAGGTTCATACATTACATTTAATTGGTTTGTCTCCTGAATCTCTTTTAATCTAGAACAGGTCTCTCTCTTTCTTGTTTTTTTATTTGCTTGCCATTTGCTGGTTGAAAACATTAGTTTTTTTTTTTTTCTGTAGACTTTCCCATATTCTAGATTTAGATGATAGAATCACCGTGGTGTTGTTTAATATATTCCTCTGTCCCCTTGTTTTTTCTGTAATTGGAGACAACATACTTTTAGTATAAGAAATTTTCTACCACATCATTGTGTTGAACTTAATTTGTAATGTATATGTAAATATTTATTGAATTAATATTGTCTCTTTAGATATTGCTAAAGCTGTTTTTATAATGGTATAAGCACAAATGTGAGTCCAATTGAAAAAGTCATATCTTGATTATTTAGGTAAAAGTCAGGAATTTTTGCAAGCAAGAAGAGAATTTGAGTGACCTAAACATTTTTTAATGCTTCTGGATTCTGTCCTCCCTTCTCTGCTTTCCTTCACTGGCTGAAGAGAGTTATCACAGGAAACATGCGGCCAAATTCCTTGGATAGTCTAAAGAATATTTTAAAGCTCATACAGATAAGTCTTATTCAAGGGACTAGCACAAAAACTTTTTAAATCCCTCTACTGATATTTTACCCTCTTCACTAAGGGTCCCCAAAGATTCTTAGGAACTCCCAATGTAAGACAACCAGACTTATTTAAAAGGAGCCTCTGATCATGGGAGATGAAGATCCTCATTTGAATTGTGGTTACTGCTGCGATTGTGGTTGCTTTTAGGAACCTTTGAATACCATCTGGAGTTCTGTTTTGACAGAGCTTATACTTCAGTGCAGCCAGAGATGACCGAAGTAAATGTAGACTCCCTTATTGTGATAGGAAGAAGCTGAAACTTTTCTGTTTAACTTTTTGTCCTCCGTTCCTCCACCTGTATTGAATGTTCTCATTATCCCCTCTTATTCACCCTTTCCTTTCCTCCCTGTAGCAGCATCTGATAACTTTTATTCCATCTTTGCTGGGCTCCCATACCTTTTTCAGAATGTTTTCAGAATGTAATAGAGGAAAATTCAAAAGCAAAAACAAGAAAACCAACAAGCACTGTAATCAGTGTCTGGAGACATCATACCAACATCCGGTGGTCCTCTCCTTCCTCCACAGCCCCACCACGCACTGCCCCAACACCTGGGGATTCTGAGGGTGCCTCAAGTTGCGTTGGGTTTGGGGAGCCACCTCTAGCTGTGGGCATGTGGGCAGCGTGTTTGTGTGTCTGTGTGTATGTGTGTGCACAAAGGTTTACAGCCTCCTGTTCAGATGTACATCTGCAATAATGAAACAGCCTCCTCATTCTGCCATCACAATACATTTATTCCTGTGGAATTGCTTTTTCTGGATCTTTTTGAGACATGAAAATACCCTCCTTGGAGATTATCAACTTACCTACATGTATCTAGCGGGTAATAATTATTTTGCTTAAACAGGCAGGTCTTTAAATGACAAAGAACATGGCACGAGGGAAGAGGAGAGGGAATCCATTTGCTGCTATGTGTATTTGCGGAAAGAACAATACGGTACTGTGTCTACCAACAGAGGTGGGGTTTTTTTTCTTCTCCACACTGGGATATCAAGTCTTGAATGTGAAGGAAGAGTTTAAAGAAACAGAATTTAGGAAGCCAGGATGAGAGATAGGAGACGAAGTGATATCCATCTATTGCTATGGAGATGGGCATTCAGGTCCATGTGGAGAGATGTTTGCAGACACTGTGGGAGGAGATATTTGAAGCTGAGGGGATCCAGGAATATTTGCTGGGAGGAGGTGTTTGCCAGTGGGTGTGGGGCTGTGTGGAGAGGTGAGACTTGTTTGCAGAGATGGGGAAGGCTGGGGAGGATTTAGTGATGAAAGGAAATATTTGTGAAAAAGGAGGTATGTTTGCAAAGGGAGAGTTTCGGGGACTGAGGGTTTAACTAAAAAGGATAGTGTTTGGAAAACGGAGCAAGCAGAAAATAGGCTGCTTTTGGATTTCTGAAGGGAGAATATTGCTACAGAAGGAAATAGTTGTTCTGGAAGCTTCGATTATCTCCCCCTCTTCGTCATGTTTTCATGTTGGGATTAATGGAAACAGAGGGAGGTTTTGTGTTCATTGTTCTCCATTCTTAAACTTGGGAGTTCGGGGCTGAAGGAGATTTCTGAGTTTTTCCCTTTCCGTCTTCTAAAAGCTTCCCCTCAGGCCCCATCTGCTGCCATTGGTTGCCACAGAAATACCTCCCCTGCCAACACCATTCATGTAAAGAATGGCACTGCTTCTGAGGGACTGCTTTGAGCTGGCGTATGAATTAAATCACATGTCATCAGGACATGCTTTATTTATAACATTGCCATATTGTAAACAGCAGTTCTGAGAAGGGCCAGCCTGTGGACCACCAGTGTTCTGGGAAGTCTTTGAACACCAGGCATCACTGCTGTCTGTGACAAAATATGCTCCCAGAGCCGCACTTCCGCTGGAGGCCCTTGGAGGGCATGGTAGAGACTCAAACTTTTTCATGAAGTGGAAAATTCAACCTATACCCTCCGGGATTTTTTGAGATTATTTTTCCTGAATTTGCTTCTGTAATCTATATCCCTCCTCTTTTCGCAACAAAGTGAAATGGTTCCCACTTTCCTCTCACTTAGTCTTGCCAGTCCCTCTTGGATCAGTTTCTGCTGTGTTGGGTGATCCTCAGGGTACAGGGCGACGTCAACTGACAAGTAACGAGCTGTATGATTTAGGAGGCCTCCAAACTCTGGGTGTAACTTAAACCACCTGGACTGACCAAGCAAGAAACAGAAAAACTAAACAGATCAATCACCAGCGACGAAATCGAATTGGTAATCAAAAAACTACCCAAGAACAAAACCCCCGGGCCTGATGGATTCACCTCTGAATTCTACCAGACATATAGAGAAGAAATAACACCGATTCTCCTTAAAGTTTTCCAAAAAATAGAAGAGGAGGGAATACTTCCAAACTCATTCTATGAAGCCAGCATCACTCTAATACCAAAACCGGGCAAAGACCTCACCAAAAAAGAAAATTACAGACCAATATCCCTGATGAACGTAGATGCAAAAATACTCAACAAAATATTAGCAAACCGAATTCAAAAATACATCAAGAGGATCATACACCATGATCAAGTGGGATTCATCCCAGGGATGCAAGGATGGTACAACATTCGAAAATCCATCAACATCATCCACCACATCAACAAAAAGAAGAACAAAAACCACATGATCATCTCCAGATGCTGAAAAAGCATTTGACAAAATTCAGCATCCATTCCTGATTAAAACTCTCAACAAAATGGGTATAGACGGCAAGTACCTCAACATCATAAAGGCTATATATGACAAACCCACAGCTAACATCATACTTAACGGCGAGACGCTGAAAGCTTTTCATCTAAGATCGGGAACAAGACAAGGATGCCCACTCTCTCCACTGTTATTCAACATAGTACTGGAGGTTCTAGCCACAGCAATCAGACAAAACAAAGACATACAAGACATCCAGATTGGTAAAGAAGAAGTCAAATTGTCACTATTTGCAGATGACACGATACTGTACATAAAAAACCCTAAAGATTCCATTCCAAAACTACTAGAACTAATATCTGATTCAGCAAAGTTGCAGGATACAAAATTAACACACAGAAATCTGTTGCTTTACTATACACTAACGATCAACTAACAGAAAGAGAAATCAGAAAAACAATTCCATTCACAATTGCATCAAAAAGAATAAAATACCTAGGAATAAACCTAATGAAGGAAGTGAAAGACCTGTACTCTGAAAACTACAAGACACTCCTAAGAGAAATTAAAGAGGACACTAACAAATGGAAAAGCATCCCATGCTCTTGGCTAGGAAGCATAAATATTATCAAAATGGCTATACTACCTAAAGCAATCTACAGATTCAATGCAATCCCTATCAAACTACCAACAACTTTCTTCAATGAACTGGAACAAATAATTCTAAAATTCATATGGAACCACAAAAGACCCCGAATAGCCAAAGCAATCCTGAGAAGGAGGAATAAAACAGGGAATTACACTCCCTGACTTCAAGCTCTACTACAAAGCCACAGTAATCAAGACAATTTGGTATTGGCACAAAAACAGACCCACAGACCAGTGGAACAGAATAGAAAATCCAAACATTAACCCAAACATATACAGTCAATTAATATTTGATAAAGGAGCCTTGGATATACAATGGGGAGATGACAGCCTCTTCAGCAGCTGGTGTTGGAAAAACTGGACAGCTACATGTAAGAGAATGAAACTGGACTACTGTCTAGCCCCATACACAAAGGTAAACTCAAGGTAGATCAAAGACCTGAATGTAAGTCATGAAACCATAAAACTCTTAGAAAAAAACATAGGCAAAATCTCTTGGACATAAACATGAGCAACTTCTTCATGAACATATCTCCCCGGGCAAGGGAAACAAAAGCAAAAATGAACAAGTGGGACTATATCAAGCTGAAAAGCTTCTGTACAGCAAAGGACACCATCAGTAGAACAAAAAGACATCCTACAGTATGGGAGAATATATTCATAAAAAACGTATCTGATAAAGGGTTGACATCCAAAATATATAAAGAACTCATGCACCTTAAGAAACAGAAAGCAAATAATCCAATTAAGAAATGGGCAGAGGACATGAATAGACACTTCTCCAAAGAAGAAATTCAGATGGCCAACAGGCACATGAAAAGATGCTCCACATCGCTAATCATCAGAGAAATGCAGATTAAAACCACAATGAGATATCACCTCACACCAGTGAGGATGGCCAACATCCAAAACACAAACAACAACAAATGTTGGCGAGATGTGGAGAAAAGGGAACCCTCCTACACTGCTGGTGGGACTGCAAATTAGTTCAACCATTGTGGAAAGCAGTATGGAGGTTCCTCAAAAAACTCAAAATAGAAATACCATTTGACCCAGGAATTCCACTCCTAGGAATTTACCCTAAGAATGCAGCAGCCCAATTTGAAAGGACAGATGCACCCCTATGTTTATTGCAGCACTATTTACAATAGCCAAGAAATGGAAGCAACCTAAGTGTCCATCAGTAGATGAATGGATAAAGAAGATGTGGTACATATACACAATGGAATATTATTCAGCCATAAGAAGAAAACAAATCCTACCATTTGCAACAACATGGATGGAGCTAGAGGGTATTATGCTCAGTGAAATAAGCAAAGCCAAAAAAGACAAGTATCAAATGATTTCACTCATATGTGGAGTATAAGAACAAAGAAAAAAACTGAAGGAACAAAACAGCAGCAGACTCACAGAACCCAAGAACGGACTAATAGTTACCAAAGGGAAAGGGACTGGGGAAAATGGGCGGGAAGGGAGGGATAAGAGGGAAAAAGGGGCATTACGATTAGCAGATGTAATGTTGGGGGGGCACGGGGAGGGCAGTACAACTCAGAGAAGACGTAGTGATTCTATAGCATCTCACTACGCTGATGGACAGTGACTGTAATGGGGTTGGTGGGGGGGACCTGATGAAGGGGTACTTTAATAATCGTAATATTGCACATGTAATTGTAAATTAATGATAATAAAATAAATTATATTAAAAAAAGATTAAACCACCTGGACGTCTGCATTTATATAGGCCAGATTTTGTGTCCTGCCCACACCCCCTCTCAGCCCCCCCCCCAAACAACACACATTTCATTTTAATTTGTTTTTTAAAACTTTGTTCTCTGGGTGTGTTGTCATTATCTTGAAACCAAGATCACTATGGCTTTGGCAATCACAGTGCTGTGAATTCACGGCTGGTGACTTACAGTTTGAAAGGCTGTGTTGTTATTTGGTATGTACAGAACTGGAGAATTATTTTTTTAAAACAGACGCCAGCATGGTGTGCCAAAGAGAAAAGAAGCTACCCAGAAACTTGTAACCACGATCCTTGAGATTTGGGATTTTCAAGTACTTTTCTTCTCTAGAGAAAAAGCCCTGTGACTTCCTATGGTATCTTCCAGCAAGCTCTCCAAGACTCCTGGCATTTTCTAATTGACAAGGAGATGAGGTCCATTTCAGGTGATAAAATAACAAGAGCTCTGGGGGAATTACATTTATGGATTGAAAAGTTAAGCCCAAACGTTTAAACACACATTTACTTCTTTCCTGTTTAGACTTCCCAGTGTTGTCTTTTCTCTCAGATGGGCACCAGATGCCTTCTTCACGTCTCCAGGCCCCGTCTGTGGATATGCACAGAAGATCTGGAGTCACTAAAGCCCTCGGGATTGTTTGCTTCCACAATAACATAATGCAGTGATTTTATAACTTCTCTGAGACTTCTTTTTTGTTTACATAAAATGTACAGGAAACCCAAGATAAACACACCATTGGAGATTAAGAAACCAGGCTGGAAGCCCTGGATTCTTTCTGGCCTCCTCTCTTACACATGTTAACACTGACGTCACTCCCCGCCCCGCTCCCTGTTTGTCACTGTGGCGCCGCCTCCGGCGATGCGCCTCTCACCCACCCTGCCCTGGTTCACCTTTCTTCCCCTAGCTTCAGCTAAAGTCTCTGACACTTTCTGTCTGCATGCTCCGGTCACATCTCTCCTCCCTCATTGCTGGGGAAATAAACCAGTCTTCCATTGTGTCCCCCTCCCTCCTGCCTCGACTCCTTGCCCACCCTCCCATTCTCGTTCAGAGTACCTTGCCGGTTCCCATTTCTCGGCATCCGCGCATGTGATCTCACCTGCAATGAAAAGAATACTTGCTGGAAGTAGAGAAGGGAAAAGGTATCAACAACCATTATTGTCACTCCTAGGGCCAGAAAGGGCACCTGTGTGGCCGATTCTGGACCTTTTGAGTTGAATTGCTTTGTGGGATTAAGAGATAATCCACTTGAATAGCACAGAGAGGACCAGCAGTGACTCTATAGCATCTTACTATGCTGATGGACAGTGACTGTAATGGGGTATGTGATGGGGACTTGATAATGGGGGGAGTCTAGTAACTACAGTGTTGCTCATGTAATTGTATATTAATGATACCAAAATTAAAAAAAAAAAAGATAATCCACTTGAGACAAGTATATGTATATGTTCAGCAATGGCAGGTAAACTAAACTCCAGGAAAATGAGTGAATTCCATATTTGTACTCGGTCAATCTTTAAAGGTGACAGCCTTTTACCTATCTTTAACAAACGCAATAAGGTCTCACTGAAAAACTGGGATATCAAATATGAATACCCCTTTAAATATTCTCTGGACTATCCTTCCCTAGTCCAAACCATCTTTAAGTTTCCTCTTGGAATATGTATGGTGGAGGAGTGTTGCATGGCTGTTGCTCACATGTGCTTCATGATTTGCACATGTCCTGCTGATCCTTTCCTTCAAGGCTATAAAGCTGATCTCTCAGCCAATACTACTTTGGATCCTTTTGGTATTGTATTTGTCTTGGGCCACCAAATTGCTTCAGTAATTACACTTTTTGATATTTTTTAAAAAGAGTGTGTGAGGAGGAGAGGGGGACCACTTACTACCACCCTATAGGGTAGTAAGGAACCTATAGTAGTTTGGTCCTTCATGGTTTTGTTTGTCCAAACAGAGGGAACAGAATTTAGTAATGTTTCATGTGAGGGATTAAGTAGCATGTGCAACTACAAACAAGTTCAAATGTCATTTGAAGCAGATTCAAATTTGAAACAAATTTGAAACTGCATCATCTGAAGATGACATCAGTATTTTCTATGGCTAAGTTAAAAATTAAACTTTTAAGTATCCATTTTGACATGAGGTATTAAAACCTTCAACTTTACACTGTTAGTGTAAATATTTAAAATTCAGAGTTTTTAACTTCTATTTAATCACATCTGCTCTGGCCTGCTCTCTGGATTGCGGTCTCTGCACATTGTGGGAATACTTCCTCTTAGTTCTGTTTCCCATTCTATATACATTATCTTAAAACCAAAGTCTTCCCCACTAACTGGCTTTAATTCTTTTCTTGTCTATTCGAACATCTCACTTATGGATTTCCTTTTGTGTCCTTGTCTAAAATGTCCTAAATGATTGGAGGATTGCCGTCAATTTAAAACACTCTTTAGGGAAGACCCTGGAGGCTCTATCTTACACAGTGGTAAAGACAGGAAAGGATTTAAATAACTTTGAGAGAAATACATGATTATTAAATACAGTGCATCCCAGGAGAGTTATAACCTAGATTTTTTTTTATTGGAATAAAGTTGATATACAGTATTATACTGGTTTCAGATGTACAACATACAAATTCTAGGTTTTTAAGGACCATGATATAGAAAATAACTAGTTTTTTCCTCCACAGTTTTTGTTATTAATTCTGTCAAAGACAGGATGTTTGCTGGATGTATCAGTAGTCTGATCTCAGGTGGGCTTGGGGTTTTGTTTATGTCCTTAAAATCACAAAATTTTAGGTAGTAAGTGGCCTTATGGTACCATTGGATGATTCCTGTCAGATTCTCTTTCCTTCTATTGGACTTAACTTCTTTGTCATTTCTTTCTACCATAACTTCTCCAGACTTCCATTCTCACTGGGCTAACCCCACTGCATGCCCCTTTACCAGTCTCTCAATGCATGTATGACACCGTATAGCAATCCTTTGTTCCTGTGTGCATCCTTCCCTTTGGAGTGGAAGCTGTGGAATGGCAGGAAATGGTGCCTTTGACCACATACTTCCCAGTGCCTAGCTCAAAGCCTGGTTTCTGGTAGGAACTTAATGAAGATTAACACCTTCATAGTAACAAATGACTCCCAAATCTCAGTGGCTTAAGACAATCTTGGGTTGGCAAGGGCCCTTTTTCATGTTGTCCTCATTGAGGGGTAGAAGCTATTGAAGTCCCCACAAGCTTGGATATGTGCTAGTCATCTGGACAGGGGGATGGACATGGTGAATCCTGTTCCAGCTCTTAAAGTTGCCACTTGAAACTGATGTATCACTGTCTCTCATATTTCATTGATCAAAACAGGGACATAGCCACACCTAATGTCACAGGGACAAGGAAGAGCAACACCACTGTGTTTCTGAAAGGAGGGAAACAGAAATATTTGTGAGCAACACGAATGCCTGTTAAATCTATGTCTGATGTGTGGTGGGCACTTAATAACTATGTAATGAATAAAGTACCTAAAATTACATGTTGGGATTTCAATTTTTTTCTATACAAAAAGCAGAACTACTCCAATTAATGAAATATCTTAGTAACTACATTTTTTCAAAAAAAATGAGGATTCTAAAATTATTGTCCAAGCTATGCCCAGCCAACACCTGGAGACTTTTTTTGTAATCACTCTGTTCACTTGATTCATATCAGGGAAGGTGTTGTGCTTGATTTAATAGATTTTGAAATGCATGGAGTATGGAATGGTTAAGGTTGCATAACTAACATTTTTGCCTAAGTCATTTAGAAGAGTTGGAAAAAATACTGATGTCAATATTTACATATTAAGTTAGTCTGATCAAGAAGTTCTTTAAAAAAAAAACTTTTTTGGAAGAGTTTCTAGCTCGCAAATTGGACAAGAGCTTGACAGAAATGAGAGGCCCATCAATTTAAAAATGAGGTATTGCTGAGAACACTTAAGTTCTAGTCTCTTATCAAATTTCAATTGTATGCTATAGTGTTATCAACTGTAATCACCATGCTTTACAATAGATGCTCAGACATCCCATCATCTTACAGCTGAAAGTTTATACATTTTACCAACCCATTTGTGGCTTAAATGTTCTCAACAACAGCAAAAAAAAAGACAGATATGTGAGACAATGGATGTGTTAATTACCCAAGGAGTGGGAATCCTTTCACAATGTCTTATGTATCTCAGATCACCATGATGTACGCTTTAAACATCTTGTGGTTTTTAATCTGTCAGGGATAACTTAAAGGGTATGTCAGGTTTTAGGTTTTAAATACTCAGACCCTGATATGGCAGTGATTGGGGAACACTCTTCCCTGTGTTTCCTTTATTACCTTTGTTTTTCCCATGGGTGCAGGACTTTTTAAGTCTTTCTGTTGAGAAGGTAACTCTCCAAGCCCCCTTTTAAAGAACAACCTTCTAAACCTCACTTTACTGATCAATGTCTAACATAAACTTTATCTGCCAGAACGTGAATTCTGTTTCCTCAGGACTTTACTTCTAAGGAGTTAGTGATTCTAGCAGGGACTTCTAGAAGAGGGTCCACTGCGTCACCGTGCTGGGTGTTTGCTATACTTGGGAAGTGAGCAGTGGTTCCCTGAGGGCCGGAATGCTAAAGGAAAATTTCCTTTTATGTGTATCAGCCTCATGCTGCACATACAATTGGTTAGGGATTTTTTTTCCTCCTGAATACCATTGATGTCTTCTTGAGCTATTTTTTTCTTTTTTTTTTTTAATAATTTATTTTGGGGTCATTAATCTACAATTACATGTGCAATATCATGGTTATTAAACTACCCCCTTCATCAGGTCCCCCCACCAACCCCATTACAGTCACTGTCCATCAGCGTAGTGAGATGCTATAGAATCACTACTTGTCTTCTCTGAGTTGTACAACCCTCCCCATGCCCCCCCAACATTACGTCTGCTAA